>JAOYMR010000022.1:3923167-3939088 GCA_025802075.1 Tenebrosternarchus preto
CGTTCATGAGGTACCTCACGCCAACGTTCATGAGGTACCTCACGCCAACGTTCATGAGGTACCTCACGCCAACGTTCATGAGGTACCTCACGCCAACGTTCTGCAAGATACAAGGTGCGGCAGAATGAGGAGGAAGAAGAGATTGTTGTGTGTTAAAACCAGTTATTTATTGGAGATCTGGCAGGCCAAATCAGTGCTCAGAGTTACAATTACAGTTTACCTTTCTTAGTGAAGAGATCGACCTCCACCGTGGGGTTTCCACGGGAGTCAAAGATCTCACGAGCATGAATCTTCAGAATGGACATGTTGTAGGATCTGGTAAAAAAAAAAAAAAAGCAGATACAGGATTAATGATTATCCTAGACAAGTGCGCACACAGTCTATACTGATGCATGAGTAAAAGGTAACCAATGAAACTAACCAATAAACAATATCCAAATAACGTCAGCAACACAGATCAAGAGAAACCAACCACGCAAGATTTGCACTTCCAAGGCTATATAACCAATAACTAACACATTAAAGAAAAAAAGAAAAAAAAAAAAAAAAAGACAAGGGTAAATCAGGTTAGGAATGGAAAAAAAACCCACCATTACTCACTACAACCTGAATGTCTCATTCATTCCAGTAAGGAAACCACTAGCCATGGACAGTGAGTCAGTGAAGGCAAAGCTGTCTTTCAAAATGACATTAACCCCAGAGACCCCCCCCCCCCAGAGCTCTGTTAACAGTACAGACATTGATCAACTTTACACCAAGTGATGGAGCCGAGAGACCATTTTGAAGCTGATACAAAGACTACAAAATTGAATCAGCGTATGGCTAAACTAACGCATACCAATAAGACGTAAAACACACAGTGATGTACTCCCTGTGGCCCTCTACATAAAGCAAACTCTTCATGGCCAATGGTGGTTATTCACCCTGTAGTAGTGACACCAGAATTGTGACACCATTTGTGAAAAAAACACTCTCACCCTCTAATTGAGAAACAGGAAACTCTTGCCTCCCGTCACAATTACAGGGTGAAAAAATAATTTTAAATAAGTGACCAGTTTTCCAAAATTCACCAAAGAATCTAATTGGTTGAGGTTATTATATTAATGTGAAATATGATTATATTTCTTATTAAAAGGTCGTTCATTTTCGATGTAAATTTAATTGAATACACCGAGAACTAGTATGTGCATTAGCTGGACCAATCGAAAAACCTGTGGCCTTAAATGTCGGTGGAAACCTGCCACTGGCTACAAACAGCAGACTGGGTTAGTCCAAAGACGGACAGCAGCAAATGACTATACCCCTGCAATCTGCAAAGCACACACGTACACACACGAATAGATGATTTTCAGAGAATTACACCGATATCGAAAATGAGCACCTTGGGAACAACGTAAAAGTAGCCGCCCCTCCAAAAAAAACAAAAACAAATGACTGTTACATAATCGGTAATCTGTCGTTTGATTTTGTAACCTAAACACGTCTCTTGTCGCAGGCCAACCCTGGTTAACACTCAGCTAATGACATGCTTAGGACTCCGTAAAACCGTGGCTATGCATCAGTTTCGCTTTCAGTGAGGAAACTGAACATGTTCGCTAGTCAAATAAAAATGAAATGAACATCCCCAGCCCCAGTGAGAGACCGGACATAAAACGACAAGTCAGTCGCACTTAAAATAGCCCATAGGTTAAGCCATGGCATTACAAGATAGCCAGTCCAAGTATAGTAGAGGGTAAAATTTCAGAATATTGGTGAAGTTTTCAATACTCTTTTGAATAAGAGCAACATGAACAACTTTGCAAACTACTACAATCATTTTTATACGCCACGACATGGAAATAAACAACGACTTGGTTACTTTTTTTTTTTTTTTTTTAATAACTCTCTTTAAACGATTACTTCTCTTGTATGGCACCGGCACTTTAGCAAACCGTATTTCTAGAGATATTTCCATAATTAATCTCACCTTTCCTACCTGTGTGCAAGGACAGCAGTCTCTTCACTTTCCCCCGTTGAAGCAGAGAAGGTCGATGATTACTGTCCTGCTTACTGATAAAAGGAAGAAAACCCGGAAGAAGTGCGTTATCAGCACGCGATTGGTCAGAGAAGCGTCACGCGCTATACTACTGCACGTGCACGCAGAAGCGCACGTTTTCTAAATCACGACTACTGTACATCTTTTTTAAATAATGATACAGGCATAAGACGTATTCTGAACATATATGTGTGTATATATATAGAGAGAGAGATAGAGCACGAGAGATTATTGGACGGACATACTATGCGCTACATAAGTTTATTTTATTGGAAAGATATTTAAATTCGAATTTGTCACATTTTAAAATACCACTCATGTAGGTAAGGCGGAGCCGCCTACGTGCCGCGTAGCACCTAGTCAGACGTCACAGTGGTTCATCACATTCACTGAAAGCTGCTTAATTCTCAAATTTCATTAGTAATTTGGCCAACTTGGTTTGAATTGTATTTAAATCTGGTAGTATATGTATATGTTATTTATGTATAAATAAAATACAAGATGGAATATTAAACAGTATATAATACCTCGAGGACATAAAGTAGGATATGTTCTTTCACATTGACAGTGCATTTGTGCATTGGTATTTTTCACCAATTAACCTAATATCTGTTTCCCCAATGCCCATTTTGTACATTACTTCAGAACCAACGGCTGGGATTTCCCTGGAAACCTCATCGGTTTCCGTGATGTTTCAGAGATGCTGTGGCTGTGCAAGTTCGAGCATCGTCTATGGCTGCCTGTCGCAGTGCGTGACCTTGAGAAAGCTCGATTCTGTAGTTACGACATCTGGCGTCTGCTCGAAGAACTGCACTGTACATAATTTCCTGTCTGAAAGAGAAATGACGTAAAACGACATACAATACGTTTTAGTGTACAAGAAACATCCCTATGCTCAGACCTGTTACTAGGTTAGGCTTTAGGTTAGGCTTTGTTAAGCTGTCTATAACATCATGTTACGATACACTCACCTACCACTTTATTAGAAATGCTGGCCTTGTATCTGCAATCATTAGTCACTTTATTAAATACTTTTTAATAGTTTTGAAGGTGCATTTAGAATGTTTGAAACTGTAGCCCATCTGTGGGCAAGCACAATTCTTTAGCCACTCTTTACCTTTTCATCGCTGGACAATGAAGACCATAGCACTACTCCTGACCCAGTAATATTTGGGTGAGGCATCATAATCGACACAGCTTTAACACTAACATGTTAGTGGCCTGGCTGTGTTTGTTGAGCTGGAACATCAGTGCTGCTCGGGTTCTTACACGTCACTGTCACTGCAGGGTGGAAAGTGGCTCACCATCAAAATATATCCAGTGGTAATTTTGTACTTGGAAACAGTTGATCTTGTACACTAACTGTACACATATAAAGTTCTTACAGAGTGTAGTTATGCAGTACTTCTAATAAAATGACTGACTAGTGTCTGTAACTGCTGCCGCTGTCCTCATGTAGAAACAACAATATCATCCAAAACTACAAAATTATATAAGTAAATCAAATGATTCAGAATGATTTCAGAATCAGAGAATGTTAAATTGATAATAAAATTAAGTTCCTTTGTAATACAAGCACAGCTAAATCCAAAAATTATGGATGTTTTAATAAGGACTATCCAGAAGAATGACTACAAAGCCTTTTTAGTGCAATATGAAAAACTAGATGTCTTCATGCCTATTACAGGAGCACTATGGCAATATCTGTCAACCCTATCGGTTCTCAAATGACATTACAATCACTAAGGCCATGATAGCTATATGTTCTTACTCTCTGGTTGGAGTGATTGATACCTATGATTTGTTAGACAAATATAGAACAGGGAAAACATGTATACAGTCTTTACTAAAATTAGTGGATCTCATAGTAAAGATGAAAAAAACCCCAAAAAGATAAAAGATTTTTAAAAATATGGAAAAATGCTTTTGTTGTTAATCATCTTGATTGTACACTTGACAATTTGAAGAAATGTAATGTTTCACTCAGGATTTTTTTTTTCCTCAAAACTTTTTTTCCCTCTCAAAACCTGACAATTATTATAATCCTTGCAATTAGTTACAGTCATTGCTAAGATAACACTGTTCAGACTTCTGTCAACACTGGATGAGGAGGAAGAATAAACATAGAGGGTGTTGGAACCATGGCTGTTAGGGTTCACTGTGTTCAGAATGCAACCCAGAACCTGGAGCCCCGCTTCCCTGTCCAGTCCATTCTGTCTACATTCTCGGGGAGCCACTCCAAAGCCACTGAAGAGAGCTCAGTCTGTTTTTGTTATGGAAGCTCTAACTTTATTAACAGAAAAGGAGAGTCTTTGTAATGTGTGTGAGAAGGTGGGATGCCATGCAGGAAGAAGGTCATTTGGGTGATAAGAGGAACTGGTTGGTTATCAGTTTAAGTCTTAAACTGAAGTCCTTTGTTTTATCAATTAAACTCCAAGTTCTTTGTTTTATCAATGTTCAGGACCAGCTCTCCATGCACCACCCTGTCGGTTTTTGAATTTCACCCCAAAGATGAGTCCAAACTGTTGTGTTATCCACAAATATGGTAATGGAGTTGGTAAGGTGGGTGGGAGTGCAGTCATAAGTGTATACAGCAGTCATAAGGTGTATCTGACTGCCAGGGGGCGATTAGTAAGAAAGTCTTGAATCCAGCAGCAGATAGATTGGGAGAGTTCTAAATCCATTAGTTTGGAAACCAGTCTGACTGGGATAACTGTGATAAATGCTGAGTCTACAAAGAGCATCCTCTTGTAATTGCCTTGCTGTTGTAGATGGAGTAACGCAGGGTGTGGGGTCATGGTGGTGGTGTCCTCTGTAGCTCTGATTGGTCTGTAGGCGATTTGGTGTGGGTCAAAGGTGGCAGGGGAGGCTGGCCTTGATGTGATGCTTGACCAGCTTCTTAAAGCACTTTTTATGACCAAGGTTGGCGCAACTGGATGGTAGTTGTTAAGTCCACTGATAACAGTTTTCTTTGGCAGTGGAATTATGATGGTGAATTTCAGGCAGGGTGAGATGGAGGCTCCAGACAGGGATAGGTTGAAGATTTTGTGAAGACTACCAAACAATGGTCTGCACACTCTTTCAGCACTCTTCCTGAGGCACCAACTAGTCCTGCTGACTTCTTGCATCGACAGATCTGAGCACAATGCATACCTTGTGCTCCTGGATCACGAGTGTGTGGCTGCTGGAGGCAAGTGTGGGTGTTTTGAATGTCTTTGTTTCCCTGTGCTGCTAACACCTCAAAGTGGGCAAAGAAGCAATTCTGTTCTTCTGCCAGCAGGGGATTAGCATCAACAGTTATGTGATTGCCAGCTTTGTGCTTGGTGAAGTGTACCTGTATCGACTGGAAGGAATACATTTCCATAGCCGATGTGGATGATTGTGTGTGAAGGTGTCCTCAGTCTCCATTTTGTAGTCAGTTTTCTTTTTTTGCATCTTTGATGGCTTATCTCACTATGTAGGCCTTTGTATTTGGACCTAAAAGCAGCATTGCAGACCTTCAGGAGTGTTTTAAAGCCAGAAGTAGGCCTTGCTTCAAATGTTACCACTGGATTCCTGTCTTCTGTCTTTACACATGAAGGAAACCCCTGTGCCATTTCAATAGACAGTGGTCTACAATTTACATCCTCTGCATTCACTGGCTTCCTGAGGGAGAGAGATGGAAAGTCGGTGATAAGGTAACGGTACGGAAGCCTTTTCATGTGAGGAAAGGTGAGAGATGGATCCCTTGTCTATGCAACAGCAAATGGATCTAAGCACATTCAATCTGAGTGATGGGAAACGGTGGACTACATCATGACTTTCTATCTGCCCAGAGAGAACTGAGGAGTCACCTGTTCTGTAGCAGAGGAACATATAACCCTGACAGAGACTTCTGAAAGACACATGCCTTTCAAGGAGAGAGGCAGCCTACAGTTTGGACCACAGACTATGTAATGACATAGGACATTATATCAATATAGGTCTCTATTCATTGGTTACTTGTGGACTATAGAATTGATATAAAAAATTAGCTTCAAACTTTTCAGAACAAGGCCCCCACATGTATTATTGAGCTCTTATGTCCTTTTAAAAATGTGAGAACTCAAAGGTCCTCTGATAAAGGCCTATTAACTGTTCCCTGAATAAAATTAAACCACCAGTCAGGAGGTTGGACGCAGCGTGTAGTGAAATGGAATTTTACTCACTTCCAGCTGATGATCCTGGACAATCCCCCAAACTGTTGGAGTTCAATGTACTCGCCCCAAATCAAGAGAGCTCAGTCTGTTGTAGTTATGGAAGCTCTAACTTTATTAACAGAAAAGGAGAGTATTTATAGTGTGTGAGAAGGTGGGATGCCATGCAGGAAGAAGGTCATTTGGGTGATAAGAGGAACTGGTTGGTATCAGTTTAGCCAAGTCTTAAAGGTCATCATGAGCACTGGTCACGGGCAGAGTGGGCACTGAAGAAGGCATCACTTGGGCAGTCCATGCCTGTAACATACATAATCTTCTTCGTTCTAGCCTAACAGAGTGATTTTATTCTGACAGAAGAATTCTGTAGCTGTCAGCTATAAATTCTCTTCTTACAAAAGCTCCACACAGAATCTTTTCAGATTCTTCAAAGATATATCACCATAAATAATGGGTTGACACTTGCATTATGTGAATATCCCCTGTCCAGATGTATGTTAATTCTAATACCCATGACAAATAAAACAACTGTCACCAGTGAAGAATGTGCAAAGAAAAAGAAAGGGAAGCTTCACGCAGGTGTCCAACTGAAATGTTTAATGAACGTAACAAAACAAAACCGAACTGAAAAGCCATACCTATAACAACAGAGACGCCCGTCAAAGGCCGACATGGTCCAAACCAAAACTGGTCCTTTAAATAAGGAAAAACAAATACATAATGATACTCGGGTGGTGAGATAAGTGATGAGCAACACCCACCACCTGAGGAAAGCGTGGACAACGTAAAAGAACATATGTAAACAATAATTAAAGCCGTCTATGTGCTTCACTGCTTCCACTACCAGAGCACACCGGGGGGGGGGATTCTTCATTATATTAGCTTTCACACCCAGTAAAGATTATTTACAAGTCTGAACAAACAGGACAATTTTGCTCCTGCTTGACTTGATCTGTGAGAACTTTTCTTAACAAATGCTGGAAGCAGTGAAGACACATGTCAGTTCTTGCCCACCTCACTTTGTATACCAGAGCAAGACCACGAGTGTCATTATGAGGAATGGAAATTCAATCACAAAAAAAGTAAAACTAGTTTCTCTGGATTTCATTTCCTTAAATGCAGTACTTGGAGGACACCTGAGCTCCCACAGACTGGGAAGAGACCTGCTGTAAGATAAACAACAATGCTACAGTATTAGACATATTCAGACACATACAGTAAACAACACTAACAGAAGAGGGGCGTTATTTTCAGACTAATAATAATAACATTGGAAAACTATATAAAACATAAATCTCAACGGCACAGGCAAGGCGTTCAAACGAATGTGAAAAGGTATGTTTAAAGCAAAATAAACCTTAATTTTTCAGTTAATAAACGGTTTAAAGTGTTTGCAGAATAGGTTTGCCAGTGATGTGTTTGTCTGAAATTGCAAAGACGCACTTAACTGTCATTTTTAAAACTACAAATAACAGTTTATTCAAGAGGGGCTGCAGCATCCATTGAGAATAAACAATACGATGAGATAGCGGCGCCAAAGCACATTCATCCACGACGGCGGTCTCTCTCACTCCGTGCGCTTACAAATAACCACCCGGTTTATAAACAGACCTGTTTATTATACGCCCGTGATATTGTGTGCGTAAATTTCCCCCCAAATCGTGCACATGCATGCAAAACCAAATCTATGGAAAGCCAAAGTAGTCAATGTTCCTCTCAAAAGTCTTATTTATAAAACGGCAAAAAAATGCGGCGTTCCTACGGTTTTTACGACGCCAAATACGTCGTTATAGTACACTATACCGTTAAATACGCTGCAAAAAATACATAGCTATAAAAAAACAGTCTTTTGCGCTGTTTATGTTAGTTTAAACGAACAAAACTTAAACGTTTTGTTTGTTTACGTACTATATACCTGTCAGATTTTGAAAACCAGCAGAGCTGAATTTTCTTTGACTAATTGCTCACGAACAAGGTCAGACCAAACCTGTTCAGCACAGATCATATTGGCTGATTAAACAGTGTTCAAATGTATTTATTATTGGGATTAATCCGTTTGCGTTAATTGATTCGGTAATACATTTATTAATACCTGCAGCTCGTAGCTAGGTAGGTTTTGGTTTTGGACCTAGCAGTAGTGGACATGGTTATGTGCTTCAAACATGGTTTAAATGGTCAATGTAACGAGCAGAGTCCCTATGATAGTGAACTACACTGTGTGGTGCAAAACCCTTCAAAACCCCGCATTTTTTGTGTTTTATCTTAATAAAAATATTGACTACTTTGGCTTTCCATACAAATCCAGGTGTGAACGAGGGGGCGTTTCTCCCATTAAAGTTTCAGTACAAAACCACCCTCCTGCTTTTCACTGAGAAGAGTTGCTCCAATTTCAGTGGCGCGTTTTAGGCATTTCATAATGCAGATATTTGTCGTGTTCATACATTTCAGTTTGGTGAGCTTTGCTTTGGCGGGAATTCATGGGATACATTGGACTTATTTAGGCAAGTTATAACGCCATTGTATTTATGAAATAATATTTCCATATTTAACAATTGTATGTATCTTTGATGCTTGTAAAGATGTTTGTTAACGACATATCACACATTTGTATTAACTACTAGCTTAATGTTTTCTAAAACAATAAGTTACCATTGTTGTCTTATCAAGTTTTTTTTTTCACTAGAAAATTTAAATGACCTAGTTGTCAACTACAAGCTAGTCGTAGTTTAAATATCACGGTGTTGTGAACGTGCCTCACTGTTTGCGGAATACTTCCAGATATTATATCGTTCTTTCCTCTAGATTAACAAATCATACTGTCCTGAAGGGCTAGTTTAATATTTGATATCCTCGCGTTTTCTTTACTGGTTTCACAGAGGGGGCTCTGGACCAAGTTCACTGGGCAGAGCAATATCCCTCGTGCGGCGGGCGCAAACAGTCCCCAATTGATATCCGACGACACAGCGTGCGCTACGTCCCGAACATGTCGCAGTTGGAATTGACGGGTTACGGAGAGATGAGAAACGGCAACTTCCTTATGATCAATAACGGACATACCGGTAAATATAATCGCATTCAAGAGTTTTGTTTTATAATGTGATGGGTAACACATGAATGGGTTAAAACTTTGAAGTCGCTCATTAGAAGTCGAAATAAAATTCAGCTTCTGGTGAAACGTATCTGATGCGATCACTTCAATTTACAAATCGGTTGCAAGTAAATCAAAATTACTTCGTCCTTCACCCGAAGTAACTTGAGTCAATAAAGCCTGCGCCATCTTATTCACCTATGCACGTTAGTATAGCTGCTGTGAAATGACCAGTGATGATATTGTACCCCTCTGATGCCCCGGTTTACTGCACCGTGGGTTTGTCTCTGATCAGTGCTTGGACTATGGATCCAAAAATGCCAACATTTTTTCCCCCTTTATTTCTTAATTATCTATAATGTTAAACATCTATAATGTTAAACATCTATAATGCCTTTTTTCTTAACAAGAGATGTAGTCCCTTCCCTTTTTCAACGTGGTGATGCAGTCTAACATAACCCTACGTGTAAATGTTGATTTATATTGATGTTTTCCATTTTAAAATGCATACATTATATTTAAACATCGGGGAGATTGGTCGTTTTGAATATGCATGTCTATGGACAAGTTCTGACTCTTGCTTGAACTTAAAAAGACTCTAATCTTACTTGGATCTGCTCTCCTAAACATCGAAATAAAAACCATGTAAAATCCAAGTGTGCCCTTGTAAGCTACCGTTCCATAATTGGCTCCCTTGTTTCAGAAACCCTTCTCAAGCCGTGAATGTATTCCACTTTCTGAATGCATTTTCTTTCTCTCTCTCTCTCTCTCTCTCTCATCTTTAAACAGTCCAAATCAATCTCCCACCCACTATGAAGATAACCAAGGGCCTGCCACACCACTACACCGCTGTCCAGATGCACCTCCACTGGGGTGGATTGGACTTGGAGGCCAGCGGGGCTGAACACACTGTGGACGGCATCCGTTACATGGCTGAAGTGAGCCGTCGTCCTCCTGTGCTCTGAGCATGCACCAGTCACAAACCCAGTCCGTTCTTTATTAGCCATTAATAAATGAATCCCACGTACTGAAGCACAGGGAAGGCACGTGGCTGTCTCCATGGGGATAAACCCGGTTTCATTTTGGTGCAGTAAGGCATGGCTAAGCTAACCGCCGTGATTCTTGTGTGACTGTGTTTCACAGCTTCATGTGGTCCACTACAACTCTGAAAAGTACAAGAGTTTTGAAGAGGCCAAAGATAAGCCAGGTGGTCTGGCAGTGTTGGCATTTTTTTATGAGGTGAGACCATGTTGAATTATTTCAAATGAATCTACACTTAAACCTTTTTTTAATGTATAAATATTCATGAATTTTATTCAAGCTTGTGCCAACTTTTTTTTTTTTTCCTTCTTTCCCACAAAGCCTAAAAATAAAATCAAAATCCACTTGAGTACAACAATGCCCTCTGGTGGAATTGAGGGGGTAAAAAGAAATTTTACAAATACAGCACACCTAGAGACGGACAAGCACACTGAAATGATGGAAGGTTTTGAAACAGTTTCATTCAACCTTCCGTAATGGTAAAGGTTAAAATATGAGATTTCAGTGACCATTTAAAAATGGGAGGCACTACATCTCATAATGAGGCCACTGATCTGTGTGCTGTTCTGGCTCTGCATGTTGGTCTAATAGCGTGCATTTTTGGCCCAGGAAAGTAATGTTAGATTTATATAGCGCCTTTCACAAACCCAAGGACGCTTTACACACACAGTCTAGGAAGGTCCCCTGTAGTTGGTGGCAGTAGAGCCTGTAATTGTTCGTTCTTCTTGACTTTCATGCCCGTTTTTCCCATTGACGATTTAATAAAATGTTCAGTTTTGAGTAAATGAGAAGGAGGGGTTTCAGTGTTTTTTGGCTTTGATGTACACTGCTTGTCACTGTAAATTTAATTGTCATTTTTGTTTATGTAGGATGGGCACTTTGAGAACACGTACTACAGTGACTTCATCAGTAACCTGGGAAAAGTCAGATATGCAGGTAGGTAAAATGAGAACCCACTCCAGGAAGTACATTTGCATCTTTTCATGCCCCCCTCCCCCATCTGGCCTGTTCCTCAGGGCAGTTCCTGAACATCTCCAGGCTAAACGTGCGCTCCATGCTCCCGGAGAACCTCTCCCGCTTCTTCAGATACGAGGGGTCTCTCACGACCCCGCCGTGCTACGAGAGCACTATCTGGACGGTGTTCGATACCCCCATCACCCTTTCCCAAAACCAGGTACGCCACTTCCGTTTGTCCTTCATCTTTCTCAACTTAAGGCAGCTGTTGGATGAATGGCTAATGGACGAAGCCTACAGATCAGGATCCTGGAAAGTACCCTAATGGATATGGAGAACAAGACCTTGAGGAATGACTACCGTATCGCCCAGCCTCTCAACGAGCGTGTAGTGGAAGCTTCTTTCTCGCCACACCAGGATAAAGACCGTATGTACAGTTTGGCACTTTTAAACTATATTGAATAGCATTTTATTAAATAGTTTCTGGCTAGAAATGTTTCTCTTCTTCCCTCAGCATTTTGTAAGCAAGACATGATTGGAAAAAAGCTTTCAAATCTAGAGAAACTGATTACCTCCTTTGGAAAACATCTGCTCTCGGGTACTAATAATACTCATGCTGAGTCTCTTGAGCACATTAATTAAAATTTATCCCAATTCTACAAAAGTATAACTTTTTGGTGTCTTTGCTTCCATTCAGAACACGAGGACTCCAGACATGGCAGTAAGAGCAGCACCCTTTCCTCCCTCTCTTTACTTGGATTAACACACCTAGTTTCCAGGACTGAAATGGTGTTAATGTGGTTCTGAATGATTTTATGTGAAGGCATTTATTACATTCTTTAACTCTTTCTCTCCTCATCAGAAGCACAAGCAATATTTCCTCTGGTGCTGTACTTCACCGAGAGCAGCATGGAGAGTTATGCCTTACTGAACCTGGCTCCCCGCATGGCCTTGCACTCCTTCACAGCTTGCATGAGCGTGCGTGTGAACGGCCGACCTGTGCACACGGTGATGTCATACTCCAGCTCCCGTAATGACAACGAGTTCGCCATCACCGTGGGCAAAGAAGTGGGACTCTGGATCGGCAACGAGTTCATCAACTTGCCCCACAGCCTTTGGTCGAGCGGCTGGGCGCACTATTGCGTGACATGGGCCTCTCACACCGGAGGGGTGGAGCTGTGGGTGAACGGTATTGTGGGAAAAGAACAGTACCTGCAGGCAGGGTATACCATCCAGCCTGGAGGTACCTTCATTCTGGGGAAGGACAGAGACGGCTTCCTGGGAATCTCGAACTCCGATGCGTTTGTGGGCCACATGACAAACGTGAATATATGGGATTTCGTGCTGAGATCTGAGGAGATCGAGGAACAGATGTCCTGTGAGAAACATCTGGTGAAGGGCAATGTCCTGAACTGGGGCATCACCCCCATGAGTCTGTATGGAGGTGTTCAAGTGGACACTGAACAGAAGTGTTCATGATGCATTTTAATCAGCAGAGCTGATGCTTTTCAAATGTCTTATTAATGGACATCAGGTCTCTGAACAGTTGACTTTATGCAGTCCTTTTGGGGACGGGGGATGTTCATTTGTTTAAAATGTCTCGTTTTCTTATTGCAGTAGAACTCTTTGTATGCAGATAGTTCTCATTTTATATGCTTTAATAGAAAGCATTAATTTTGTATTCTTTAATTTTTTTTTTTTTTATGTCTACAGTATTCACTATTTTTCTAAATAAAATGGTGATTTGAAGTAAACTTCATTTAGTAATTTTAGAATGAACTGTGTATTTTGTGCATAGCTGATCAGACCAGGCCAGTAGCTGAAACCATTAATTTACAAACCATTCATTTGTTTCCAAATGTAATCTTGATTTGCAAACATCCTCCTGCCTTATGAACTTGTTTTTCCATGCTAGATATTCGTGGTTAATCTCGGGTTATAAAAACAAACTCCTTGTAAAATTGCTATTTACATGGGGAACGCTTGAAGCAACTCTTGTACTGCAGTCGCCACAACTCTGGTGCACCTTGACTGATGTCGCCAAACACACAATTTTCTGTGATTTTTGTATGCAACCTACATAACCTACGGCTGTACTGAGCTGATGCTCTAAAGGTGCTGCTTAACGCAAGTGTTTAACAAATTTGAAATGCTGGAAATGTGTACCAGGCTTGCGTTGCTGGGTTGACGTAAAGAAGCACTTTGGTCCTCAGGGTGAACCAGTGTGGTTTCAGAAGGTTGTAATTAAATCCTCCCCATAGTCTCTCACTCTTTGCTCTTTCAAGTCATGGCCTTCAGCACCCATCACACACTCCACCTTGTTCCTCTTAGCGAACAGCTTGCTGATCTCCAGGAAGGTGGTGTTCTTGGTTTCAGGGATTACCACCCAGATGTAGATGAGCGTGATGAGGCAGATGAAAGCAAAGATAATGAAGCTGTAAGCCCCCAGCCCTTTCTGCAGACACACACAACCATGAGGAACATAAGTCCTCGTTAACTAATTTAGGCTGACTTTGATGAGGTCCTGCGGGTGGATCCAGCTCAACAGCCATAAATGAATTCTCATCAGAGACTAGAAAACCCTCAAACTACCAGCTAGTCAACTTATTTTCAGTAATGCTACAGATTCAAAGATTTAACCAATTAAAATAATGATTCAAAAATCCTTAAAAATAAATGTAAAAAAATAAACAGTACAAGTGCACTGAATGAAAAGAAGTTTCTCTGATTGCATCTGTAATCTGACCTCTAAGAAGGGGAAGACCAGGCCCACGGTGAAATTGGAGAGCCAGTGTACAGAGCCTGCCACAAGGAACGCTGCTGGCCTGGAGGACTGGCGGAATATCTCCGTGGTAATCACAGTCGGAATCGGACCTGTGTGAGCAAGCACCAACCCAGCCTTTCATCACCCTGTCCTCCCATTCCATCATCAAGCATTTTATCACTCCTTCTTTGAGGAAGAAGTGTGCTGTAAATTCATGAGGCAAACACTTTTACATTTTACGTCCACTTCTAAACGCTTCCACAAAGACACGTTCGAAAGTGTCTCATAAAGTCTTTGAGTTAAAACAATATGGATTTAGATGATGTCAGATGTTCACTCACTGGGGCCAATGGCATGTCCGATGACATAAATGATGACGCATGCAATGCTGACATAGGGCATCCAGTGCAGGCTCTCCTGTGGACAGTCCAGCAAAATGTTAGTGTAGGGGAAATCTGTCACTTTTATGGAGCACCCCCCCCCACCCCACCCGATACTGCCCAGGGAGAGAACTGCCAGTCCAGCATGTTCTCTGTTCCAGAGTTCAGATCTGCTGGCTCTGTTTTAACTCATGCCGGTCTCGTTTACAACACCCCTGACACTCGTCTGTAATCATTACAACAGTGTGATCCTGCAGGCACTTCAAAGCGGATTGAAGATCCTCTCGGGCCACAGGCGGCGAGACCCGTGGCAGCGTCTGTACCTGCAGGCTGAGGGCGGTTGTGAGAAGGACGCAGGCCGTACAGCAGATTCCGAATCCAATGAGAAGTAGCAGCTTCCTGCCCGAGGCCTCCACCACAAACACCTGCACAGTAGCTCATGCACACACGGGCCTCGCTTTAATCACCAAAAACTCAGCCCAGCAATTTGGAAAATCATAGAGAGCGAGTGACTCTTACAGCCACAATGGTCATGAGGACGTTCACGGATCCTGTTCCAACCGTCACATACTGAACATCGTCCTCCTTCACTCCTGCCGAGCCGAAGATGCTGTCGGCATAGTAGTACACCTGTGGGACGGGAATGGAAACCGCTCAGCGGTTGTGGATTAAGGCAGATACAACATCGTCATGTTTTCACATTCTGGAGGTCGTCAGAGCATACGGCAGGGGAAAAAGTTTGTGGGTGTGGCTTACGGCGTTGACGCCAGACAGCTGCTGGCCCATGTTGATGAAGATGATGGAGAGCAGTTGCCAGCGCAGTGAGTGGAAGGTGAAGAGTCTCAGCACGGAGAGCTGGCCCTCAGCCCGCTCCGACTCCTCCTCCAACCGCATCTCCTGGAGCTCCTCCTCCACCTCCTCCCAGCCTCGGAGACGCTGCAGAGCTGAAATGCAGCACATCACAGTCACTCCCCCCCTCTCACCTCCCACCACTGCACATGGATCTCAAACGAAACAACCATCACAGTCAACCAACACCTCCCACCCCAACAAACACACACTACACACGGGACTCAAACCACACACGCAAGAACGTGTTCAACGAAGTGAGTGTACTTACTCTGAATGTATGTAAAGCTCCATACACGTCCAACACGTTTCTTCAGATGTGTAAGGCTGTACAACATTCATATTATGATGTTTTCACATATTTTTACACAGCTAAACCATTACACCAGTTCACTTACTCTTGTCTGCTCTTGTCTGAACATGGATCACAGCGTGTATGTTGAGTGTGTCGCGCCCATAGTTACATCAGTTACAAGAGTTCATGCCTTCTTCATCTCATACCTGAGGTTATGTTTAGACAAGCTCTCAGGTATGACCCCCCGCGGCGCCCGGGGGGGGGGCCCGCGCGCGGCGGGGGGGGGGGGGGGGGGGGGTGGGGGGGTGGGGGGGGGGGGGGGGGGGGGGGGGTGGGGTGTTGG
>JAOYMR010000022.1:3945116-3956043 GCA_025802075.1 Tenebrosternarchus preto
CCTCTGAACTTGGGATCTCCTCTGAACTTGGGATCTCCTGACGACAGGACAAAGCCTTACAAGGGCTGCAGCACACAGGAGCAAATGTTCATCAGATTAAGCAAACTTATTTACAATTTTGCTGCCTTTTTTATGGTCATCAATTAATACTGATGACCATGAAAAAATGGAAGTTTACCAATGGAAGTTCAACCTCTGTTTTATGAATCAACCTCTGTTTTATGAATAACGTGTAGTCCATTCAAGGTCACAAATGGTAGGCTTTGGTTTTGAATAACAGTACAGAGGAGTAATTTCAGAATGTAAGAGAAGGCTTACAAATGTATTACCAATTAATATGCTGTCCCTTCTGACTTACAAACAGACTGAATTTTTTTTTTTTTTTTTGTATCTATAATTGTGAGTAGATTATCCAAACAGATTCCTCATAAGCTGCGTTCCCTTCTCGCCGCAGGGCTAAAGCCTGAGAGTGGTGCACTGTCGGTCTCAGCAGTGCTGAGTGGACAGTAGAGGTCTCTGTGCACCCAGTGTGCACCTCCTCCTGCAGTGCAGCACTGCATCCTGCCTCGCTCCTGTTCCTCCCCCAACAAACTCATTTATCTTACTGATTGCGCCTCGTCGGCTTAAGCGGGAGCTTCTTCAACTCTTTATCTCTGCGGGCTGCGGGGACGGGCGCAGCACCCGTGGTTCGGGGGGCGTCCCGCGCCCGGCTCCTCAGCGCGGCAGAAAAGCGCGAGGATTGTGAAAACGAGGAAGCTCGAGCCGCCGGCGGGCGAGCGCAGAACGCAGCCGTGCAGGGAGGAAATGGCTCGGCTGCAGAGCTGCGGGTCAAGGACAGAGCGACGGCTCTGCTGGGACTGGCGCTAGAGCACGTCAGCTGGAGGAAGGAGAGAGCGGATAGAGTTACACACAGGAAACTGTGCAGGGTTACACACAGGAAAGGGGTCTTTAATATAATTTGAGTAAAGCAAAACAGTAAGCAAAAGAAATCAAAAGCATTTCAAAGGAAAACTAGAGATTATTATTACCAGTTTATATTAATCCAAATCAGGGAAAGCTTTAGATTTTCAAAATCTTTAAGGTTATCCATTTAAATAAAAATAAAGCTGATCTGTTTGATAATTGACTGTTTAAAACAATCCTTCTACAAGTATACATGATCATATAAAAATAAATTCTATGCCCACTTCATAAGCTGGTGTTACTGTACAGTCATAAGACTAGTCCACAGATGTAGCCTCACAGGGTAGGGACTCTGAAACAATCATGAGAGTTTTGGTACAACCTCTGATATTCTCAATCAGCAAAAGTCTCAGAGATACTTCCTCCTGTCTTACTGCCAGCATAACCTTCCAGCTCAGCTCATGCTCTGGGTTTTTTCCCCCCCCATAGAAGTGAAAGTGCTAATGCTAAGCTGATATTGTAATGTCTTCCCATATTCTGTTGTGGTCTACTGTCTCATCTTTTGCTGTATGTCTCAACATTTACCGTCTGCCTCTCCTAAAGCTGCCTTTTTGAGCTCTCGGACATCTGAACTGAATTGTCTAGATATGATTTGTGGTGACAGACTGGCCTTTAAAAGAGATTCATTAAAAGAGATTCATTAAAAGAGATTCATTAAAAGAGATTTTTGTGAATTTGGAGGGAACAACTAGTGGATGAAATTCAATGAAATATCAAAGCCATTTCTGGACATATGATGTGTCCTGTTAGCATGGGTTAAGCACCAGACAATGAAAAACACTCGCAACATGCCTCAACAATTCATCTAAAATCTACATGCAGTATTTCTTTTGGTCAGTGTAACTTTACTGTAACCAAAACCAAAGACATGTTTATAATACCATATTTGTAACAAAATAACAACATGTAACAAAATAACTGAATAAACGACAGCATGAGTATAAAACATTCAGTACCTGATTCTGTAGTGTAAGAGTTATAATTTGAACTGAACTGTATTTGGATACTAAAACTAAATGGATGAATGGTGTGGTGCAGTACTGATCAAGATACAGTACATTTTGCATGTAAAAGAACAGGTATAAAACATGGGAGAAAACATTTCCTACAGTTTGATAAATGCTGCACATAGAACCTATGTAGTATTATATTGCCATTCAAAATACAAGGTGGTTCCTTTACAGCCTTTGCATATGATAAAATATGCTTAGTCAGGGAAAGTGACTAAGCTTTGGTGAATAGTGTTTACAGTACATTCGGTTCTTTGGTCACTAAATCAGCCTCTCCATTCCTGAGCCAGACATTTAATTTCCACAGAAAATGAAGCAGCAGGTAAAACACATCAGAGTGGCTCTGTGAAGCGGCACAGGCAGAGTCATGTTCCTAAAGTCTTGTTCTCTGCTGCTAATATAAAGTGCACCTGCTCTCCTGTAATTCTCAAAGACACTTGTCTTACAAACCAACACTCCTTACATTTACGCGCACACACACACACATGCACACACGCACACACAAATATATACATGTTTGCAGTCAGTCTCACCCATACACTCTACCTGCAAACTCCCTTGTACTCCTCTTTGAGTTTTCTCCCTCCAAGCAGAACCCCTCTCCCACTGCACAGTGGCACTACTCCACCCACGTCTGCGCACCACCCTGGTCCTTTAATCCTCCTCATCCTCCCAGGTATGGGCTTCGGCGGCCTGGTCCACATACGAGGGCACACGCGTCTGCTGAGACGACGGTCCCGAGCTGCCCGGGTCGGACCTCCGACGACAGCCGAGCAGCGTCACCAGCCTGGTACGCACCACCCGTGTACACAGAGTGAACATGACGCAGTTCGCAGCTCCCTGGAAAGTGTTCCCAACGCCCTGCGGGGGAAAGAGACGCTCAAAGCAGCTGACACGAGATGAAACGATTCCAGATCACAACACCTGACCCGGGTGAGGAGTGGTACCGGGCGACAGCATATCAACTGGTGCAGGAGACCTGGGTGACTCACGTGTAAGGTGACCAGCACAGGGTTCTGCCTGGCGGGAGAGCCGGCCAGGAGGAGCAGGAAGCGGACAGTGCTCCACACACGCAGGATGATGAAGATGACGGGGATGAGGGTCAGCTTCCGGTCCGCCATTGTGGACGGTGAGCTGGATGCCACACGGCCACCCAGGATGGGACGGTACTCCGAGAGAGCAGCGTGCTGGATGAGGGAAGGAGCAGGAGGAACATCAGCCTCCACAATCAGGGTTGCTGACTTCATTCTTGGAGCTTTAATTTATTACTGATTGAAATCAAGTAACTTCCGACTGCCACTGAGCCTTTTTAAAGTTCAAATAAATAGGCTTGCTTGCCTCGTGACAGGGGAATAAATCTAATCTAGCACTTTTTGTACTAAATTATACTACATACACATCTGAGTGAACATAACAATATAAAAAAACATGCAAATATGAATAAATTAGAAGCTTTAATAAAATGATGGAATAGGTGTGCAAATCTTAAATAAAGACTCACGTGCTGAATGTTTAACCCTTACCGCTTTGTGGATGTGCCTCCTGATAAGGATGTAAAGAACAGGCAGTGTGACGTAGGCGAGGAACTCCCAGATCTTGCCTGTAAGCAGCATCCACAACACGTGATCCTTTTCCTGAATGCTCACCCAGCACCAGCCGACAGACACCTCGGACGCGTCGTAGCCGATCTTCTGCAGAGACAGGGCTGCAACCGTGATAGCCAGCGGAACACCCCAACTAAATACAAGATCACAACGGTCTTTGTATTGGATGCACAACCAGCCTCAAGTCGCAAGACGGTTCTGTTCTGAAATGCCGTTTGTTAGTCCTTGAGGTCAACATTGTTACATGTTAATAAAAACTTTTTAATATTATTTGCAAATGGGACCAAGATAAATAAAATAATGCTAAGAGATCATGAGAAAATAGTGTAATATTTCTTTCTTACGGTATTTTAATGTATTTCCTTTTAGTAAAGTTTAATGTATTTTAATTTTAGATAAATCTGATACGGCCTACTTCAAGCAACCCACAAAATAACGTTTTACCTGATAAGATGAAAATACAACACCAAGCTGTCAGCTAGTCTCTGACTAGACTTCACGATGAATATATATAAATAAACGGCAACGGCCACAGTCCAGAAGAATGAACTTGTATTAGCAAAAGTGGATATTGCTCCTTGTACAATGCAATCCCACGTATTTGAGTTAAACATCCTCCAAACTCCATAAAAGTATGAAGCCGCAGACAGCAAATCTATAACAGATAAGAACACTAACAGCTTTCTCGGCGTTGTTCTGAGATCCGTCCATGTTGCGTACGTGAATATAATTAGAAGAGACCCTAAAAACGAAAGTACACACGACATCAAAACAACAACCTGCTCGTAAACAAACACTTCGGTCTGGTTGCCGTTGTCCATACTTTCGAAAGAACTCGACAGCGAAATAAATATTTCTAAATCAGCCTGAGACTTAGTTAAGATAAATCTGCCAATACTTTACTCATATACTAAAAAATATATATATATATATATTTATTTTAATCCACTGTTTTCCGCAGGGTACATTTTCCCTAAAACTTTAAACAAGTCAATTGAACAAAGTTTCTTCCCTTCTCAAAAACATGGGGGCGTGACCTCATCGTAGTTTCTCGTCGCCCTTTGGCTCCTCCTCTTTGCCCTTATGACAGCGTTTATACTCTGGTTCGTAGCGTGTAAACAAAAAAAATCTGAAAATTTATTTTAGACTATCACAGGAAATTCATATTAAGAGCACAGGGAAATTATCCATTAGATTATTCATTCTCCTTTATTACAACATATAATATTTAGAGTTATATTACATTTAAAATATTCAGAGGAAAATATTCAGAGGAACCATAAGATGGCGCAACGTGAACTATTAGGCAAAAATCGACGATTTCAGTAAGTAGCCTAGTAGTCTAAAGAAAAACTTTGGTATTGTAACTTAATCAATACACGAATGAGAAAAAAAATAGGTATTACAGTTTTATTATACCTCTAATATTTTTGTTGGCTAACTTTAATAAAATGGCGACACTTCCATCTGCAATTGTAATAGACATTTTTCATATTGTTTGTTTAATGCAATTCCAACAATCGATATAAAACCACGACTCGTGAAGTCAGGTCGGTTTTCTGGATATCAGAGGTTATTTTGTACGATAGGAACATTAAACCATTTTAGTTTTACACAGTCTGAATCCACCTTCCCCCGTTGGTTTCCATTGAGTTTGCAGTTTTGCTGATGCATTGGAGGAGAAAATTCTCCCCTCCTCATTTAGTTACCTACAGTGCAATGCAGTGCCTCGCTCACAAAGAACTGTAGTGTTCCATCTTGCTGTGCTCTGCAGCAAATGCATCATCTCATCTCAAAGAGAGAGAGAGAGAGAGAGAGAGAGAGAGAGAGAGAGAGAGACGGGGGGTGGGGGTGGAGACAAAAATCAATGCTTTTCCTTGTTCTTGCCTTAATTGCGATCTCATTCATTTCTGTTTAACATCTGTTAAGTCTACTTGTCATGTTCTCGTCCTGCTTATTTGCCGAAGCTGATTAAAGAATTGTTTTTATTACACACGTTTTATGTAGGATTGTGTCTTCCACAGAGAGACTTGAGAAGGAATCTGCGTATACTTGCTGTACTGTTTATCATGTCAGGCTTTGTTTTGTAGGTCTTTCACTTCCATAAAATGCCATAAAGTGACTGTTCTGACAGCACACAGCTACCTTACTATACTAGTCAGTGAAGTGGAATTAAATGCATTTCATAAAAAGTATTTACATATGTTATCTTATACTATATATTGTATTAGATTATATGTTGCATATTCTAAGGTAAGTAATAAGTCAAATAATTATTTAACATATTAGCTAAATATACAGTTTTTAATTTGTACTTAATATATTATAAATGAGCATGTTAAAATAATAATGAAATAAATACATTTATTATAGAATTTAAGATATAATTCAAGATACTGAGCCAGTGATGTATCTAAATAAATATATCTACATTTTTATTTTTATTTGGTTGGAAACTGTAATTTTGATCCTCACCACCTATAAATTCACAAGATGAAATAAATCTAAAAATGACTGAAATTAAATAGAGCTTGTAGCTTGATGAGAAAATATACGATAATGGTCTTTGCTTCTGTGAGATGTGAAAATTTGGACGCTGCAGTTGGTTTTGTGCTCTATATTTCAGTATCACATGGAGCTTAATAATGTCTGATTACTAAAGGCCAATGACCACAGGTGTTGTGTATGCTAATGTGGCTACTGTGAGGTACAGTAGGGTCTAGTTCTCTTATGTTCCATTGTTGAAGCTCAGATATTGACTCTTCTTGGTTATAAAACCGCTGAAATCCTCTATTTCTTTGCCGTTTATGATAATTCTCTCCAATTAAATTAATCTGCTAGCTAAATGTAAATGTGGATAAGGCTTACTGGTATTAAAGCAATGTAAATTAATGTAGCATTTTAAGACTTTATCCCTGTTCCTTTTGAAATGGTCTCACCTTTAGTAAAGGTTGTCTTAAAGAAACGAAATGATTAAAGGTCAATTCGGTCAAGTTTGACACTGATTTGAATTTGAGCTTCTTTGTTTTAAGCAGACACAACAGTAGCATAAAATTATTTTGGCATCAAAAGCCCCTCTGACTCAGTGGCGAGTTCACCCTCACTTACCCAACCTGCCACTTTAAACAAAATCCAAGCACGAACACTGAACGAGATCGGGGGAAATTCCCATTTATTTTCTCACATCAGTGACAGCAAACAAAATATGTGTGTCACAATTCAAAAGTACCACAGCAACTTTATCAGGCAATTTAAAATTTCTCTTTAAAGAACAATAATCAAAACACAGCCCCCCGTTTTCCAACCTAGTTCTACACACGGAACTTCTCAAACATTATGTGGAACCAGGCTTGAGCTCTTGAGCAAAATCACTGAGGTGCCACTGTGTTTCTCCAGCACAACACGAGTGATTGGAGGAGCACACGGAAAGAAAGAAAGAAAGAAAGAAAGAAAGAAATCCTAGCTCCGAGGAAGAGGAGCGTAATAAGGCTCTCCGCTAAATCACACGACAGCCTGGGAAACAAACTGGCTCTTGCCGTGCCAGGAGGGCTCTAGGTACAGTCACTGTCAAATCAGCCATGCAATAAATAAATAAATAAATAATCATCTTTATTTTGCTGCCAGAGGCAGCAACTGTGGCTCTTGGTGGTGAAACGCCAAAGAGCAAAATCTAGCAGTGTGTCTCAGAGAGTCTGCGATTTCTTTGCTCAAGAGAAGGAGGGAAAAAAAAAGAGAGAACAAGTGTGTTTAAACACATTAGTGGGCCACATTAGCTAAAGTGAACAGCGAAAGCAGGCAATATATCATAAATTGTTACGGTACTGAGACAACATACAGGGGAAAAAAAAGAAAGAAATCCCCAAAGGAACTGAGAAAGAAACGAAGCGTCCACTCTAAGAAAACCTTTATTTAACAAATCAAACAGCTGTTTAGTAATTGGTGATGAGGCTGGCACTTACAGGGAGCCGAGCAGGGTTGAACAGAGTCCACCCCCCCCCCAGCACTGATGAGTGGGCTCCCGGGGCCGAAGGGAACAGCTCCGGGTTCCTGGTTCTGCCGCTGGCGCCAATGACCCGTGGAGCTGGTGGGGCCGGGGCCTCACATGGTGACGAGTTTCTGCGGCAGTATACTTGCTGATTGCTTCGTTCTCACTCCTCACAACAACCAGCTAAGACACTGCCAGAGAAACACTCACAGCAGGCCAGCCTCTCCTCTCCTCCGCATCCTCCGTCCGCTTCACCCGTTCCACGGCTCCTTCTGCATCTGCGTGTCCTATTTCCTGGAAGCTCTTGCACCAATAAGCTCAGGGCTCTTCAGCTTTCTTTTTTTTTTTTAAAAAATAAGCTGTTCTTTTGAATCTCCACCAGTTTTTCAGCATTAGCTGCTGACACAAGTGTGTCAAGATTTCCCTGTAAGATTTACCATTCCTGATTCCACTTTGAGTTTCTTAATGATGACACTGAGAATCCTCCCTGTGAAAAGAAACATCTACGGATCATTCCTGCGATCTCTGTGCACTTTAGTTGGTGATGGACTCAGTATGCAGAACAACATAATAAGGGTAAACACAATGATTAACATATAATATTTACAAACATTTATGATTAATATGGCATCTAATAGGAAATAGGACATGCAGTGGGTTTGTGTGTGTATGTGTGTGTGTTTGTATATATGTGTGTGTGTGTGTGTGTGTGTGTGTGTGTGTGCGTGTGTGCGCATCAAAACATGGGTGGTGTCCTCACTGGTCAGTTACTTAATTCACATAACATTAAAACTGTGTGCAAAATTCATTATTATTATTACATTGAAAAATGTGATTGTCATACATTTTGCAATTTACTAAAAACACGGTGGTGAACCACTGATCTGACCCGTAGAAATCACATCTGGAACTTCAGAAACATCTCCCAAGTTTTTTTTAGAGCACTCACTTACATACTGACACCTTGCTTGAGCTGAGCAAAGAATCTGTGACGATACTTAACAAATGATATACTGTGCAGCCCTAAAGACTAAAGCCAGACAGTGGGTGGTCCTTAAGAATATCAGCTGCAGACAAAAATTCAAAGACAGACAAAGGGACAAACACAGAGTGGTAGAGAGAGACAGCCACGCCTCAAAGAAGGTGCTAGAACACCTCACACTGCATGGTTCTTCTAAACTACAAAGTACGACTGTCTCCTGGACCACAAATAACTCTGTGACTCACTTGTTCGCAAACAATGACTTCTGATCCAAGAGTTTCAGCCTATATTTGCTTTAAGAAGCTGTAAGAGTAAGCGCGTATGTTTGCTGTCGCTGGTGCTCACGTCCATGCGTGGAGGTGCTTGTGAGAGAGGAGGCTCGTATACGAGTGTGTCTTGGTAGAGGGAGACTAAGGAAGCACACAGGCCCGGGCTGTGATTCGCTGCGTACCCACGGAGAGAGGCGTGTAGGCATTATCGGCCGGTATTCCCCACAGCAGGAGTTATTTTAGGCAACCTGCCTCCCTCCTCGCGGCCCTGCCAGAGAGACGGACCTCACAGCTGACAGCAGCCCGCGCCACTCATCCAGGATGGAGTGGGAGAGTGAGTGAGTGGGAGAGGGAAAAAGGGAGAGAGAGGGGGAGAGAGAGAGAGAGGGAGGGGGAGAGGGAGTGAGAGATAGTGAGGGGCTGGGGTGGTGGGTTGGAGTGGAGTGAGAGAGAGAGAATGTGTGAGAGAGGAGTGAGAGAGAGAGTGGGAGACCAGGCATTGCCAAGGACAATATGGCCAAGCATTATCATAATGCACAATTCATTGTGACTTAGTCCTTGCAGCCAACGGTCACAACTCTTTGAACCCCATCCTTTGACAGTGAATGACTCTATACCATGAGCCCACCGCTACGCTAATGTTTGAACGAACGCCTGAACGGACCGCTCCCAAGCGACTGACTCTGTTGAACGATTTGATTAGCATTACCGGGCTCCCTCCGTTTCTACGGTCTTAGCGTGACAGTTTGGATAATAAACACGTTAGCGTTAAGAGGGCCTCGAATCTCGCCCGAGGACGGCGTCTCGCGCTGGACAGTCTGGCACCAGGCGAGCTCGTTTATGATGGCTGCTGACACAACATTGCAGGAGGCTGGCGTGTTATCTGTGCCAGAGCGCACGCACCTGTAATTAGGAGGCTATTTCAGTCCCAGTCCTGGCCTGTTTGCTGCCGCATCCACCAGGAACCAGTGGCCGGGGGAGCGGGGGGGCTGAAACTAGGTGAGGCGTCTCGGTTCTGCTCTGTCTCGAGCAGCGTACTACAGATTTTGTTTCCTTCCCAGCCACAGCAGGGTTTAAACCGCTGGGCAAAATACAAGTATGGGCATTAAAAGGCTCATGAAATGCTACATGGGGACTTTTAATCCCCGGATCGTTTAACGGTGGACTGAGAACAGAGCGAACCGCCGTTAAGCTCTTCTCGCTCTTCCCGTGCCGACGACGCGCTCAAGCTGGAGATCAGACGCGGCTAGTCGCCGCTCGGCTAGCGCCGGATCTCCCGCAGCCCGTCTGTCCTGCCGCGCCAGGTGTGTGCTCGAGCTTTAGATGACATCACCGTCACCTCTGTGCACACACTCAGGGAGGGCACAGAGGTGTTTTGACTAGAAAAACATGCAAGAGGCCATGAAGCATGTCCAACCCCAGCTACCGCAGAGACTGCAAAGCTACTTCTAATGAAAGTGGTCCAGAGCTTGAGCTGAGTTTGGGTGAAATAGCAGATACTGGAAAATATACCCATAAACACACACACAAACATCATATTTATAAAACACTCATTCCATACCAGATGACATAATAGTGATATGATTTTCTGATGGTAAATAGGGTGTTTAATTTCATAAAATAGAAAAAGAATAGTCAAAATTCCAAAGAATGTTTGGACTAATTATAATACATATTTTTACTAAGACATTCATAAGACACACACACACCTCGTGATCCTGTTTCTGCTGCACTTGCTAAAGTTGCAGTTTTATCTATGTGTGTGTGCGCATGTGTGTGTGTGTGTGTGTGTGTGTGTGCGCGTGTGTGCGCGTGTGTCTCGTGAGGCGGGTGGCTTGCTGAGGCCACATGACAACAGGAATTCCTCGCTACTTTGGACCTGATGTAATCCCTAACACAGACTTTCAGGAAGTAGGCGAAGAGCATGTGGCTGCCAGCTGGCACCACCCAGCCTGCCACCGGCATGCCCTGCCACCCTCGCCAACACACCCAACACACACACACACACACACACACACACACACACACCTCTGACACACTTCAGCCACAGGGCAGGCAGGTGCCACAAATGTGCTCACACTGACTGATATTGACATTACAGCACTAAGTAGAGG
>JAOYMR010000022.1:3971617-3990746 GCA_025802075.1 Tenebrosternarchus preto
ATATGTATCATTTCATATCAGAAATAGCAGTAATAAAATCAATCAGACGTTAGCTGTGAACACAGAACAGTGAACTGTTAGGATCATGTATGTACAACCATTTTAATAACATGATGTCAGCAGTTTTAATGAAGCAAATGCTTTATGCATAAGACATTTCGATATTGCAGTATCATATCAGACTTGCACAAACATTTAAAAAAAGGCTCAACTTCAGTCTTAATATATTCTTGGATAATAAATGCAAGATTGTTGAGTAACTTGAGAGAACTTTAATCCGTTTTTTTTTTTTTTACATACTGACAAATTAAAACAATTCTTGGTAGCAGACTGTGGTTTTTGGACTGAGTGGACACAGGGAGGCAGTAAAGTGTCAAAGATTTCCTAATTATTACAGGACCAGTAGTCTCGAGTCTTACTAGAGCTTCAATTTTGTGAGCAGTGCAATAAAATGAGTCATTCCCTCTAGTCTGAGCCTCCTTTTCATAAGCAAATGACTTATAAAAATAACAAAAGAAACATTTTTATTTAAAGAAACAGCACATTATGATTTGCTTGGAGTTCATTGCATGCAAAATAAATAAATAAAAAATAACACAGCAGTTTTAATCTGTTCTACTCTAATTACTAAAACTGCATTTTCTTACATTGCCCAAAGACTCATAGACTTATTCATAGACTTTCACTCAGTCCCTGATTTTGAAATCAGTCCATGATTTCATGGGGGACAAAACGTAGTCTATGGTGAAGAAACCCTCTTGTGAAGGTTTTAAAGTGGCTGCTTCATCTGATCAGAGGGACTTACAGTCAAAGTAATATTTCTCCAAAATTTACAGGCTTCAGACTGTGACTCAATAAAAAGTGGGAGAAGACTGTTAAAAACGTCGGGGGTGACGGCGGGCGCGGGGTTGACGGCGGGCGCGGGGGTGACGGTGCCCGCGGGGGTGACGGCGGGCGCGGGGGTGACGGCGCGGTTACCACCTCATTTTACCAAACTTTCTTTTAGCATGACACAATTCACACTCACATACCTCGAGCCCAGCATCCATTTCTGAAAAGAAAGAGGTGCTTGTTTAGCGATCTCTGGAGGTTCTGGTGGGGAAACAGGGCAAATGAATCACCCAGAGCGAGCTGAGCTGACAGCTGCTGGAGGTCTCTGCTCGTTGCCTGGTGGCAGTGGAAGCAGCTAAACCACAGGCAAGCCAGCAGGCCTGCTCAGAGCTAGCGTGAGCTCCTCCATAGATTAAAGTCTACAAGCACGCCTGCCGTCTTGGGGACGCAGAGTTCTCAGGCATTGCGAGCGGTCTGGAGGGGATTTGGCATGCGACTGTCCTGCTGCAGTGCTTAGTGTGACCTTGGTGTTCTGATCATCTGCAGTGTTCCCTGTGGATGCTTTACTTGTACATCCACAAGGTAATAGCAAAGGCTGTTGGACTGTTCTTCTCGGTGGCTCTTGTAGTAATGCTCAAGAACTGATTCTCACAGATGGCTTCAGAAGGCTTCCAGAAAGAAGCAGCCTTGAGTTTCAGTAGAGTCATATGGCTGCTTCTCCAGGACTGTGTCGTTGTTCAACTGATCAAGGACACAATGGCTTTACTGCTCTAAGGATGCAGCAGAGAGCAAAACTATGATGTGTGTGTTTTCTCTGTTTCCATGTAAGAGACCTCAGCTGTTCTTGGCCAAATTCTCACTCTCTAAAAGTTGTGCAACTCTGATTTCAGTGCCACAGCATGACCCTATGAGCACGAAAAACCACTAATGGCATACATGAGAACACCCATGGACCCCCCCCAAAAATGCAGAGAAATATACAAGAGTTGTTGTTTTACATGAATTGAGCAACCACACTCATTGAATTATTCCAAGTCTGAAGTGTGCACAGCACTTCTGGACACAAGGGGACAGTAAAGGCTTTTTACAACACGTTTCCCCTGATACCCACAGCAGTCTGCTGTTGAGCATTACTGTAAGGACCACCACTACCCCATGGGTTCTGGACTACAGATGAGTATCTTCTTTTTTTTCTCCCCCTCCACCATACAGAAAAGTTAGATGCAATCAGCTAGGCTTAGCCAAGAAGGCATGAGGTCTTCTGAAAGGTCTGCAGATGAGTTGAGAACGTCTCCAGACAGCTGAGGTAGTTAATAAGCCCGGCTGTCTGTTGAATCATATGGAATGCAGCTTGCGAGCAATGAACTTCCATGAGTCAACTCACAAAGGGTGCATCCAGACAGGTGGCCAGAAGCACGAATCACAGTCAACCTGCTGTCCCAAAAGAGGAAGTGTGGTGATGATCCTTTAACTAAATAGTGCACTAAATAGTACACTAGTACACCGTTTCTTCAAGTAAACACACCAGGTTAGTAAAAAAAAAAAAAAATCTTATAATTATTATGAATCATTAATAATTATCCTTCTCATATTTGGGTTCCAATATTCAGATAATCTTATCTTTACAATGCTATATGCAAGCATAAAGGAAGCATTTCTAATGTACGTGGACTGGTCATGAGTTAAGTCTTACTCACCGGTTCATGCTCTATCGGCTAACCCAGCTGATGCGTTTAGAGAAACACACTTATCAACGGCTTAATACAACTGGGAGGGTGGTTCTTAGCAGCTGGGAGCTATTTTACCACGTGACATGAGGGACGTTTCTCTCGTTGTAGCAGCCATAATACTACCCAATACAAGTCCAATCTAAAAAAGGACACAAGCTGAGGGACAAGGCGTATAGCAATGGATTTGCACCGGAATACCGTTTGAAAGAAGCTACTGCCAGCACGGTTTCGCTTATGTTTAGCTTTCCTGTGTCGCCTCCTTAAATTGCAGGTAATAATGCGTGTTCGTCCTGTTTACACATTTTGCGAGGCTTTTGTCTAATCGGGATATGTTAGTGTAACCTACGCGGATCACGTATCAAGCTTTTCGTATGCAAATATGATTAAGGGACACTGGTCCCCATTCAACTTGCCAAAATCGAAGCACTTATACAATAACGCAGTACTTTGTTTTACGCTCGACCGCCGCACCCAAATGTAAATAATGAATTCGAATGGACGAAATGATTACTTCCTGTGGAACATCTCGTTGTTTTACGTTCAGCAGGGTAACAGCTGGGATACTATCAATAACGGATAATGACAGCTATGGTCAGTTAAAACACAATAGTACATATTTTTTCCCCCAATGAAATGACATGAAGTCCACAGCGTCTTTGTTCAGTTGAACTGTGCTTTACGTACGGCAGGTAAGCGCGTTAAGGTATCTCGTGCACAAGTTGACTAGTGTTGTACCTTAACTTGAACGGTGACTGTTCGACTTCCCGCCTATTGAAGTAATTGGCATTCACTAACTCAAATGCAATACTAGATCGTGTACAGTGGTACAAAAAAAGCGAACAGATCGCACCTGCCTTGCTAATGATTATATAAAGCCCACGAGCAGGACTGCGCTCTCCGTACCGTGGCTTTGCTCTGTTGCTGAACGTTGTGAAACACAAATGCTTGCCAAACGTGGCTCTACGCTTCACTTTCGTTTCGCTGCGACACCGTCCCCTTGTTTTGCTTCTCTGCTCCCCATAGAAGCATTTGACATTTGTGAGTTTTTTATTGACCTTGTTCGTCTCGAATCTAAGATCTTAGTAGGCAGTGAGAACCTGCTGTCATTCTGTAACTTGGACACCGTAGCCTTCATGTCACGCGTAGACGGTTTGTCCTACCGTAGCGCACAGGGAAGATGTAGTATGAAATGTGGTAGGGTTACGGAGTGTCGTACACTGATATGAAGTCCACACTTCGTGCGTTTTTGTACACTGGAACACCCGAAAGCAATAAATATTATGCGAACGCATTGTTTGTTTTTGTGCAAAATGAACTAGTGAGAGAATAAAACTAGAAACCATAAAGTTGTTCTACAAGAACACAAACGTACAGGGAAAGGTAAAAATAAAGCATATGCAAAGTACTTTCAGTAAATCAACTATCGATATCCTGGGTTAGTATTGGGAAATGACTTTTTTTTTATATTACAAAGAGGTCTTTTCAAGGGTGTATAGTAATGAAATATGAAACAGCAGCTAAAACAGAAACGCCAGTAATCGAATATAATGGTAATATACGCATGTGCAGTAACCTCTTGAGGAAAATCGGTGGGTAAACCAACAGAACACCTGCTGTTAAGTTAGTGGTTAAGATTTGTTTGCGTCAGTAACTGTCAAGGCCTCGGTTTACGTGTTCTTAGATGAACAAGGTGAGGGTTTGACAGTCGCTGTTATTTATTGTTTCTCGTGACCGATGACGCATTTCTGTTGTTTGAAACTGAGACACCAGCAAGCAGAGGAATGCTTTAGGTATAGTCATTCAGGCTGCGGCGTTTACCTATAGTTACAGACCAGACTCTCTTAACTCTCTTTGTAATTTGGAGTGGAGCTGGCTGTTCAGTCACCATTTGAACCGCGATCCATCCTCGAGGACAGAAACAAGAAATGCATGTCTACTCTGAACCAGGGGATGTTTTGACTTGAACAAAGGGAGATTGTGTAGTGGTTCGCCACTTATGTCATCAAGAGGGACTTAATAATGATCATCAGTGTACTGGGAAACTATGGCTTGCAAGTTGAATGCTAGTTCTAATTGAGATGGGAGCCAATAAAAGCAGTGTTTGATCTTCTGTCTGAACCAGATCCTCTGGAACAAACTACATTTTAAGGGACAAAAATAAATTAAATGATTAGTTAATGGGGAGTACATGGGACATGAACATACATTCCAGCTGTTATGCAGTGTACTTGTTAATCAGCCATTTAAAACGCGACTAGATCAAGCAGAAGCGTTCTGTTGATCGGCAGTGGTGAGAAGTCGACATAAGACTGCCCAAGTACACATGGATCCTCACCAGTGATCACCAGTAAGCCATATGCTGGTGGTGATCTGGATCAGTAGTGTGTGTGAAGTGATTTTGCTTGAGTGCAGCCTGCAGGTCTCTGGGAAGCGACTGCAGCGTGCTGGAAGCAGACAAGCTTGAAACCCAGTGCAAAGTGTCTTCAACCATTCCAGAACAGAAGAGCATTTAGTCAATGCCACTCGCAGGCTCTGAGTGTGTTTCAGAGCTGACCTTAAAATGTATGAATGCAGGGCAAGATCTGCAGAGGTGTTGGTTTACACTGACATAGAGACATCATTCAACAGCTAATCTGTTTTACACCATTATGCACCAGTTCTTGGACCCTTAGTGTAGGATTTGTGAGTACACTCAGTTTATCACGTACCTTTTTTCATAAGTGCATTTTTGAATGCCTCTCTTGTTAGATGTTTGGCTGCAAATCCATTCAGGTTCCATTTTATTCTTTGCAGTAATTCTGATGTTGATTGTTGGGTTTGGCTAGAATTGGCTGACTGATTTTACGCACACACAATCCACACATGGACCTCATGACTGAAATATGCAAAGCCACATGGTACGCATGTGCAAACCATGGTTATCTATTCAGATGTCATGACGTCTTGGGTTAAAGTAAACATTACTATTGATTGTTACTTTTTGAACAGTGAGCAGCTGTGCTCCTCACCAGTGACTGTGTAACAGACGGTGGGGTCAGATAACTTTCATAGATTATCTATGGTTTTACCAGTTTCATTCTTCTCTCGATCACTGGGATTTATAGAATGATGCAAGTCATTATTCACATTTAACTTTCTGGTGATTATAGTACAACTATGTGTTAATGTTTGACTTGCCTATCAAGAGCACATTGTGGAACTTGGATAAGGAACCTAGAAAGTTAGATTACCAGCATTAGAGGCACCAGAACCGTTCTGGTAGGCAAGTGAATACTTGTCGGCAATGATGTGGCAAAACGTTTCCAATTTTTTTCCATTGGCGTCATTTCTGGTGTTGGTAGCACAGTCACTTCTAATGACGTTAATGGCATCAGATGGTTACATGTCTTATGTACTACAGCAGGTATAAGCATAAATGTAAATGTTTTAAATAACCAGTTCTGTATTGTTGTGCATCTCCTTACCAAAGGAGTATCTGGCCAAAGAACATCACACTGTGCAAATGTCATACTATGGAGGGCTTGTGGAGGGTTTCTTCTCTTTCTTTTTGCTACCGTGTGACTGTGAAGGAGCAGGATTTGTTGGGAGGCTGCAGGCCAGCGATTTTTTTTTTTTTTTTTTTTTTTTCCCCCCCCCTCCTGCTCTTTTGGTTTTGGATGTCAGCATTGCTGGGCTGACACTGGCTGGCTTACCACGTTATATAATGAGGCTGAATTAAACTGCTGAGTTTTTGGGTCTTTTGGGTTTTGACTGGAGTCTAACGAATGATCTTTTGCTGAGCAGAGGGTGTAGCTACATGTGTCTTCATGTGCAGGCTCGGGTGTAGCTACATGCGTCATGTGCAGGCTCGGGTGTAGCTACATGTGTCACTCCGCTACGGGGTGTAAGCATGTGCGTTTTAAAAAGTGAGGTCATTTAATCAGAATGCTTTACACTGCCTGGCATGCATTTTAGAGAGTTGATTTCCCTTACATCTAATATACAGGAATCATGTGGTGAGTGTGTGAACTCTGGTATGAGGGATGGGATTACATTTCTAAATACATTTAACATGTTTTTCCCTGCCCTGGATGTGTCTTGGGGGCTATTATCACACTTTATCATTAACTTGAATTATCACTTGGCTGGAATGAATCGCGTACGTGTGCACACGCTAACTGGATTCATTAGGAGATGATAAAATATATGCAATGCCTTATTGAAACCCACCGAATAGATCGTCAGTTTACACGGTGCTGACCAAAAGCTTTGAGACGATAATTTCTGTTGATCACCATAAATTTAAAATCATATATATCGGCACATTTTCTAACGATTTCCCAGCTCAAATCACGTTGCTGTAATGCCAGACAGCAGGTAGATGTTTGATCTGAGGCTGACGTTGATTTTAAAAGGGTCCATTCTGAAGCAACCAATTTGTAATATTAGTTTTGAAACAATAACTCGTCCAAATGGAAGCCTTGTCTGTGCCACAGGAGAAGCCTGCGGGCCAAACGGCTCGAAGGATGTTGCATCACTGTTTCGCCATCTTGCGCGTTGAACTGTTCTTCGCCCGAGGCGTGGGCCGTCCTTTCTTTAATGACCGTTCCCTGCGCCCTGGAAGTACATGATGTGTGTCACTGCTGCGGGAGTCGAGTCATGAGGCTCTACTGTACGTCTGACCGAGACCGCGTCCACATTCAGAGTTTGAGCCCAAGTTTCATTTCTGTTCATCAGATATCAGACTTCAGTTCTGTCCCTCTGTGTGGAAGCATTTGCTCAAATCATGTACTGGTCCAATAATTTTAATATCGTGTTTCCAAATGTGACCCAAATTTAAAGCGTCAGAGGATGTAAATGATGTGCTGAGGATTAGATGTCCCATATACAGGGGTATTGGGTGTCTTGCTTTCTTTAGAGTGGCTGTAAGTGGTAGGCAATAAACAAATGTCAGTAACTATGTATACATGCAATTATGCAGCCCTAGCTTTCTCCAGATATAAATAATTCAAATGGAGGGGAAAAAAGCTTGCGCTCACTTTCAAAACTATTTTACACTAGGTTATGAATCTTTTAGCAATTTTGTGTAATTTGTATTTTTCCAGTGAGGGCACTAATCGTAAGCCTCGGCTTTGTGAAGCTGATTCCACACTGAATCATGGAGAAGTGTGTTGATTTTATTAGAGCCCATTTCCCCTGTGTTATGGCACCTGTCCATCTCTGTGCGATTTGTTTAAATCCACTGTTGCCCCTTCTGGAGGTAATTCCTTCTGCCCCCCACCCCCCTCCTCCTCTTTGGCATATGCTGTGAAGTTCGTGACCCAACTGAAAATTCTGTTTTCTATGAATGGCCCTCAGTTTAGGCCCTAGTGATTGACACCAACCCCTTTACAATGTTAATTAATCGTTCTCTATATGCTCACAAATCAATATGACGAAGCCAAGTATCTTTTCACAATAAAACGTAATGGTATTGATTACAACATGCGGACCCATTTCATTTTAAAAATGGCAATGGCTGTATTGTCTCCAAAGTGCTCTACGTATGTCTCTCTACGTATGTATGCACATGTACAGGTTTGGACTTGCGTTTGCTTTCTTTACATAATATTTTTCTTTCACAATAAGGGTTGGTAATTGTTTATGCTTTTTGTGGTCTGGATCTAGTCGTACTTTCTGCGATTATGAGGAAACATTTAAATTCCCATAAGGACAGGTGATTCAAAATGTAAATGTTTAATTTAGTCAACAGTATCAACGTGGTGAATATATATTAATTTCTTTAAGCAGTTATCAGCCAGTGCTGATTTGCTACCATTATACTTTCTTAAATGTTTTTTAACTGACCTTCGTCTGTTGTTAATTAATGGAAAATGTGTAGAAACTTAAAACGTTTTTTTATTATGCGGTGACTCAGCAATACTGCACCGCTGTCTGTCTTGTCAGGAAACGAGTCCCGCCGATGTTGTTGTTTTTGGGTTTGTTTTTATTTGCGACGGGTGAAGTTGCTTCCGCTGTCTACACTTCCTCTGAACGCCTCAGAGACGTGTGGCGTGCGAGGTCACTGCCAGCCGCTTCGGGATGCGAGATGTCGTGCGTGCACGAGCACTGGTGGCTTCCGCTGAGCTTCGACAGTACAGATGAGACTCTCTAACGCATTGCACTTGTTCTTTAGCAGTCCTCCATCCACGGAATCCGACAGCTGTTGGACTTGTCGAGTGAGCGGAGTGATTGGTTTCTTGCGGGAGTCATCACAACCTTGGTGTGAGCGTGCAGCCATGTGACCGAGGTTCAAAGAAGGTTCAATTGAGGAGCTCCACTCCTTCAAAAGGCATTCTGTTCTTTCCACCGTCTTTTCTATAGCAGATTTCTTGCCACTGTTCAGGCATGCTTGGTTTCAGGAGGCTGGCCTTTTAGCAAACAGGTTCACATTTAGAAAAGCAGTGCTTAATCTCACTGTGGTAAAGGTCAGGTATTGTTGAATTAATCACCTGCAGGGATTTTAACGATTAAACCATGCACCTAAATTGGTGTGTTCTCTTTTGATGATTTGAGAAACTGAACTGCCTTGCCAGGTATGAATATTCTAGATCTACTAGTGGATGGTGTCAGATTTTGCAGAACAGAATAAGCTTAATTTCAAGACATCATGGGTTCTTCAGTGTCTCTTAAAAGCAGCTTAATGAAACTGTGAAGCAAGTCCAACAGGTTGCAGGCGTGAGGGATGGGGATTGAAGGCGTATCTTAACTGAAATGATGGGTACAGGTTTCCCCACCTGAAAGGCAGTTAGTCAGACCACTAAGTGGCTCATAGTGGGATGGGTAACTAACTCCAGTACAGCAGGCAGATGATGTGTTCTTGAATGACATGCTGGTATGAATTAATTCCCATTCTTTTATTAGGACTAGAGAGGAGGCGTGGTGAGGAGGTGCTGACTGACTGCTGTTTTTAGAGAAGGTTTTGGTTGTTGAGTCTAATGGTCTGACAGGTGGTTATCACCATCGGACTTTAATCGTCTACTTGATAATACACAAAACAAAAGTTAAAAAAAAGCTGGATGGAATTGTCCTACTGTCTTCATCGGGGTCCATCCGACAGCTGAAATATTATCTTCTGCTCAAGATAAATGTGTATATATTTCCTTGCATTTTGGTCTCCAAAGTGACCTCTTTAACCGGTCTGTGGTACGAGACTCGGTTGCCATTGTTACCTGGCTGTGTAGTGTCTGAATCGAGGGGCCGTGTGACATTTTCTGTTTACCCCACAATTTGTCATGTCTCTTCCCGGTTGAACTCTGCCTTGGCCTCACAGCTGCCTGTCAGATGTCTTGAGCGGGTGACTACAACCTGTCCACTCTAGTGGCCCTGTTCCAACATGGTGGTGTTTCAGTCGAGGCGGATGGCTCTGTAACGCAGGTGGTAGCTCAGCCAGTGCTTTGTCCCCACTGTTGCTTTTTAATTGGCTGGGTTGATCAACTTTCCACTCTCTCTGCTCCATCCCATGGCCTGATGGGAAGTGGACAGATGGGAAGAGCTCCAGCAGGTCACACCCCTACTGGGCAGATGACCTCCAGAGAAGCCCCACCCCCCTTTGCATGAGTGTTAAAATGTGTGGTCTTGATGGTCAAGAGAAAAGCTTCCAGTGTGTACCTCCCACCCCCCCCCCCCCCATCCATCCAAGACCCTGCAAATCCACACAGCGTCCTCTGAATGTTAATCGTCTCCGTGCTCATTGGTCCAGACACTGTGGCCCAGCTGCGGGAGCCCCTACCCCCAGCACCGAAATAAACCCAGGAAAAAACGGTGTCATGGCAACGCTTCCATGTGACGTGTTCGCCTGTTCGGGCCTCAGCCCTGTTCGAGAAGCAGCAGCACATCCTCGCACGGCCCGTCCGGCGGCATCTTCCCCTCTCCGAACGGCAGGTCCTCCGGTCCCGTTTCAGCACTCCGGGCTGCTCCGCGTCCTTTAGCAGGGGCCGGTTTTTCTTTTCCGCTCTGGTGTGCTGCCGTTCAGCCGGAGTGGCTGGGGAAGGCTTAAGCCCTCGCACAAAGAGTGTGCAAATTAACATGTTTCTTACTTTCTAAAGGTTAGACAGCCATTGAAAATGATATTGTTTTGCATTCACAAACTCGCCACCCACTGTCTGGTTTTCCTCTCCCTCGGTTAGGCCATCAGTGGAGAGGCACGACCCATTTAAATGGTTGTTTACTTGTATTCGAAACGGGGGCCAAGAAGCTCTTCAATGAACTCTTGTCTACAATTCAATTACGACTTGGCCCCTCCAGTGGCCTGCAGTTTTCAGTGCCGTTTGTGAAGCTCGGTTTTCTCCGTGGCCTCCGTTCTAAGGCCTTTTATATACGGTGCTGATATCATGTGATTTGTGCGTGGCTGTATCACTTTGGACCGGTGCATGCCCTGACAACTCCATGCCCACTCGGATGGTGGGGCCATTTAAAAGCACAGCCGTGGCAGAAGAGAGTGGGATAATGGCTGGAGAGTTGATGGGCTGCCCTGGTAAATGCCGGGTTTTGTTGTCTGCTGCTGTTTGGGAGCCAGATGGAGTTAGTACTGCGTGTGGCTTTCTCTGAAACAACACAGCTGGCTATTATATTTTTAAAGCCAGACGTTTTGTTATTGCCTTTCCTGTTATCTTCTTCTAGCTAGACAAGCCTTAAAGAGGAAATGTCTCCCTCTCTCTGCTTGCTCTTCTGAGCACATTCACGTGCGCTCCCTCGTTCTCACGTATGCATGTGCTCTCTCTCTCTCTCTCACACTTATTTCCATCTACAACCCACCCCCCACCCGTGTAGTGAAGTGGAGATCTGGTAAGCTAAAGCTGTAGCTGTGGTAATCATGCAGCTGGGTTATTCATGCAAGAGATGCTCTTTTGTTGTGTAAATATACTCTGAGAGGTTTAGGTTTGGTTGGATTATCTGCAGGGGGAATACTTTTTTTGCTGAAATAGAATGTTTACTTTTTTGACCCCCCCCCCCTTAAACAATTAATAGTTTAAGTATGAATGTTCTCCTGTTTAGAATGATCTATTTATTAATAGCTGGCTGTAGCATGCAGCGTGTTACTGCCAAATCCCACTTACTCCTGAGGCACTTTGGTGTTTTGTGGTTCTAAACCTGAACACTGTAGGAAGGTTAACAGAATGCCGCTGGTGGTTCTGAAGCCCTGGTGATTACACGGTCTGCCTGACGCACGTTGTCCTCTGGTGGAACTGTGCCCATGTTGCGTTATTGTGCCGTTACGAATGTTTTAACCTTTTTGTTTTGATTTTCATTTCACTTTTCATTTCCTGGTTTATAATGGCATTAAAAGGACCTGCACTGCACGTTGCCTAAACCTCTAGCTAATGTTCCTTTTTTAATATATTTTTTTTCCATCTTGATCCCTCTCTGATCTCCCCAGGTGGGCCTGCCACGACCCACTTCCCTGGCGACCCCCGACCCCGGAGCCTCCTGGAGGGCGGCGGGACCGAGGAGAAGGAGTGGAACCACAGCCGTCTTTGTTGTCCGTTTTCTTGCTGCGTTTTTGAGGCGGGCGGGGGAATCCAGGCGCCGTCCGTAACTACCCAGAGCATGGGGCAGAAGGTTCCGGGAGGCATTAAGACGGTGGACATGCGCGACCCTGCGTTCCGACCCCTCAAACTGGGTCTGCAGGCCCTCGACTACACCAAGCCGGCCCGGCTGGACATGTTGCTGGACATGCCGGTGGCAGCGTCCGACGTGCAGGTGCAGCACTCCTGGAACAACGACGACCGCTCCCTCAACATCTTCGTCAAGGAGGACAACAAACTGGTCTTCCACCGCCACCCGGTGGCGCAGAGCACCGACGCCATCCGGGGCTGCGTGGGCTACACTCGAGGGCTGCACGTGTGGGAGATCAGCTGGGCCATGCGGCAGCGAGGCACGCACGCCGTGGTGGGCGTGGCCACGGGCGAGGCGCCCCTGCACTCCGTGGGCTACACGGCGCTGGTGGGGAACAACGGCGAGTCCTGGGGCTGGGACCTGGGACGCAACAAACTCTACCATGACGGCAAGAACCAGCCCGGCCGGACGTACCCCGCCTTCCTGGAGCCGGACGAGACCTTCATAGTCCCTGACTCTTTTCTGGTGGTCCTGGACATGGACGAGGGGACGTTAAGTTTTATAGTGGATGGACAGTATCTAGGAGTGGCTTTCCGAGGACTGAAGGGCAGGAAGCTGTACCCTGTAGTAAGCGCAGTATGGGGTCACTGCGAAATAAGAATCCGGTACATCAATGGACTTGATCGTAAGTATCAAACATCGAGTGTTGTGTTTTCCTGTCCAGTGCTGTTGTGGTTCGCTGAACATTTAAGCTTCAGGTCTTCATTCACTGTTAATAATGGAAAGGCAGCTACTCTTGCCTGCATCCCGGATGCTGTGAAAGCCGCCTGACTTCACCGCTGCGTTGCTTTAGCCGGTTCTCTCTGTCCTCATTCTCTTCCTCATGCGGTTCCCATTTCTCATTCCAACATTTTTCGAGCAATACCACGATGGTTATGGACTCTCTCCCTAGACAGGCTCGCTCAACCATGGTTTCATCAGCCTTCCAAGCCCTGAACTAAATGCGTTCTTTGTCTCGTACTGAAACGGTGGCCTTGAGTGGACGAGCCCCACATGTACTTTAATGTGGACGAGCCCCACATTTAATGTGCATGTTCTGAATTATTTATTTACTTTCTACATTCTGCATTGGTGACCTGAAACATGAAGCTTGTACCTGGACGTTCCACCCTGAACAAACACACCATGCATTTAAACACATCCCAACCCCAGTAATACAAATGACACACGTGCCTATAACGCACTAATTACTCCAGGAACCCTGTAAGTTTGGATAAATGTACCCTAATGACCTGAAACTATGATCTTCGTAAGCCTTTGTGTTCCACACCCAGTGGAGTATCGGAGCTCCCAGAGAGAAAGGTGGTGTGGTGTGATGTTCACGTCTAAGAGCAGAGATATGCAAGTGTGCTTATAGGACTGGAATAGGACTCTGCTAAACGCAGCAGGTCAGCAGGTCCAGCCTCAAATCTGCCTTCTGATGCATATTGAAATCTGCAGCACTTTATCTGCATTTGGCTATTTTGGTGCCGATTCAATAGTGTAGGGGACGTGCAATATGTTTGAATTAGTGTGTGTGTGTGTTTTTATGCCAACTATATCATGATCCTGTACTGCAGAACTTGTTCTAATAATAAGTTCCTTTTTAAACAAATACTTTTTTTTTTCTTCTTCATTTACACTTGATCCACCACCAGAAAAAGCCGTTAGAAACACGGTAGGATGTTCAATTGATTCCTTTTTGAGCTGAGCTGACCAAAAAGACTTGGTAGTCTGTAGGTACATACAGCATGTGCACCCGCTACACTGTGAACCGTGCGTGTAAAGGAAACTCTGCTAACGTAGGACCTTACAGCGCCAGTGTGATGTTCTGATGACCTCAGCAGAGCCCACGATAGAGCTGCCTGCGAACCGTCTCGCCGGTCCCGCATAACCGGCCCGCTTCTAAAGGAAAAGCGCTCGTGGCCAGCAATTATGTCCCGTCTAATCAAGCCCCGCGTCAGTCATCCCACCAGAGTGGTGTTCACATGCACGCAAGGGGTGTGTTTGGCGCAGAGCTACGAGCTACGATGACTCTTAAAAGTATCGCCTCTGGCGAGCGAGTGACTCGACGCTGCCGAGGGACGTTTAAAAACTTGCTTGTAACGTGCGGCGGTGGCCGTGTCTCGGCCATGTTCCTGTCGTGCGCACGCGGGGCGGAGAGCGAAGCCCGGAGACGAGGCGTTACTCAGCCTGGACCGCTGAGGCGTCTCGTCTGGTGTCATCTCGCTTGTAATCGGTCTGCTGACCGAAGACAGACGTTGTAATGGTCTGGGTCAGAATGGCTCCTTCCCTGGGGTCCAGGTTAGGAGGGTGTACAAGCTATGACGTAACCTCTACAAGGCAACAGGTGCTAGTGATTTTGAGAACCAAGATGAAGCAGATTGTGGGATGGAACCAGAATGAACCAGACTGTTTACTGTAACCAGTTATTGTGGTGTAAGATCTTTATGGGCTTAATGGGTTTGTAATTCAGTGGTTTTCCCCCCAGTTTAATTTGTTAAGGCTCTATGTAGTTGGAGGATTATATTAAAATATTGGCAAAGAAACATTTGAAATAACAATTAAAGGCTGTTCAAGTAAGACTTGCTTAATGTCTTACTGAGTCTTCTTGAAGGGGAAAAAACTGATATGAAATAACTGATCTCCTGCTCTGTTGCTCCCTCCCCCACCTCCGTGTGTGTGTGTGTGTGTGTGTGTTGCAGCGGAGCCCTTGCCACTCATGGACCTGTGCAGGCGTTCGGTGAGGGTAGCCTTGGGCCGAGAACGGCTGAGTGAAATTCATGGACTCCCCCTACCTGCCTCCCTCAAGAACTACCTGCTCTACCAATGACGACAGGAGTGCCTTTCCATCAGTGCAAGGCTAAACCACGCCCTTTCCGGTGGCCATTCTGGTTCCTTCTTTTCCAGAACCCTCTCTTGGTGACTTGCTTCACATACTGGACGAGTAAAGGGAAGTATGCAGACCTGTGATGGAAGAGCATCTACATGGCAGGATCGGAGAGCACGCCGAGTCTTGTTTTTCCACAGACACGTCCTTGTGTAGATCTGCTCTCTCTCCCACCATTTTACTGTTAGTATTTTTTTTTCCCCCTTTTTAAATTTGCATTAGGACTACATGGACACATGCTCAACAGGCTGAGATGGAGACTGAATGCTGGATTTTAAATCAAACCATCAGAGTTTACAGTGGGTCTAAGGGGCAATAGTTAATTCAGTTCAACACTTTGTTGCTTACTGGGGTGGGTGAAAATGGCAAAAAGTAAACACAACTAAAACTTGGTCTTTGTTTTAATTACAACCTTGTCATGAATCACAGATCCACTTTTAAGTGTGTAAGTGTGTGTGTGTGTGTGTGTGTGTGTGTGTGTGTGTGTGTGTGTGTGGGGGTGGGTTTTTTTTTTTTTTTTTTTTTTAAATCTCCTGCTCCTTCTTTCCTTCCTAGGAATCTTAGGATAGCTGCAGCTAAAACACATAGGGCTCTTTTTTAGCAGGATGCAAATGTGAGTTGAATCACGAAGCAAAGTGGCTGTGTGGTGACGGCTTTCCCCTTCACTCTGGGTTAAATATAGCCTGGTGCTGGCTCACTGCAGTCCTGGCTGTCTGGCCTGGGGAATCGAGGTCTGACCTCAGCGTCTATAACGGGGTTTGAGACACTAGCGCCCACAGCATTAGAAACCACAGCTAGCGCCTTCTGCTAGCCCGCCTGCACAGCTCCAAAAGCCATTGTACCCTCCCCTCAGTTAACACTGTAATATCTAAAGTGCCTGGCCGTGTGAACCTGGTGCACTGTTGTAGGGGTTACTGGTTTGAAGAGGATTTGAAGGATGGTGTCACTGTGAAACTGTACCACTGACGCACTGTCTTCATTGCCGCAGGCTGTTGGTCTTTTTCGAATTACCCTCTGAATCTGATTTCTATGTAACTTGCATCCAACATGTGCGTGTGTGCGCATATGTTTTTTTGTTGATGTTTTTAATCTGTTGTCATGGTAATGCTGGGAGGGGGGGGTGTATCTGGTGACACTGTGCCTTTGGTCCCATGAACCATTGATGGCACCTCTGGTGTCTGTGGGTAAAAGTGGTGTACTAAGAAGAAAACGGTTTTCTTTGCACAGCCCATTCTGAGATGTCCTGCAGGTGTGAGTTATCGTCCTGAGACCTGATTTAGTTTTTTTTTTTTTAGTTTTTTTTTTAAATTTTATTCTTCCACTCCCATAATGGTCTGTTGTTTTTTTTGTTTTGTTTTTTGTTTTTTTCAGATGATGTTCTTGTTTGGTATCACACTTGCTGGGTCACATTCAACTTTTCTGTTCTTGTATCCTTCCTGCCTGCGGACCATCTTTGTATTCAGTGATGTAGATAATATTGATGACTATCTAATAAAGTTTATTATAAATGAGCTTCTCTCAGGTCTGGGTTTATTAATGCTGCTGTATGATAAACCGTCAAAGAACCGTGATGATGCACAGGTTCAAGTTTCATGTTGGAAACAAAACATAGAAAAACTGAAAACAAACGTCACATGAAGGCTGTGGAAACGAGTGTAATGTCTCAGTCTCAGTCGGCATCAACTGGAAATTCAGAACGGCACTTTGTCGCTCTAGGCAGAAAGTCTGTTAGCAGAGTGCCAACACTTATGTTTGCTATCAATTTAAAAGGATTTAATCATGGGAAGTGCGAGGACTACTCCGAGGTACGAAGCCCGATTACTTGTTGCTCTGGTGGAAAGAAACTTGACCCTTGCGTTTTGTACTTGAGCTGTCTCCAAACCTTTCATTCACTTAAGATGTACACAGTGGAAACTTTGATCAGTAGACATAGCAGTTGAGAACATTCAACAGTTCTGTGCGAGAGAGAGCTTTCCCGGCCCACTCGTCCGGACGGGATGAACGGGGCCGGCCGGCTCGTTCTGCCAACTGGGCTGAAGTGATGGGGTGCTGTCATGCTCGTTACCCACTCGGAGCGAATCTAATGTGGTGGCTCCCAGAAACACAGCTTCATATGACTGTTCCTCACATCACCACGGCTGCATGGTTGCTATGGCAGTGTGTTTGCATACACAGAGCACGCTGCCGCTTCTCTATGAGGTCACTCATCTCAAGTATGTGGCTTGGCTGGAACATTTGCACTGTTTGGGTGTCTGGAACAGCACATTCCTGCCTGCAGTGTGTTCTCTCCAAGCGGTGAACGCACATGCTTTTTGGGAAACGTACTGAAAGGGATTTCAGCACATGCTTTTGGGAGATGTGCTGAAAGTGGTTTCAGCACATGTATCGGTGAGCTGTTGCAGATGTGTGCTCGAACATGGCTTGCTTCATGGACAGATGCAGTATCTTGTAGAAAGAGGTGCGTGTTAAGATTTTTTTGGGAGCTAGATGGTATGCCAGGATTGATTAAATATACAGTCCGGTGTTGCTGTGTGGTGTAGCTGATCACAATTGAATGAACAGCTGCAATCATAAAGGAGGGCTAACAGTCTGCGGAGGCCCCCAGTGGTGTTGTGTTTTATGCAGTGCCCCATGTCTCACTGGCTGCTGCGATACTGGTCAGTAGATGCTGCTTGGCAGAGCTGTTGCTTTTACAGCTGTCCAGTGGTGGGTTTTTTCCCCCCTTCTTATTCCAGTCTTGTATCTTCTTCAGCTTCTCACTCAGAATGAGCAATGGCACAGATGGGCCCCCAGTGTACCATTTGTAGCTGGAGTTTGTGTGTATGATGGCTTTGTTGTTGACTCTTATGAGAAATGTCATCCACAGGACAGATGGAGCCTGTAGCTTGTTGGTTTAAGTAGTCCTTGGCCATACATGCAGTCTGTATTTCATACTTTGAACCCCCTCTCTTTCCTCCATTGTATGATGACACACGATATTTGTATAGTGTCCCTATCGACAAATGCTGAACATTTGGCTTTACTTTGAAATGTGATGAGAGAACAGTCTAAGTGACTTGCCCAAGTGAGAATCCTCCACCTGAATCTTACTTTAATCACATTTCCTTGTCAATGTACAAATCCTGTTCCATTCTAAAAACGTCATGAATGTTTGACTAGAACTGGCATTCGCACAGGACCACAGTAAAATAAAGCTCTGTAACCCCAACCACACATGACCACTACACTTGGCTCCTGAAACACAGCCAAAAGAATAAAGGACTCAGAAAGGAGAGAAGAGATGCTATCATAGTTAACGGCCCCCTGTTTAGTCTGTCGAGATGAAAACTGTTTAAAAGTCTGAGTCTTATGCTTCGCAACTAGCAATTACCAACTTGCACTATACAGCGAGCTGTACAAGCTCTTAAATGTTTGTACAGGAGCAAACATGGCTGAGTCTCTTCATGTGCCTTCAGTCTCACACATGTATGTCATAAAAGTGCATTTGATGCTGAGGATTGTGGGATGTTGTTTTATTTAGACGCACTTTTGGCTGCCCGTGACAACACCATAAAAAAGTGCACCATTCCAAGACATCAGAAAAAAAAATGTTCCAACATGCTTATTATATACAAGCAAGAGGACACTGTCAGCTCAGGAATAGGAAGTCTTTTTAGCCATTTGTCCCCACAACTGCAAACAACCGAAACCAAAAACTTTGCAAGGCATAGCATGGACTTCAGTTATACGGACTACTAAAATATAAGGTATCTGTTGTCTTCCAGGAAGTAAAGCTGGTGTCTTGAGATCACGCAGGGCACCAGAGCTCACTGCACAGTACACACCAGCCGATGGCTAAGTTTAGCGCCGTTGGCCTGACGGGTAAGTGTGACGGGAATATGGCGTCCTTTTTAAGGACTTGCTGTGAGGGAACACCAGAGGTGTTACTTCAGACACTAATCTGACAGGTAATGCAGTACTGTGTGCAAGCAAAAATCCTTCTGAGCTTAAGAGTGTGTGTGGGGAGGGGGGGGGGGGGGACCGGCTCCAATCAAAAACACAAAATAAACCATTTTTATTGAAA
>JAOYMR010000022.1:4018009-4028579 GCA_025802075.1 Tenebrosternarchus preto
GGGGGGCCCACCTCAAGGGGGCTGGGTAGGGTGACGCGGGGGGGCCCACGTCAAGGGGGCTGGGCAGGGTGACGTGGGGGGCCCACCTCAAGGGGGCCATGAGCCATGAAGCCAAGGGGAAAGGGGAAATGTTGGGTAAAAAGCCAGAGCCTCAGTTAGCAGGGACACCAGGAGGAGCTGAAGTCAAGGAGAGAACCAGCAAAGCAGAAGAGCGGAAGTGATGCTGTGTGACTACAGAGAAACTGAATGGAGATACATTCAGGCTACAGTCAAGCAGCTTGGTTAGCTGGGACAGGACAGAGCAGGACAGACACTCCACAATTTATGATTAATCAAATCATGCTTAAAGGGCCCCTATCATAGAAAACTACATTCCCCTTCAAAACACAACGTTCGCTCCTCCAGTCCATGGAGTCCATATAAGGAATATAAGCTGCAAAAACGGTTTCTCTGATGGCTTGAGAACAATCTAATTTACACATCCCCACCTACTCCGTTTAGCCCCGCCCACTGACATTGAAGTTCTCAGGCATTCTTCAGCTCCGAGTCCTTTTTCATGGAGGCACAATGCACAGCAGCCAATCAGGACAGAGCTCCATTTTATATCCGCCTTAAAGCCACTGTAACAGAAATAGCCTGCTTAATTCTATTGACTAAAGAAAGGTCAGAAAATGTAATAAAAATGAGTTATGTCTGTTTTTGGAACATAAAGCCAAACAAACGTTGCAAGTGGACATCAAGGAAAAATATAAAATAAATGTAAAATATGGGCCCTTTAAGTTCTTTGTAAATGCAACACTTTCTCAGGATCCCATAAGCACTGTTCAGCACTACTAATTTCTGAGGTGAATATACTCAAGGACATGTTCTCTCTGTTAACAATCCCAACCCCCAGATTCTTGCTGGTTCATTGTTGACTATGTAGATATAGTTTGAGCACAAGGTGTTTAATGTGTGGTCATTCAACAAAATAACATTACAGAACTGACACCACTTCAGACTACAGAAAAATATCTGGTAAACATGGTAAAAAAAAATGACTGCTTATTACTGTATAAGTGCTGTGATTGGTTATGGGTACCAGTGTGAAAGGTGTTCTGAGTGCTAGAACAGCAAACACAAATGTTCTTACACACGTCATCAATAAACTCATTTATTGATTATTATTATTGCATATTATTATGATAAGCCTCCCCCCTGATGATAGTCACTAGCTTGTGGTGTCAGCTGTGGATTATGTTTTGACAGCTTGTTTATGTTTTGGTGAACTATAAGTTTTGGTTCAGATCTAGGTTATGTTGTTTACGCCTCCCTCAGGTGGTGTGTGTCAGTAGCTACACCACGTGGGGACTATTGTGTACTTACATTTGTCCTTATTTTAGCCTGTTCTGTTTTTATAGTTAGTGAGCATTTACATTAGGTTTCGTTTTTGTTCCTTTCATTAAAACTCTTCCTTTTGTTTGTCTGACCGTTCTGTGCTTGTGACTTCATTAAAAAGGAGGTGTAGCTGTAATCATCAGCTCCTGGTACGTCCTGGTAGCTCCTGGTAGGTCCTGGTAGGTCCTCTATGGTTTTGCAATGTGTTCAAAGGAATATTTATAATTAAAGTAATGTGTGACTTCAGTATGGAGCTGTAAAATCTGTTGAGCAATGAAGCAATAACTGAATTGGGTGTATTGAGAATTGTGACTCAGCATCTTGACCCAGGGGGAGGACGTGTTACTAACAGCGAACAGTAGCAACCAGCATTTACACACAGCACAAAGAAAGTTTGACTTGCTAAGCCGATCTGCGGCAGAACTGTGTAAGTGAACAAGATGTGCGTCGGTCTGAATAAAGACAATGTAATCTTACCGACACACTCTTTTAAAACAGACACAAAAAACCCAGCACAACAGCGCCCTCCCCATTCCACCATGCACACCCACACTGGTAATGTAGTCCTGTCAGCATCCAGAGAAAAGGAGGTTAATACAGTGTTCATACAGTAAGGAGTTAAGACAGGTCCAGCCACCCACAAACCAAACGCCTATGCTCCAGTTACCATGAAGGATCCTTAGGGAGGCATGGTCTTGCCTGGCTGGTTTACCTTAAAGGACTCGAAGAAGCCTCCACCCCCTCCTCCACCTCCTCCTCCGTTCTCCAGCTTGTCCTCGTCTCCGCTCAATCCCATCATGGCCTGGCTGTTGACGTGCAGCTCTTCATACAATGTCTCGAGCAGGGCTGCCCTCGTGCGCTCCTGACACACACACATACACACACGCACGCACACACACACACACACACACAAAAACACACACGTGCACGAAACGAGCAGCTTATTAAACATCTACTTAAATGATGGAGAGAAACAAGTGTGTTAAATACAGGGGATTTGTAGCTCACCTCCAGTTTGGAAAACTTCTCAGCTTTATAGCAGGCGTACTCTGCGTTGATCAGCTTAGCAAACAGAAACTCCTGAAATTCTGGTCCCTACGGGACAGAAAGTGTGAGCAGGAGGGAGTACAAACATTTGATTACTGCTGAACTGGAAAACGCAACAAAAATAAAGGGATTTGCATTTATTGGAGCGAAACGTGCTGTTTGATTTTGGTTTGAGTTTGGTCCAGCTTACTTTCTTGAAAACGGCAGGATCAGGCAGGGCAGGTCCGAAGAACGGCACGTCATCTCTGGCAGTGACCGACACCTGCACAGGTGGATACGCATGAAAACACAACCCGAAACAAATCTCCCATCTGCTCTTCAACTGTTTCACAGGATAAAGAAGCTTTACAAATATCACCCCAACTTGGAGATCTAGTTTATTTGAGGATTAATACAGAATCCAGTAAAAAAAAAAAAAAGGTGTGATTTTCCCTGTTGCTCCATTCATCTGTGGACTTGAACCCTCAAACTGCAATAAGGAACCAATAAGGAACCAATAAGGAACCACTGAGGGTGCAGATGCCTCCTGCGGAAGTGATGCAGTAAGCAGCTGTTTGTCTCTGGATGCTCTACCTTGTACAGGACGTTGTCAGAGCAGGGATTCTCCACTTGCACAACAATGTAAGCGTGCAGAAAGTTTGATGCAATCATGTCTGGCACAAAGGGAGTGTTCTCTTCTTGGAACACAATGGCAACGATGTCATTTCCTATGTGCCTCTTTCTCTGTAGCTGAGACAAAAAAATATGTAGAAAGGGACAATGAGTAAGTAAATGCCACAATTGGTCACCGGTCATTATCAATATTTTACCATCCTAGTTATGCTTGTAATTTCCTTTCGTATTTTATTTATTACAGAAAAAACCTGTGTCCTTTGGTATTTCAATATTCACTTGGATTTATTCCCAATATAGTTGTTCACATTTTCAATTAAAAGGATGGACTTTTGAAAAGCCGTTACTAAGATTAAACAAAATGCTTCCATCCTGCAAAATGAACCAAAGCCAAAAGAAGAAATGAGGGAAGGATAATCCTGTTGGTAAAACCCACCTCTCATTCCTCACAATGTGCATTAATGTGAGAAACATTCGCACTGTCTCTTCTTGGCTACTCTAGCAAGGCTGAGATCTCTCAGCTTCAACTGGACTGGTGCATAAACAGGGCATCGGTGCTGCCTGATTTCTATTAAAGTACTCCCAAAGACCACTGAACATACAGAGACAGGACAAGCAGTAACGATCAAGGTGTCCATAGTTTACTAAAACACACACGCCTAGAAACATAGTGAGTTCAGTCAACAGAGGTGGATTTTTATAGGTGTTCATTACTCTCCTTCAATGGGAGACTAAAGTGCCGTTTAATTATTTGATGTGGTCCAGCCTGATGCTGTGTGCCAGGCTGATGATCAAAGGATAGGCAGGAAAGTGGAGTGTGTGTGTGTGTGTGTGTGTGTGTGTGTCTGCATATATGTTTGTGTGTTCTTACACCTCTGCATAAAGTGACCTGGAGAGTCAAATCACATTGGCATTTATGAAGCAAACGAAAGCTGACAACACACGTGCATTGAGAGAAACAAACTAAAAAACACTTGAAATATATTAATTCAGAACACAAATGCAGTAAAACTCAACATTGCAAAAATTTGTCCTAATGCAGATTTTGCGCTGAAACCTTACGTGATATCACATTCACATTAACCAATCCCATTAACTATGAAGAGAAACGTTTTCAGATTCACTGTATTTGAGGTTACACACAAACTGAAGTGCTCCAGGACTCTAGGAAATGCTTCATGTGTAAAAGGAACTGCATGAAAAGGTAGCAAATGTCTCTTGCCTAATGCTGTTCCCTGGTGTTCTATGCTTCATGACAGTTTGCTAGCCAGAAAATCATTATAGAGACCAAACTTTATATTAACTATGATTCTTTAAGTTAAGTAATTTATAGCAAGAGCGTTAATAAATCAGTACCAAAGGCTGATGGTCACATAATTCCACAATATCCACACATTTATATGAAAGATTATGGCCCCTATTGGTCATGAGCACTTCTGTTATGAGTGATCTCAGATGCAGAGCTTTTGAAAACATTTTACCTGTGTGCTTGCTCAGTTCAGTCTTGTTCTTGACTTTTGTTTACTTCCTAAATGATGATGTTATTTGACTCTCTGAGCCACCGTACCTGTGAAACCCGAGCCTGAACTGCAATATCTGATAAATCACAACTTCATCTCAAAACAACTCAGCAACTGTAAAAAACACTATTTTATTGTACAATTTCACAGGTTTGGTATATAACAGAGACAGAATATACCAAGATAAACAGAAACGGGTTTATCTTTTTCCAGCATTTCCAATAAATCAAATGTGTTGAAAATGAACCCAGGCAGCCTCTCCCAGCTCTCTTCACTAACCACTACTTTTGAACTCATACCACAATACTGACTTTTCATTTTCAAAAACACCGAACTGCTTGATTTGTTCTATTGACCAGCAAGGTCTTACTCTGCTCATGCGAGCAGATGGGTGGCACCGCCCGTGCCAGCTGTGATGTTTGGCCAGGGAGAATGGCAGCCACCTTGTGGCCTGTGTCAGTCTTCACCTGCTGTTATGTGTGTGTGCATGTTCTGGTGTGTGTAAAGAGAGGTGATCACCAGCAGAGTGCATTCTGTAAAAACACAGCTTCTCAGAGAGGAAGAGACAGAGCAGGCTGTTTGGCACCGGGAGACATGGAGCTGGAAGGAGGTCACTTTATGCTGCCAAACGCAGCCGGCCCAGCGGGGAGTGGGAAGCAGGGCAGGGCGTCTGGTCGAAAGGCTTGTGGCTCATATCTGCCTCATCCTGCCTGCTCAGGCTGACAGGTTAACCCTCGGCTTTATATGAAAATGGTGCAAAATGGAGCTTCACTGCGAAATGGTTTCAATTAAAGTGTAGCTTTAGTCAACAGAGCATTGGACAGACAGCATAGGCTGTTAATTGCAAAATGTTCCAGGGTACAGAGGTTCTCTTGAGGGGGGTTTGGAGGGAAAAAGGTACCTGCTGCATGTCTCCCTCTGTGTAGGGGAGCTTGGTGGATACGTGGAACATCACCTCCCTGCCGTGGAAGTTGTGGTATACCGATTCTGTGCCTGTCTGGCCATGCGTCACATCCAAACCGCCTCGGAAACTAGAACAGAGGCGGGGAGAACAGCCAATGGGACGCCACTTCCTCACTGAGGTCAACGTGCAGATAAAATTTCATTTGCATGACATGAGCGGGTTGGTATTGCAGATCTGAAAGTTGATCTAAATTTGAACTCCAGCCTTCTGTGGTATTTGACACTGATAAAAACATCCAGGTCTGTATGCAGCCCATTAGTGAGACAGACATGGATGAATGGTGGACCTGGGTGCTCTGCTTCTTACCCTCTGAAGTCATGGAGCTCAATCCTATGTCCTAGAAGCTCCAAAAACTCCACAAACGCAGGGCTCTCCACATTGTTGCCAAACAGCTCTTCCTCTGAGGTCTACATGGATAAAAATACATCACAAAATTTGCATTCAAGTGTCCTTGTCTATGAACATGCCAGCCAATGAAGTATAACAGAGACTTCACAGGAAGTATAACAGAGACTTCACAGGAAGTCAGTGTGACACACAGAACGTTTCATCCATTGTGTGAATCAGTGAGCAAATACAGAAGCGCTCCTGCTATGAGATTGGTCATTACAATTACAAGAGAACATAATGACCTGGCTTTTGTTCGAAAGCACAAATCTGATATTCAGCAAATGCTGAATTCAATTAACCTTTTCAAAGAGCATCAACAAACAACTGATATAGACAGAAATAAAATATGCCTACTCATGACATTAGCAAATCTACAGGGCCGGCTCATTGTGATTCCCTGTGAGCCAATTAGCCTAATTAAATTGCTAATATTTCTAATTGCTTTCCTGGATAAACACAGTGTCCCATTTAGTGAGGCCATGGGACATGTGGGTGGAGAGGTGTGGAGTTAGAGAAGGTCTTTTTAGGGCATGAGAAGGTGTCGGTCTCCTGACAAGCTTGGCAGTGCTAGCTGCTTTTGGTGTACTGACAAACAGGTATGAGAGGAAGAGGCTTCTCAGTGCTCGCCTCGTCGAGAGCACCACCTTCCTCGAGAGCACCACCTTCCTCGAGAGCACCACCCTCCCCGAGAGCACCACCCTCTGCCACACTAATGTTGCTACCGCTGCACCCTTAGCATGACTCTCTCCACTCTGCTGCTGCTTCTCTCACATCCCACCTTAAAGGTCAAGAAGATGGACCAATGCCTCCAAGCCTCTCCATGAACAATAGCTTCAGCATTTTAATAAGGAGAGCAGAAGCAATTTTAGCGGCCGTGATATTTTGTGGACTGTTCACGCAAAAGGAAGCATAGCAGAAATGAAGAGGACTTGTTGGCGTGGAGTGCGTTTGTTCATGTTAAAAGCCTGCTTGTTGGTGGATGAGGCACCTGGGTGGCGTCTGAATGACGGTTTTGTTTGAGCAAAGACTGAAGGACTTAAAATAGACTACAAGCGGGTGGGTAATGCAGTTGCACAGGCCGTCGGGAGGATGCAGACCCCCTCGTGGGACACACCTGTCCAAACGCCTGATAAATCACTCCAAACTTGAAGTTGTTGCTGATGACATGTTCATCAAAAGTGACTATGAGCCTGGAGGCCTGCAACACAAACCAGAAAGACCTTTGATTAAGCCATGAAAATCTAAGCGTGACACTGCAGGGCGACGGGCGAGAGAGAGCAGCACGCTCAACAATTCCAGCACAGCCTCATTAAGACAATTCATCACCGAGGCCCGGCTTGGCAATTCCCGAATCATGAGTGCCATTTAATTGTAGATGGACGGTGCAAGCAGAGTCACTGATTGAAGGGCTGAGTGTGTGTGATGAAGAGCACCCTACCTTTGGGTAAAGCACGGGGAGGAAGCGGTCCACATTCACCTCCTCACACACCAGCTGGGGAGAAGAAAAGTGAACAAATGCTGATTGATTTTTGGCTTTTGTTCTCACTGTTTGTAGTCGAAGCGAATGTGATGCCTGGGGCTCTTTTATCAGGGGCTGGTGGGACGGAGATCGCGGAGACCCAATCCGTCGGCCTCGTCACTCAGAGTGAATCGTGATAAATTACGATGGCAGAAAACAAAAGCGGTGACCCCCCCGTGACCCCAGTGCCACGCTGCTCTCTCACCTTGGCCATCTGGATAATGTTGGGGAACTCGGTCAGACAAGATATTGGGATCACATCATGATGAGATTTCAATTTGGTCCTGGGAAAGAGAAGAGCCATTCAGGACAGAAACTACAGGGCAGAAGGTCTTTTAGTCATTTTCTTCCTGACATTGCAGACAGATGCTTAAATGGAACTTGCATGGAAATGAAATATTAGGTATCACAACTGATGTAATTAAAGGGTTGTAATTCTCATCATGTGATTACATTAAGTGTCCGTGTGGCAGCTGTAACCATGTCACACGGGTAAGATGGCAGCAGTGTCCTGGAGTCTGTCCACCCACACACTGGTCTATATTGTCCATCTGGTATCTGAAACGATGGTGCCTCGAAAGCGTAGCCCATGTAATCTCACCGGAAAAGTATGTGACGGAGGCGGGATATTACCGTCTCCGGATATGACTCATGGCTTTGAGAGAACAGACAGTACCATGTCCAGTGTGATCTCCACTTAAAATGTAAATGCTTTCCAAAACAAGTCAGTGGGGGAGTAGAGAGCATTTGTCAAAGGCGTAGCTGTCAGCGGCCGCCTACTGCTGCAGAACGGGGCGACCGTGGAGGTCTAGGGTGGAGGACGTGACGAGAGAGTGCAGGGGGGAGATGGAGGGGGTTACCTGAGCATGAGACGGAGGTGTTCCTGGTCTCCAATCACTTCATATTTAACAGAGAAGACCAGGTGGCCCAAAGCGTTGTCCACCGTGTAGTAATTAAAATGCTCCTAATGACAGAGCAGCAGGTATCAATGAGAGAGCACATTTTTCCTTCGAGACACATAACCCACAGCCTTCCAGACCCACCCGCTCACGCACACACTCTCACACACACACACACACACACGCTCTCACACACAACCGCCAGCACAGGAACACGTTTCCTAAAAACGCTTCTCCTCTCCGGAGGCTCACCACTGTTTCTAGTCATACCTCTTCCCATGCATTATGGAGATTTAATCAAAGTCATCTAATCGAAAGGCAAATCTAATGCGACTTCATTAGAAGCATGTTCTGAAGGACGTGTGGCTTGTTTACTTCTCTTGAGAAATTAAATAAAACTCCTGGATTTCCACACAGTCAGGTATGAACCTTCTTGTTGCCAGGCTACATGTACTTGTTTCTTTTCTTAGTATAATGGATTTTCCTCAGGAGACGTTTTTCTTTCCAAATGCAAATATCTCTGCATGCAAAATACAAGCAGCTGAAAAAAGTGGGCGTGTCTAAAAGCTTCCCCTGCCAGGGTGAGGAAGGACTCAGAGCTCTCCGTGAGCCTGTTCGCTGGGTTTCAGCTGTGCTTCAGCAGTTTGCAGTGTAGGAACTCACCTTGCCCAGAAAGTGTTTCCTGTAGATCTTGGCAGTGGTGTTGCACTCCAGTTTCAGGCGGGACGCGGGGGAGGGGAGCAGCTCAGGAACGGTGCCATTGCTCAGCTCGTGATTGGTGCCTTCGATCCAATAACCCCCGAACTGGGGCAGCAGGATGAGGGGGAAGGGGCTCTTTCTGCCCAACACCTGGCACAACCGGCAAACATGTACATGTGAAGCCGGGCAGGAGGCGTACAAGGAAAAGCTTTAGATGTTCCTCGTAGGTCCTGTCCTACCTCATGGACACTTGGGTATGGGATATAGTCTTCCTCAGTCTATGAATCCAAACACAACCAAACACATCATTTCTTGAATTGTTAATTGCTGAAAAACAGATACTGAGAAAAAAGACGCACAACATTTAAAAAAAATCATTCATATGTACGATTTTCCACATTAAATCTTCAGGTGCTCTTAGAAGGGATTATGTCCAGTTAAGCAAGTGCTACACTGGACTGTAAGTGAATCACTCCTTTAATAAAACACTTCACTGCCCAAACAATTCACTGTTCATTCCAGTGAAAAAAGGCCCTCAGGATTGGGAATACCGATCAACTATTCCTCTCATTTGACTGCAGCACCATTAGTGGGAGTCTGTGAGAAGGCTTTGCTGTGTCTCAAAGCAACGCTTATCAGCAGGACTGATACCTGACCCTCCCATTCAAAGCTGCCTGCTGGCAGATAAGACTAACCAGCTTCTGCTCCAGAGACAACGCGAGTCTGTGTGTTAGATACGGGCGTACGGCATAAAGCGAAGGAAGAGGTGAACGTACCTTGAGGGGGGGAGGTAGGGCACAGCGCTGTTCATCCATTCTGTTACTCTGAAGGACACAGACAAGGCAAATGTAACAAAGCCTCTGAGCACCTTCTTCAACCACTGCACTACTGGTGATCTGAACGTACCGCATTTAAGGAGAAATGATTTAGAACCTTTTCATTAGCACAACAGTAATGGAGCAGAACACTGACTGCTTTAAAAAAAAATCTATAAAATGTTACACAGAAATAGCAGACATTCATTGCTTGAAAAATTCAATAAAATGTTATTGATGTTCTTTACTGTGTCATTTATGAAGTCTAATGAAATGTAAGGAGCTCGTTAGATACATTTCACATTGAAAGTCAGGAGCTGCAGCAGGGACTCGAAAAGAATAGTCTAGGTATGTAATCACCGCAGGGAAAGAAATCAGAGTAAGAGAACCGCACACACAAGGACGATCTAATAACAACCACTCTTTGGGAAAAAAAATACCCTAATCAAATGGATTTATAAAACACAAAAGCTTCTCAGTAAATAATAATATTATAGAATAAATAACATTATAATAAATAGCTATAAGCAGATGTAAGTAATGTTACATAAAAATACTAATACTAATAATTAAGAATAACACAAGAAGGATATGTGAGCCAGAGAGAGAGAGAGTGACAGAGAGAGAGAGAGGATATAGTAATGAGAGTATAGAGGATATAGTAATGAGAGTATAGAGGATATAGTAATGAGAGTATAGAGAGGATATAGTAATGAGAGTATAGAGGA
>JAOYMR010000022.1:4030221-4053546 GCA_025802075.1 Tenebrosternarchus preto
TTTAAAGGAACCCATACGGTAGACGGTGGATGTGGAGTGGTAGAACATTGAGATGTTGGCAACTGTGGTAGTTTGTATTTCCCTTTGTACTTTCATAGAGACCTTAAGTCACTGGTTTTACAAGCATCTTCCCATTGCACTACATGACAGTGTGCTGTAAAGTCACATATTTATAGTGTTTCTGTGTGAAACTCCTGACTTAGTGGCTCAGGGGTTTTAATGGTATTTTCTCCTTATCCCATATTATAAAGAGAACTGTTCCCATAAGCTCCTTAAACTAAATCTTCCATATCTTTCCATATCAGACTCACTGGATGTCTTTGCCATTACATTTGTCACAACTGAGGGTAACAGTACATGGTCTTATAAATATAACTAAATCCAACTCCTCCCTCAGGATGAGGGACACATTTGCATACATTTTGTTATCTGCAGACTGTGCACATGGTGTCAGTGCATTTCCCATTAAGTGCCAGAGTAAAACCTAAACTGCACACCAGAGTTCAGTCCAGGATCTGGGAGAGACCCAAAGATAACATTAGAGAGCAGGAGCAACCTTGAACGTGCAGAATGAGGTCTGGATGAATTTCCTTTTTGCAAGCTCAAGCAAACAGATTGTGTACTGCATCGTTTTGTTTGAGTACATTATGCTAGTCCTCCGCCATATGCAAACAGACTCTATTACTGCCTTGAAAACAAACATCAGAGAAATTTAGCCACGCTGGGCAAAATACCAACATCACGAACGTGCTAGGAGGGGGAGAAAGAGAAAAAGGGGTGTGTGTGTGTGTGTGTGTGTGTGTGTGTATTTGCCTATATCTGAAGCTGATGACCCACTTGCTGTACTTCATTACACAGCGTTCACACACCTCTCATTTGTCAAAACAGCAAACTGCAGTAAAAAGCACTGGAACAGCAGAGTGGCTTTAATAAAACATAAAGTGCTTCAAAAAAGTGCACGATTATCAGCTCACGGGACCCTCCTTCAGTAAACACCACCAGAGCAATAAACACTGACTGCTCTCAAACCACACCAAGCAAAGCAACCAAAGCAAAGCCAATGGCTGCACCAAAACTTTAAAGACCAACCAATGAATTTAGCTGAAAAATACAGCTAAATGTACAGGTTAGAAGGAATAAACGTTTCAATAACATGGTGGTTCCTGCAATAATATACGGTGGGCACATACTGTACAGAACAACATGCTTCGAAAGTCTTAAAGAACAGTGATGTTTTGTGGTAAAATTCATTTTTATGAGCATAAATGATCTTCAGTAACTAGGAATAGGTTTTTTGTTTGCAGTGGTCAGAATGACCGGACAAAGAGATGGAGAGAGGAAACTTGAATTCGCTATGCGAATTCTCAAATGCACAGAAGCAATTCTTTATCCCACACTCTCAGTTTCTGCTGTTCCTGGCTTCTGCTACACCTTACATGTTTACTTACGGTCCCAGGCTTTTTCCAGTGTCCTACTGTCACATGGAGAGGAGACGGGTAAATATGACCACCTTTTGTATCCATGTTGAAGTGAAGTCTGGCGTCTTTTAGACCAAAAAATCCTTTAGTTCCAGTCCAGTTTAGTTTATGCTGCTGTTCAGTAAAGGACCAGTGAGGAAATTCTCCTCTTTCCTCAAAAGTGTGAAGAGAAACACAGGCTGGAGTGGCGTGGAGTATATTCCATCCCAGCAGAGGGAGGACGTCTCTGATGGTCAGTGTGGCTCCAGAACACCAAGCCTTATGTGTGTGTGCATGTTTATATATGTGTGTGTGTGTGTGTGTGTTTGTGTGTGTGTCTTGTATGAGGTGTGTATCTGCAACCTGCTCTCAGGATGTGTGTGTTTGTTTGCACAAGCACACAGTCGTCTGCCGTCTGTGCTGCACACAGCCAGTATCTCAGTGTTTTCCCTGGGAATTGGTGAGGGAAAACTTGCATTCCCCTCCTGTGGTTACCAACTCCCCTGCTCTCTCTCTCTCTCTCTCTCTCTTTCTCTCTCTCTCTCTCTCTCTCTCCGTCTGTCTAGTGGAGGTGAAGAGGTGGAGCTGAGGCTCAGGTTATGCTCTCTCTCATCCAGACCCCACCACCCAGGTGGAGGGGATACAGTGTTCTGTGGTAGCCTCACCACTGAGCACCACACACGTTTGTGAGATCACTCCTGGACGTCAGGTAGGGGAAGCTTGCTCATAATTAGGGGTATTAACAAGGTATTAGTGTCCATGCTAATGAGTTCAGAAACTCATTTAAAGTCATTCAAGAGTTCAGTGTTGAGATGAGACATGGCATTAAACAAAGCTGTACCCAAAAACAACACTTCCACATAACGAGAACAGAACAGAACAAACCAAGCTACCTGCTCATTAAACCTCAGTCACGAAATAGCAGAGAATAGCAATAGCATTCCATCCAGCAATTGTATTTAGTTATTTAATTATCTTTTAAGACCTTGACAGCATAATGTTGATGTCCAGCATGGCACACCTGGCACACCTGGCACACCCGTCACCGTGGAAACAAGGAACAGCAATTAACTTGTAAAAAGGATGTTAATGGTGGAGTATCCGGCACTGCAGATGCAGAGAGCAGGTACACACAGACGCACATTATGGCACCGTCCAAACAGTGATGGTTCAGTTAAGTTCAATATCGGTGTCATCACTGGCACACAGCATACATCTAATCCTTACTTTATAACCTTCAGTAATAAAGGTCACCTAACTAGATCCTTGTTGTACACAGCTTCTTATCTTACTAACCATTGTTAATGTTGGATGAAAAAGGAAACCCTGTGATGAGTAATGTGATAAAGGTGAGGTTGGACGCTGAGCCAAACATGGGCACATAAAAAAAGTCAATGTACCAATACAATGATTTTAATACCTGTGCCTGTTATACAAAAGAACATCAGGCTGTCAATAAACTGATTTGCATGTTTAAAAGCCAAACAGATTGGTAATTAAAGATGAACTGAAAATACACTGAGGCCTAGATAAAACAGAAATTGGTATTTGAACAACAAATAGCAATTAAATCATTTTGGAATCCAGTTTTGCAATCTTGCATAAGCCATGCAGAGAGAGTAGCGTCTTGAGAGCAGGAAGCACATCCTAATTGGACCTTCTGCTCCTTATTGAAAGTATTCTTCTCTGGAATGTATAGCTTATATTCAATTTGTTAAAAAAGAAACCCAAGCAAACAGTGAAAACAAGCTAACCTGCAGTGCTTCCAGGGGGCCCTTACACCTGTTCTCACCCGTCATCAGCTGAGTTCGTCTTCTGTGGACTGCTGCTACGTGCTGTCCTGATGAGTGCTTACAATTGACCATCAGGGTAACTGGAGCCCAGAGAGATCTTATAGCGCAGATGCAGGACAGCACCAGGCTGAGGTTTCTTCCCGCATACACCAGGGGCCACGCCAACCACACCCAACAGTCTCAACATCCGTGAGGAGTCTGTGGCCAGTGTCTCTGGTACACAGGAACTTGCTCAGCCATTACAGAAAGCAAATAGTGTATTGTTCTGGGCCTCAGTATCCACATATATGAGTGATATAATATATCACAGGTATAATGCATCATAGAAAGATGATGGTAATATAAATTAAAATAACAGAAATATAGCAATATGAATTCTAATGTCACAAATTATAATAGTTATGCTCTATCTTCTGTCTAGTTTGTTGAGTCCTTATATGTGGTACCTGTAAAGCTCATTATCTCATTACTGCCATGTTTAATGGTGCAGTCAGAGCGTAGCTATAAGGAGAAGCATGTTATCAGTACTACAAATCAATGAACAGAACACCTGTGAATGCTACAGCTGATAATGAACATGCCAGCTCCCAACTAGATAAACAGGTCACACAGAGAGTCCACCATGATCCAACAGCACTGTGCAGAACCATGAGTGGCCAAGAGCTGAACACACACCATCAGAGAGTTCAGAAGTCCTCTAAAACCTCAGAAGTCCTTTAGAAGTTTTGCATCTCACTGTATTCATGCGTGATGGATTTGAGGCTGGGGATCAGGTTTCTACCAGTCTTCTACCACGGTTTCAAACTGCTGAGTTCATTTGAAAACATTTGGTTTCTGTATGCCTGGGTGTGCTGGTATAAAACCTTGATTTAAACAGGAAAAAAAAGTTTCAGTGTAAATGGACGAAGTACTCAATTTTACTGGCAGCTTATGTGGGAGAGCATAAAATATCCTACCTAACTGATGTCAGATCTGTTCACTCGCATTATGATTGCTGGACGACCATTTAGAAGTCAGGGTTCTTCCAGTTCCAGCCCTAATATTAAGGGAAATTGGTGCAGACCATAGAAGATGAACACTGGAAAGAAAGTTACAAATCTTAAATAAATTGTCTTGTGTGACTGTCTAACAGCAAAGTGTTCTGATGGTTGGGTTGTTGATGTTTGGAAAGACCTCCACAGCACATTTTCCTCCACAGCACATTTTTCCTCCACAGTCTTTATGAGCTTGATTCCGTCACTTTCTGTTTTGAATGTCTGTAATAATCAAAATATACGTGTGTTTGTGCGAGAGTGAATAAAATGTATCACATGATCGAGAGTCCTGAGAATTGTTAATTAAGCCCTGGCCTGATTTCACAGCAGAGATTATTCCAGTCTCATCCCTGTATACTTCAGTAAGTTCATCAGTGCCCTCCTGCACCCCCCATATGTGGCAATCTTAATTAGTTCTGATCTTACATCAACATTAGTAGTCGGTGATAATGGAGAGCTAAGCTTTTCCTCACCCTTACCACATCTACAGTGCCTGCTGCAAAACACTAAGAGCTGAGTCAGGGTTCAAACCGAGGCCAGGCTCCACTTCACCTGCGGCCGCAGACGTGCCCTGCAGGCGCAGCGCCTGTGCGCCGCCCTTCCAGCTCACTCTCGCCTTTAATTAAGCGTCTACAGGCTGTACTCGCCGTTTTGGGTCACTCTTACGGGAGGGCGCTGCTGTAACCCGGCTGGCCGATGACGTTAGCCATCCGGAGCACAACGGAGTGGAAACACGCCAGACACTTCCTTCAGGCTAATAGTGACAGAAGCTCATGAGGCAGCTCTCCCAGGCATGTAGTGTGAGCCACCGCAAAGGGGGAAGCAGACTTACAGCAGGCATCCAGGCTTGAAGTGGAAAGACAGCCTGACTCTCAAATCCTCTTTGGTAGGAGCTATTTGGTAATGGCTGATTCACTTCTGCAACTGTAGTGTCATATTTAGAGCTACAAGTTGTTTTGTAGGAATGGTGACGCCCAGCACTATTGTCACCCAGCACTACCCAACACTATTGTCACCCAGCACCACCCAGCACTATCCAGCACTACCCATCACTATTGTCACCCAGCACTACCCAGCACCACCCAGCACCACCCAGCACTACCCAGCACAAGACTTTCTAAAGCAAAAAAAATCAAATTATACAAAATCTTGACATCCCATCTCTCTCTCTCTCTCTCTCTCTCTCTGTCTCTCTCTCTCTTTCTCTCTCTGTCTCTCTCTCTCTTTCTATGCTTCACACATAGTCAGATTACCTCCAGTATAGGCTCTGGTGTTTGGTGAAAACCTATTAGATTTTCTTGGCATCACCCATATTCTCTCCTTTTCATGTTCAGGCTCAGCTGCCTCAGAGAACGAGGTCCATCTCTGAGACTTGCACACAGATATTACACTCTCACATTATTACAGTGTTAGAATGCAGGCACCCACATTCCCTACAGTTAGCTGTAACTATCAGACTTATTCAGACACAGGAAACTAGTGCTGATAACAGGCCTTGAGAAAGGACTTGATATGTATCTTTGCCATTTTGCTGACAAATGGACCCTGAGATTCATAATTGTTTTCAGAGGTTTAAGTTTATATTAAAAAGTTGTAATATTAACTAAAGCAATAAGATCGACCCTCATTTGTACCTCAGTGAACAGATGATCATTGAAAAAGAGAACATCTGTTGCTGAGCAGATTTTCTAGGATGTTTCACATTGTTCTAAACTATATGATATGCGATGAACTATAATAAACATTTGCTATTTGGTATTGTATCATTTTAACACACACATTGCACAGTAAGATGCATCATAATTTCAGTTTTATGTGAGAGAATCTCCAGAGTTTGGTGTTACTAGCCAGCACTTGGTGTGAAAACAGGCTTTTATTTGTCTTATACTGACAAGTTTTTGTCTATTTGTGGAATGAACAGTGTGACTGGAAAAAAAATATTACAGGATCAGACATTTCTTAATGAAAATGATCTGACATTAATTAAAGGAGTTCCTTTAGTTGCATGGTGGGTCAGTACTTCATATCAGTAACCACAGCACAAGCAAACAAAAGTTGTCAAATTCATTCCAAAGGTAAATCCATCCTCGCAGGACTATTAGCATCGGTTTGATGGGAGTTAGCATTTTAGCAGGCAGCGTTTAGAGAGCAGGAGGGCTTAAGGGAGGGGTGAGAGGCGGAGCCTTGCACGCTGGAGAGTGTGGCGGAGGCGTGGCAGTACCTTGAGGAAGGCGGGGCCGACGTGGGAAGGGTGAGTCTGGAACAGCGAGGCCTCTAGAGCACTAGAGATGCGCGGCTCTCCTCCATCCTGCTTCCTGCGGGCAGACACAGAGACAGGTGCGGAGCCGTTCAGTGCCGCCCCGCTGGTGCACACGGTACATGCGTGTGCATCCCGTACACACGCGGGTGCACACGCAGAGAGTGTGAGGTCACAGGAGAGGAGGCGTGATTACTGTGGCAGCCCAGGGTGGGTTGAGGGGGGGGTTGACATTTGTATTAGTACACACAGCTGTGTGGGATGCCCCTCCCAACATCCTTTGCACTTTGAGTAGCAGGTTCCAGGTTTCTGGGTCTGGTATGGACCCTTAGGCTTAAAGGGTAATTAAACAATATATGCACACTAGTAGGGAGGTGGGTAATTCAATTCTGTTCTTCTCTTTTTCTGACTTTTTGACAGCAGGCAATAATTAGATTTATTTATTCTGTTGACTGGGGGAAAACCGATGCATCACACAGCAGTCTGAGCACAGAGCTACTGGGGTCGAGGTGGTGTTTGACCTTTAGTATTACATGAAAGAAACAGGCACTGTACCACAGTAACATGATCCCATATATACATGAAAACATATACAGCCCAAGCAACTGGGCTGCTCGCCATTTTCAGGCTCCTCCAACACAACAGGAAGGAAAAGCTCTTTCGAAACTCAAAGGGACCAGGCTGCAGCTGCAGGCATCCCGGAGTACAGACGTCCTCAAAATCTCCGTCCTTGGAAGAACACTTCTCCTGGCCATAGAAATGTCATAGAAACACGGAACACCCTGCACCCTTACGATTTAAAGGTCCAAAATTAAATAACGCCTTTCAAACCTAAATAAATGCGATTCGGCACATGATCTCCACACAGAAGAGTCAGGAGGCAAAAAACCAAATCCTCGCTGAGAGAGGAGATGCCGTGGTAATGTCAACCTCATGTAAGAGACCCGGCTGGGGGCCGGGGGCCAGGGGTCCACGGAGCACGCTCCACTCGGCAGCGCGGATTCTACCTCCTGAACACTCATTAAGCACACAGGACCGCCAGTTCGGCAACTGTTCTGCATGTACATGAATTTTGTGGTGGAAGCAGCAAGTGGAGTAAACTTGAGTTCATTAACTTCCAAGTACCCTTCCAAGTACCCTTCCCCCCACCCCAGCAATCCATACAGAGGAACTGTTAAGGCAGCGACCTTTTTTCCTCTCAAGGCCAGTCAGGAGGGCACTCGTACAGGTGCATCTGAAAGTTCAGAGTGCTGGTGGACTTGGGTAACATCTCCAGCAGAGCCCTGGAACACCAGCTGTGGGTGGTGTAGGTAACATCTCCAGCAGAGCCCTAGAACACCAGCTGTGGGTGGTGGAGGCTTTGGCTGTATCGCACCCAGGAACCGAAACGAACCAGCAAAGAAAAGCCTCTAAAGCTGCCATCATTCTCGTTCCTGAGGAATGCAGCAGGGCTTAATCGAATACTGCACTCTGCCAACATGGACGATCCACCGTTTACTAACCAATGATCTTCTCCTATACAAGTAATTATGAGTAAAACCACTTAACCCTCTACTGCACAGTGTTGAGTGTTGCCATGTGAGAATATCTTTTGCAACTTCCTGATATTTAAAAATAAATATGATGGCATAATAGTGTATGCAGTAATTAATATTATTATAAATAATAATTATTACAAAGAATCAGTGTGTCGTACCTTGATATACTGTCCCCGAGAAGCACAGTGTTTAAACTTGCACTCGTTCTCCGCTTCCCTGCCATGGGAAGCAGGAAGGCATCACTGTATCACACGGACCAAAGGCAATCTAATTACCGAACAATGACATCAGCTGCTCCTCGCCCTACAGGCTGGGACCTGCTTTCCCAAGCTTTACCGCTTTCAGTAATGGGCCTTCCAGACTTCAGTGTTATCATCACATTCATCTGGCATAAAATCTCATTATTTTTCCAAAGTTCCACATACGAACTGAGCCCTGCCATAAAGGCACTGCATGCACGATGCTTGTACATGCCTCTGTGGAGTGTTGTGGAAGACTGGCGCTTTAGAGGCCTATGGGGTCTGCAGTGAGGATCAGAGGAGAGCTAAATGCATTCTGTTCATTAACACACACTCCAATGCCTTCAAACATGTTTTACAGTGTACGAGTAACACGGCCATGGGAAATGAAAGCTGGAGATTCTGGCCCTCCTCTCTGCTATGCAGAATTAATTGAGGACAGGCCCATATAATGAGCACTTTGCACAGTATACAGGTGTTATTAGAGTCAATTCCCTTCATGTTTGGCATTTCAAACATGTTAGATCTGTTAATTAACTTAGACACACTCACACCTAATGTATTTAAGTACACTCTAAGTACATTAGTACACTCTTAGTAGCATTATTATTATTATTATTATTATATAGCACAACTATTATTATAATATAATGCAAACATTTTGAATGCCATTTAATTATACAAAGCTTTATAAACTCATTAAAGAATAATAATAATGCTCAATAATGATGTTAACTGAACATGACCAACTCTGCTTCAAATTCAAATAGGATTAAAGTACATTTCACAAGTATAAAATAATCAGAATGTTAAATATTCCATCATTGGAAGACTGTGCTCCCCACGTTCCATGAAGCTGCGGATTTAAACGCTCAAAACATTACAGATGGCTTCTATATTATATTTATTGCTAGTGTAAATTTATGATCTTTAAACCAGGTCGAATTTATTTCAAACTAGGTTTCTGTTTAATGGTTTTATTTAATAAATGGACATTTCACAACATTCAGGCTAGTTCTCACCGTCTAACAAACACTAGTCTAAAGCAAACGATCAGTGCTTTAGACAGCACCAACCTTCCTTCTCTCCAGGGAAGGCAGTCAGTGCCCTAAAGTGCACTAGCACACACAGAGATAATGCCCTAAAGTCCCTGCAGACTGACTGCAGCCTGGTGAACCCACAAGGCTCTCCTCTCCATCCGGAATTAGTTTTCAGGTAATAACTTCTATGAGCATGTGAATAAACTATTCACCTTACTTAGTGAATACGTGTAAGAGACCATTAAGCTCTGTGCTGCTGTGGGTAGATTGGCATAAGATCCTTTTTCCTCTGAGCAGTAGAAAATACACAGCAGTCCAGAAGTTCAGATGCAAGTAAATGAGACATTAAAAGCTCCACACAGCAGAAGGAGAACACGTGGAGACACTGAGTCCCATTTGGAGTCTCACTCCTGGGGCTCCTCTTCCAGAGAGATAACTTATTTAGCTCCAGTGTGAGCGGTTTCTCGATACGTGTGACACTGTCTGGCTCTTGGTGGAACCAGAAGAGCCGCTGAGTCCACAACCGTGGAAGGTTAAAGACCCACAACCGTGGAAGGTTAAAGACCCACAACCGTGGAAGGGTTATAGACTCATTACAGACATGATGCCTCTCACCACTTAAACATATCTGTAGATCTTGGTCCGAACACAAGCAGCAGATGTGGTGGGTTATCAGTCAAGCACTTAATTACAGGCAACGGGGCATGAACAGAGCCATGTTAACACTCCAAGACCAGAACAACTGGAGAGAAGCAGGTCTGCTGCTTTGGAAAATCTTCCAGTTACCTTCCATGTAGCGATGTGTGTGTGTGGGCGTGTGTGTGTGTGTGTGAGTGTGAACGGCATCAGTGGAGATATGAAAACAGATAACCCTGAACTGAATAGAACTGTGCAGGGTCACTGAAAACAACGCATGGTTAAGGGTGCATATGTGATCTGATCGCATATTACGCTCCAGATAAGCATGTGTGTGTGTGTGTGTGTGTTCCTGAGTATATGCATGCAAGTGTGTGTGTTCCTGAGTATATGCATGCATGCATGTGTGTGTGTTCCTAACTCTCTCTGGGTTTAAGCCCCGCACAGGCTGGCATTGACACAGTGAACCTGAATATGAAGTCTCTTTCCAGCGGTGTGTACCAGCTCTGGACTGCCCTCTCTCCTTCCCGCTCTGTCACTGTGCACGGCACAGTTGCCCAAAACCCTGCACACCTGCCTGGCACTACGCGAAGGGCCCACGGAAACAGACTTACTCACCCTGGAGACGTTGTGACCGTGGCGACGGCAAAAAGGGTGGCTTCGTTGCTGCAGACTGTATCCTCCTCCTCCGTGCAGGAGGTTCTGACGTTGTCGAACTGCACTCAGTTCTCCTCTCTCATCCCTGCAGCCCTCGGCTCTGGCACACACCTGCTAGCTGCTACGCGCTCAACCTCCTGTCACTACTTACGCCTCCCTCCCTTCCTCCCCTCCGCTCCCAGCCCCTCCCACAGTCCCTCTCTCCCACTCTCTCTCGTTCGCTCTATCCGACAGCCCGCCCCTCCTCCACTCAGAATGCTGCCGGGAGCAGAGGGCTGTCCGTCCGAGCCACTGGATGGAATCGTATTTGCATCCATTATGCACAGCATTAATTAAACCCACCTCCCTATCAGGAACTGCAGCAAGCAAAACTGCTCATGAAAACTACCGTCCCCGTGCTAAAAGAAATAAATCAACTCTAAACCTCTAACAGTCTCTTTCCACTACTCCAAATATAGATCGTTATCTTTCAGACATCCATGTGGCTCCACTGCTACATCCATACAGTGGTTTAAGGAGATTCCAATGACGTGTTTAAGACTGAGACACCAGGGAAACAATGATGCTACTCCCTTAAAAAACTCAGTAATTAAGTCAAAACTGTCCCAACACAGCATGGGGAGACATCAGGAGTCACAGTCTTGCATATTTCCAGGACTCAAGCTTGGACACATTGAACCTGAGACTCTGGTCAACGAGGTAGATGAGGATTTTTGGCTTGCAAATCACGCCCTGCCCCTCAAGCAAACGCAAGGACTGACGATGGAAAAAGCCCACGAAGCCATCGAAGGCCCGTTTACGGCCAACACACAGCAGCGGATATGATCTAGGTACAGCTGGGTATGGTATTCATAGATAACACATGATTCATGGGTAAACTCCAGATCAAAGGAGAGACAAGTAGAATCACTGTTGTTCCCAGTCCCTATAAAGCTGATGATCTTACCTTTACAATAGTTTAACTCAGCGATAAAGGCTCAGTGTAAAACAGCTATTCCCAGCTTCACCTCTTAAGGTGTTTTGTGCCCAGCTAGACAAATGAATTCAGTACTGCAGGTGTCAGTTCAGAAGTGGGAACTGCGCTGCGCTGAAAGACCTTCACAGACACTGGACACATGGAATTAGTTATGACGGAAAACGTCAAGACGTAATGCTGCTTTTGGACAGAGAACAGAAATACTTCTAACTTCTACATCTCTTCTGTGAGCTATTTTATAATGTGCCTGAAGAGAAAGGGAAAACCTTTTTGTTTTTTTTGTTTTTTGGTCTAGGGGTTGAATAAATACAATTCCTAGAACATGGCCAAGTTCAGCTGTTGTCTGTTGTAGAAAAACAGCACCCAAACAGTACACAACAACTTTACAGCATGGACCTGTCCTCTGGATCACTCTCTGACAATAATAAAATGGAATACTTCTCACTAATGCTGTCCTTAAGAACTTCAGATCTGTAGCCATTAAACTACACACAAGTCTTTTCCAAGTAAATAGAACAAATTCCCATGACTGCACCCAGAGAAAATGTGTCATCATCTCCATTTGAGTGTCATTTTTCTCACTAGCCAGAAGGACAGGAAGATCATTTGGAGAGTGTCTGGTCTTTCACGCCCTCCATGCCAACAAGGGCTTGTTTTTTTTTTTTTTTTTGATGGAAGCTACAGGGCCTGAGAACAGTTTGGTAACTTTGTCATTTCTCTGAGAGGAAGACAGAGAGCACACAAGGACCAACGACTAGCAGGAAGGTCAGGAGCACAGCCCCAGAGAAGAAGCTGTTTTTCTTTCCTTTACAAAATGGTAAAATGCCAACATTTTAACGCCGAAAGACCCGGCTACAAATTCAAGGAGCTCAGACAAAAAAACTCATGCAGCCAAGCAGAGACGGTAAACTGTACAGTCAGTTGTCTTTCTCGGATCTGACCTGAAGACAAACAGAAGGTCTGTTGGAGGACACCAGGGTGTGGAAGAGGCAGGCTAAACCCTTGTCTTTCCTTCCTCCATCTGCCCTTTGACTGTTGTGGCTGTCATTCAAATTAATTGTTCCCTGTGCTGCAGAACGAGGCGCTGCTCATAACTCCCCTACGCCAGCAGATTCAGGCGTATTGTGAGATTCAAACTGCACATCTGCACATCTGTCCATAAATGAATAACACTTTGACAAGCCATCACCAGTACCAGCACCATCACCATCACCAGCACCATCACCATCACCATCACCATCACCAGCACCATCACCATCACCATCACCAGCACCATCACCATCACCATCACCAGCACCAGCACCAGCAGTTTGGTGATTGTGGCCCTTTTAAGCAGTTCGGTGATTAGGCTTTCTGTCTGTCTGTTAAAGTTAAATCACAACAGTGGAGCAGCTCAGTGTGGTTTGGATACACAACCCAAACATCCTGGATTGTCAATTTCTCTTAATATCCTTGTCACATGACCTCATGGCATTTAGTCAGTCTGCTCACTCTCTGCACTCCGCCTGGAGTTATGCTTAAAACATGGAGACACAGTGAAAGCTGACCCGGCTCTCCCTCGTCCTCCAGAGCCTGGATGCTTGGCGTGGGGGATCCGCCTCCACTCCACGCGGAAAGCGCACTGTAACCAGGAGTGGCGGGAAGTACCAGCTAACACTACGTGACCAGGCAGTAACCCCGGCACAGGCACATCCCGGAGGGACAAAACGCAACGCTCTAAGCGTGGGCATGACCCTCCACCTGCCAGGTGCTCAGGTGCCAGCAGTCTTCTCATACACTTAATTACCTGTAATTATTGATTTTCCCTCAGCTGAGCAGCAAGAACATTGATGTCCAGTAGCGCATGTCCACAGACATCAGACACACATCACCTTGCCACAGGCAGTAGCTCCACTTTTAGTAGAAGAAAAAATGAATGAAAAAAAATTAGAATGCAAGTTAGGTACTTTCTGTGAAGGAAAAGAACTCACATCATTAAAGAGTGGGAACAGTGTAAAAAAGATCATTTATGCTCTTCCAGAAATGGCCCAAAATGTCCCTCCTCATTTTTATGCTACAGAGCAGAGTGCAGTTGGTTATTGGCCGTGCTATAATGAGCAGAGGGAGGAGAGGAGCTCCTACTGAGAGGGGCTCCTACAGCGAGACCTCCACTGAGAGGGGCTCCTACAGCGAGACCTCCACTGAGAGGCTGTCCAAAGCAGCGCTACCTGTGCGGCTGGAGCCAGAGCTCATCTTTCACCCTCTGTTTGAGCTGGTCACCCACCCTCAGAGGGAGATGGAGCAAATGACCCACCCCAGGGCAGACAGAGAGAGAGAGAGAGAGAGAGAGAGAGAGAGAGAGAGAGAGAGAGAGAGAGAGGGAGAGTGGGAGAAAGAGAGAGAAAGAGAGAGAAAGAGGTAGAGATATATATAGAGAGAGACAGAGAAAGAGAGAGAGAGAAAGAGAGAGAGAGAGAAGGAGAGATGGAGACAGAGAAGGCGCAGATACAATCATGTACTACATGTCCCCTGCCGAACGGGGTTTCCTGTGAGCTGCAAAATGGCCTGAGCTCATCTGTAATTCCTTCATCTCTATCTGCATCTATGAGAGATGCCATTTCAAAGGTACTATTTTATTGTGCTTTGGAATTATAACTGTTGCCAAGCAGAGGCAGAGGGATGTTCCATCTTCAAGCCATTTTAGTGCTGTGGTCCTGGACAGGTCATATCAGATGATCAGACTCTCTATTAACAAAAGCCTATTTCACACTGCATCACAGTTCTGTTCTAGTGCTTGTTAAATGCCCATAGAAAAACATCTTACTGCTCCTCCCAGTGGTCTTTCTTCAGATAAGCATCATATTCATCATTATCAAAAGCAGTGGTCTGGAGCAAAACTATGGTCAACTGACTGCTTGGCGACCGACTGCTTTGTTTGGGTGGAAGGTCTCCGCTCACTGGACTCCTCCACACCCACCTCCACACTGGACTCCTCATTCCCACCTCCACCCACCTCCACCCAGGACAACTCCACACCCACCTCCACCCAGGACTCGCCATTCCTGTTCACAGCAAGAGCTCCGGCACATGGCCACAGGCAGTAGAGGCCGGTTCTCTGGAATATGTAATAAATAAGTGCATACACACACTCACACACATACACACACACACACACGGACAGAAGCAAAACCCCCAGCGTCCCCCTCCTCTGGGCCCCTTGTCAGAACTGAGCCGCAGGGCTGAAATGACGGATGCTGTACATTAGACCCAGAGAGGATCGTTCAAAACCACTCGGTCCTGTCAAGAGCCGCCCGCACGCCGCTCTCCTCATCACAGCTAAAACACACCCTCAGCTCTGGCCACTCAAAACAGAATCAACAGAAAAGCCCTGAAAACACACAAGCTGCTCAACATCCAAGACTCAATATTTCAACAAGGGTGATATGGTGAAATATTTAAAAGGTATTTCAAAATAAACTTTAAAAATAAAGAAAAAAAAAATCAATCTATGTGACTGGCCAGGTCTGACAATCCAGTGCTCTGTCAATGTAAAAAAAAGTTATTTTTCATAATCATACAGTGGTGCTATAAAATCCTCTGCCCCCATTACCAACACAACACTCCGTGACTTTAGTCCACAACTAAACTGGACAACTAACTAGAAGTTTCAACTTCTAGAAGAGCGTGTGAGAAAGTGTGAGAGGCTCCTCTCTGCACACGAGTTGTCCTTATTTTTCACCATGTACTAGGAAACGCAGATGCAGATGCTCTTCCTAAAGTGAGCTCTCACACACCTGACTGCACCCATCTCCCTGACCTCCCCCCGTCCATGACTGCTCCATCTCCACCCCCAGGCTTGATGCGATGCTTTAAGCATTATGCTTTACTGTATGTACTCATGGCTGTATGTGATTGACATGGCTTTATGTTTAGATGTCAAGTCTCAGAGAGTTAGGGACTGGCTTGTCACTTTAGTGCTATATTTAGTGAACCAGAGACATGCAGGAGACATATACAGACAGACTGAGTTGATTAAGTGTAACAGGTCCCTGATCCTTGCGTTAATCTCTTCCAACTGAACCAAGCTACACACATATATGCAGATACCCCCCCAACACACACACACACACACAAACCTCACAGTAAAGGGTCTTGGAGGATAAATATATTGGTATGGCGAAGAGCAAGCCTATGTGTGTTTTAAGGCCATTCTCATCTCTTTCTTTAGTACCAGAGTATTTTTATGCTTATTAGAGTGTGTGTACCTCTTAAATATCTCTGAAGTGATAAGTAGTATTTTAGAAAAGTGAAGAGCCATATGTGCAATTTATTCAATAAATCTGAGAACATATTATTACATCCATAAATTATTTGGACGTAATTTGATTTTTAGAGAACCTATATTTGGGATGCATTAACCTCCTTTGCCACTAGAGGTCACATGAGTTCAGCCAGTAATGCATTTTCAATAATGCCAATCAGGGAATGATTCAAAGACCGGAAGACTGCAGATGTAGACATTTTGGCCTGAAAATGGTGTGTGCGTGTGCATGTGCGTGCGTGTGTGTGTGTGTGTGTGTGTGTGTGTGAATATGTGTGAGCATTTCTCACCTCAGCTGGCCCTGTCAGACTCCACTGCCTCCCCAAATGGCCATCTGGGCTTACAGCTTTACTCTGCAATGGCTTCCTCTGTCTTTATTTAGAATGCTCCCTATTCAGTATTTTACAGACTTGAATTGGCTTATATAGTTGTGTTGCAGCTCCCATGATAGCAGCACACCATACGAGTGACCCTGAGCTTGTGGGTTTGATTCCCAGGGTGTACTTGTACTGTTACAGTGATAAATATCTACGTATGTTTCTCTGGTTGAGAGTTTTTGCCAAGTGCTGACATAAGAATTTCCTCTGGTGACAGGGACACTGAGTTTCTATATTACAAGCCCCCTCCAACTCTACAGTTCTGTTAAGGCTGTTCTAACCCTGGCCCCTTAGCTGAAAAAGCAGACTAAATTCTCACCATAGCACTGTTAACGAGCCTGTAACTATCTATGAACAACTCAAGAGCCAAAGTCATGTCTGTTATTATCATGTCCAAATAAGATGATTTCAGAATAATTGAACACAGCTCTATGTATTCTCAGAGCACCTAGTTAGTATCACATATTGTATTAGTATCTGTTAACAGTGCTTCAAAGCTCAGCTAAAAAGGCTACTGCTGTAGTTTCTTCCACGTGTTATGTACCAAATGTCTTTTATGTGTTTCTTGTCGTTTTCTGTTACATTCTTCTTGCCAATCTGCATACATCACTGATTTCTTTACCTAAAAAAATGAGTTTTAATAAATAACTAAAAGAAACAATGCTCCACTTCAAAGGACCATCTGCATTCTGTAATGAGGCAGATTCTTTTTAGGTGGTAATGATTGAGCAGTGTTGCCCCTGATGATCCCAGCTGAGAGCGTTTGGTTCTGCTCCCAGTCGCCAAATCAAAGCGCCGAATGCCTCTTTGATGTCAGAGAAGCAACAAACTAACAACAGAGACACATGATTACCTACAAATATCACTTCTGAATGTCACTGCGTCCTGGTCACAGCTACAGGCTGGTTGAGAGATTAATGAGGGATGCCCCACCTCCGACAAACTGAACCACAAAAAATAAAAATAAAACTCTGAGTAAATGGAAAAAGTACAGAGTGTTTTAACAAAACCTCTGTGTCTGCCCTGGTCCTTGAGTGCTCCGTTGGGACTGGGTCAGACACAGAGTGGGCCTGCAGCCGTGCCAGAGGATAAGTGCTCCTGGAGTTAGCACTGGCTCTGGCGTTGGGAGGGGGCGGTTCCCAAGCTTCTGCCTGGAGTACGGCGAGGCTCATGCGATTGGCCGTCGGCCACACACAAGACCGTCCGTCTAGCATCATCCGTAGGACTTTCCTTCCTTAAAAAGCTTTCAACTGATGCTGCATGGAAATACAGATTTATGTAGTGAACTAAAAATAAACTGAAATATGTAGTGAACTGAAATAAAACAAAAAGACTGAAATTAATTAAAACTAAACGTTAAAAAAAGTAAAGCGTTTGAGAAATGACTAAATCTTTGCTACAAAAAGACATTCAGCATAGAAAAACCTTGCATACCATTGACTTCAAAATGAACAAACAAATATACTTCACAGTATTAGACCATTTATTCACGCTGCTACCAACAAAAAAGAGCCATGTTTTTGTTCTGTGTTGAGCTGCTATATTATCCTGTCTGACTTGGTGTAATTGCTTCCTGTTCCTCCTCACTATTGTCACAGAACTGCTTCTCAGTTCAAACTTGACAATGAGAAGCTATTTAAGTCTCTGCTAAATGCGGCCCCTTTGCTCAAACAAATATTTTGTCACGCTGAGAACGAATTGTCTTAAGGGTGACGAGGTCAAACAGGGTCCCAACACCCAACAATTTAGTTCCCGGACAGCCACAGTTACTCAAATACCGCAAACTGGCTTTAAAGTAAACCATCGTGTTTCTGGATGGTAAAGTAATTCTTATGTTAATTCAGGTATTCATTTTAAGTAGATAGAGCATAAAACGTCTTCAGGTCAAACACAAAGTGGGCTGAATATGGTGGATGCAGGTATAGACACGAGCAATGCAGAGTGCTGAAAAAAACTCACATACGCAGTTAACTACAAAACCTACAGACCTACAAAAGCAAGAATCAGTTACATACATCTCTGCTGCATGCACACCACCACTCCAGTGTTCCATCGTTACAGAGATCTAAAGCTCACGTTTCCCTTCTGTGGCCATGCTGTCTGTGATGTTAGGCAACAGGTCTTCATTAAGGGAGCTGAATTGATTTCATAGTGTGCTGATGTGCGCACTCTCTGTAAACCTGATCCATAAACAACTGCCACCAGCAGAAATGTGCCCAGCACGGAAGGAAGAAATGAATTTCTTCGAACAAATTTAACTCTGCTAACATTTCCAGGACAGATGTGAACTCACCACATCTTCTTTGGCTTCCCGAATCGGAACGGAGAGCAAGGCATGCTGGGTTCTCTGATGTCAGGCCTTCAGACTGTCAGATGTCAAGCCTGTTAACAGCTTCTTTTTTGTTTTTTTGCTGTTCCACAACTACCTGCGTTTAACCACTAAAGAGGTTGATCTCCAAACCTGGTGACCAAACTGCACGACCGTGAGACTCTGCTCAGCTCTGGGAGGATAAGGATGACTGGCTGATGCTCCCAGCGCCAGCAGAGGAGTGAGCTCAGCGTCCTTTGGAATGAAGACTCGGAAGGGAAAGCGCACGTCTCGTCCTACCTTCTCCCACCCCAAGGCCCAAGGAATGCCCTCTGTTCCAGCACGACTGGTCTGTTCTGGATCTTCATCACTTAAAGAACAATCTTCTCTCTCTCACTTCAGACGTGCTCTGACTGTCGCTGTACTTTCACACCAACACCTCTTTCTGCATTCAGCAATAAATAACCTAACGGCAAAAATGCGGACCGCCGACCCCCCGAGGGCAGCAGTAAATCCAGTTACATGGTTTTTGCAAGGCAGCACTCCCTGGCTCCTCCAGGGATGATGCGGTGATGCGGTGGGCGGGCTCTCTTCTTCCCAGGACGACAGAGAGGAAGCTGCAGGAGCGGGAAAGCGGGAGGGAGGGGTGCCGATGCCTAGAGGAAACCTGAGAGAGCCTGGGGACAGGCCCACCTTCAACGCTGGACCACCCTATGCCCTACTGCTCCTGGGCTCCTGGGCAGGTAGCCTTATGTTACTCACCAACACACACACACACACATACACACACACTCTCTCCCCTCACATGTTTCGAGGAGGAATCATCGCCACTGCACCTCAGCCACTCCGGCCTGTTGGCACAGCAGAACTGTCAGTCGTTACTGTGGCAACAGAGGGCTGTTACTGCGCCATCCTCTTGGCTGGGGACTCTCGGCACTCCTCTGCTCCCCTGAGCTCCTGCCAGGGTCACACTGGCCGGAGGCCTTGCAGACTAGCTCAGCATATACAAGTACCTCTGCTTTCACACTACTGCCAAACAAACTGGGAGGTTAACAGATGGGCTGGGCAGGGGATCAGGGATTGAGACTGACATTCACCCCAGCGGTACATCTTTATACGTTTATGTTATAAAAATACATTTATGTTCTAAAGATTTGTTCTACTTATTTATAGCAGTGTACTGAATTAATGAATGCTGCATAAATTACAGAATTTAAACTATACCCTTGAGCTATACATGACTTTTGGTGTGGTGGTTGGTCTGGTCATTCCAGAAAATAATGAAATATGAGCTTTAGTTCATATCATAATTTTAAAAACATATGGGTCACACTTAATGGTTAAAGTAGATGCACAACCTATGATCTATAGGTATGTAGTTAGTATGATCTATAGGTATGTAGTTAGTATGATCTGTAGGTATGTAGTTAGTATGATCTATAGGTATGTAGTTAGTATGATCTGTAGGTATGTAGTTAGTATGATCTGTAGGTATGTAATTATGTTTAAAACCAACAGGATAAAACTAATTTATAGCAGATGTATTTATACTCACCATAAGCTTCGAGCTTTGGAGAATGTCTTGTCAACGCTGAAAAGACAAGGAAAAGAAGAGTTAACTGCAACATTTTTACTATTCTCTTCATACTGCCACATTGCCACCTCAATTAGCTGCCAAAATAATTAATAAAATAACGTTGTAAAAGCGTGTGTGAAGGCGTTGGTATATCAGAAGTACATCTGAAGTATATCTGAAGGGGTGAGATCTCTGCCGAGTGTCTGTCACTCATCAGATGAATGGAGGAGTTCCAGGTGGTCTGTGAAGCGTACAGGGTGCAAAGCTCAGAGAGCAGAGCTAATGGACTCCACCCATCACTGTGACCACTGCTCATCAAACACCCACTCCCTCGGCCCCTGAGCTGGAGGCCGGTTTCCATGGCATCCGTTTAGAATGCCAAAAGAGGAGCTGGAATTCCCCAAGAGCCCCCTGAGAGAAATGCACACCAAATCCCACGAGCCTCTGCTGTTTTATAGACTTGCTATCCTGCAACCCTCCTTGAAGGGACCTTGAAGCTTTATTCCTCACTGGGTAATGGACCTGTATTTACTCACAGACCACTACAGACTGACCTGTGATCAGGCAATAGGACAGGAGATGGGAATCACTGGTTACATATAAAGTCAGATCTTGACTTGATATATATATAATGTGTGTAAATATTTAATGACTACCTGTTTGAAATGTATTTCAAAGTACCGTTTCATAAGCACACAAATTCTACTTGAAACAATCTGTTACATAAACCTCTTAATAGACTGAACTATCACATAAGTCAGACTGTGTACATACTGAACAGATGTAGACATTGTAAAGAAACCATTTTCTGCCGTATGCCGTAATACTTGGCAAGAATGTGTGAGAAAGGCAGCTTCTGCCAAATCCTTCACTTACACCAGCAGATGGCGCTGTGACCCAACACTCAGGTGAAAATCTAAAGATTTCAAAGATGATTCGTCATCAAATAGTTGACATCCCAAAAGAAAACAGTTTCTATGTTGTGTCAATTTCCTTTAAAACCTCAATAAACAACCACAGATATTCAGATGTAGAAACAAGCATTTGAGAAATCAACCGATTTATGTCTAAAGACATTTTCATATTAAAGGGATGGTTTAGGCCTAATCCTGTGATCACATGTGAAGGAGCCAAATCTCTGTGTACAACTACTTTTGCAAGGGAGCACAGCAGTATCCAGGGAGAGTCTTACTTCACTTTGTTCTGCAGTAGCGATGTGTGGTGTGTTAAACTAACGTATCACTGAGCTGATGAGGTGAATATAGAACATTTGACTCTTTTTCCACGGTGTTATTTGAAAAGGGTAGGTCCTGTGGAGCAGTTCACCCTTCCAGTGCAATATCGTAAACGCTTCTCTACAAAGCATCTAACTTCTGCTTCTAGGGGGAGGCATACAAAGGTGTCTGGATGGACACGAGGCTGTCTGGACAACGGGAAACAAGGCTAGATGGTGTGATGGATGATACGATGGCCCCAGAAGGTACCCAGGTGTGGGGCACTTCTCCACCTCTTCATGTTAAACACTTCAAGTCCAAACTTGTACTTCACTTTAGGCAGACAGTGCCCAGTCCCCAGACGAGCAGGGGGTGTCTGCTTTGGGAATCTAGCTCATGTCCTCATGTTTCCAGGAACATGCCTGTCCTGGATTAGGCTTCATATTCCCTGGATCCACCCAACACTGTCTGACGGCAGTGCATGTACAGAGTCAGAAATAGATATTTGTGCAGGTCACACAAATAAAACCTTAGATTGTAATAAGTGACTGTGTATGTAATCTTAGCATTCTGTTTTGAGTGTGTGTGTGTGTGTGTGTATTGGGACAAATATAAACTGTGCGTGGTATGACTGTACCAATGACTGAACGTATTAATGTGTGGAAACTATTGCCAGTTTAGATAGTTAAAATATATATTGCATATATATAATATTAAGTGAAGATATGGGCACTCTAAAATTTCACAGCACACAACATTAGGCAACTTGCCTGCTGGTGCTCTTCTGGTCCCTCCGTTTTCCACCTGACACAGCACAACACTAACCCTCTTTAACAGAACTTAAATACAACTAGGGCGTCTCACCTTTAACCACAAAATGCTGCTCTAAGAATACACAGCCTTCCATTTGGCGATTTGCATATTTATAATACAAGTCTACACATGTCGGTGGCTACAGAAATAGCGAGGTCCCCTTCAGGGGTCAGGAAGGCAGCAAGCTCCTGCAAACACAAACGTATCGGATAAATCCATTCAACCGTCAGGGCCGAATATTCCGGACAAACGACAACGGCCACTCTCAGCTCTTCAGCTCTTTGTTGTGCAGAAAGCGTGTTGAGTTTCGGCCGCCGTGGTCCTCCCCGGTTAGCTTGTTTTAATTTTTTGGTTTCGTTCGGAAGACATGTGGTTCAGTTAAGAAAACAGAGTTTATGAGTGCGAGACATTTATGTGCTGTTAAAGTCGATTGCTGAATGCTTACAGAGAAAACGGTGGGACATGAGAGAACAGAGTAGCTGTAATTAACTGCTGTATTTGTAGAACTATATCACCTGATGCAGTCAGATACAACAGGGTGACCCAGCATGCATGATTAACGTGATCAAAAAACTGCTTTAGGCCCATCCTTGTCCTGAGGTGATGTTTCTGACATGTTGTTTCCTTGGAGGATGCCACTACAGCTTCTACTGCACAGCTGTTTACACTGTCATGAGCTTTACAAGCACCCATGTCCTCTGTTCTGTGTCAAAGAGTCATGTGCACAGGTTTAGTCGGTGAGATATTGACTCTGTGTTATTGGCAGATACCGTCTGATGGGCATTATGTGCAAGAGCAGCTGGACGTGAGAGGCACCGCTGATCAAACCCATCAGCACGTTCCACAGCACGATACCGTCCAGACAGCGAAACATTCAGGGTTTAAGATGACGCCGCAAATCAAAATATCATTGAAGGCGTTGAAGAAACGGACCTGTTTCAAGAAGGCCTGTGTAATTCCTGCATGACACCTTTCTGGTGTACACATTTGTAAAACAGGGACGACAGCACAACCATGTGAACGAAGGGGACCATGAAGCGGCCCTGAAGCGGCCCTGAACCGTACTGGAAACGGAATCTTTTCCTGAATCAGCTTCACAATATGATTCCC
>JAOYMR010000022.1:4058453-4069929 GCA_025802075.1 Tenebrosternarchus preto
GAAAGAGAGAGAGAGAGAGAAAGAGAGAGAGAGAGAGAGAGAGAGAGAGAGAGAGAGAGAGAGAGACAGAGAGAGAGGGAGACAGAGAGAAAAAAGAGAGACAGAGAGAGACAGGCATTCTAAGATCTGGGTCTTAGCACACTGTTTATTTCATGAATTGCCATTAAGACTTCATGAGTTTAGGTGCAATTTGGACAGAGGCTTATCTTACAAAGCAGCCCTAATGACAGGAACATGACAGGTTCATTCCATATGGAATCACTCGAACAGCTGCCATGTCAGCCAGCAAAAGAATAACAAAGTAAGATTTGAATACGCGCTGCTCGAACCATGAGCTCCAATAACGGTGAGCGTCTGTCCAGATCCACCACTCCAGGTCTCTGTGGACCATCTCAGCTGGGTTTTAACCACGATTGCTTGTGAGGCGGGTCCAAAACGCCTCGGCTGAGGTCGTGTTGGCGTCAGTTTCCAGATGGCGAAATTTGTTTTCTCTTCATCTAAAATGGCAAAGCAATTTTTGGAGCTGACATCTAGAGATCACCTGTCGAGACTAGTCCTCACAAGCGATGAGCAAATGTTAAAAGCCCGTCGAAAACACACAAACACACAGACACCAGACTTGCCCAGAAATGGTCTAAACCAAACCAAAAAACAACAACAAAGAACTGCCCTTTGTTTACTGAATTTCTGAGAAAAGTCTGTCACAGTCTGGTTCCTGAAAGTCCTCAGCATTCCTGTGATCATTTGCATGGCTGACCAACAGCTTCCCCCCTCCCCATGCAGGCACAGAGGCAATTCATGTCCTTGACAAGACAGTCTTTAGGACTGTTAGCCTTGCACCTGTTGAGTAGAGAGGGTGCTTCTCGCGGGATAACAGACAGGAATTTCCCCCGGGGTCTAGAGCCCGGGGTGACACTGTTGCCTGCATTCTCTCCAGCGCCAAACCCCACCTGGTCCGACACTTACTCCCGGTTTCCTTCACTCACTCTACCTCCTTCTGGGGAGGAAAGCAGTCACCTAAGGAGGAATCTAATCCATTCCAGATGGGCTGATTGATCAGCTAAACATCTTGTGACTGTGTTACGCTCTCACACCGCGGAGCAGACGCTGACTTCCTGTCTGGATGTGATCGCCTGCTCCAGACAGCTGCACAGGCTAATTTATTCCAAACTCAATAATCCCGTCAGCAGTGATGGGTTTTTACGCAGGTTCATACTTGCGGGACGGACAGTGGGCACATGCTGTGTTAAAGAGCACGTGCAGGAAGGGTCCTGTATCCTGTCATACTTGTTTTCCCGTTGATGACATCATAAGGGTTGCACTGGCGCGTTAGTCCCGTCTTGCGGTGGAGGAGCTGGGGAGGTACGTGCTGCTCCTGCCAACAGCGTCTCCCTCTCAGCGTTTAGTAAACCCACATCCACGGTGCCGGTGAGGGCACCACACTCCACTGCAACACCCCAAGCGGCAGAAGACAGCAAAGCACGAATGAACGAGAAAGAGAAGCCAGCAAACGAGCATTATCTCTTACCCTCCATACGCTCCGAAAGTGAAACTCCTTTTTCTCTGTGGCATCGTGTTGATAGTGGAGAGCCCAGGCTCTGAGACCGAGAGTGATCCACTAACACCAGAGGGAGGCAGCGCCTCTGTCTCACTGGGCTGAGAGAGGCTGGCCAAGCCTTCGAAAGTGAGTGAGTGAGTGAGTGAGTGTGTGTGTGTGTGTGTGTGTCCACTTCTCGTACACTCCCATGACTCTCTCCCTCCCTCCCTGTCTGCCTTCTCTCTCTCTCTCTCTCTCTCTCACTCACACACATTCTCTCCTTCTCTCTCTCTCTCTCTCTCTCACTCACACACATTCTCTCCTTCTCTCTCTCTACCTCCATTTCTCCCTCAACCAACAAATTATGGGGTGGCTGAGAGGCTGGTGCTGACCACTTCCAGTCGCCCCGGTAACCAATAGGTGCCCACTTAACACGCTTCCTTATTTCAGACATTCTGTAAACAAGACAAAAAGGAACAGCACACAATTTTTTGAAGCTCTATAAAACAGAGTCTGTGGTTACCGCAATACTGAGATAGGAAACAAGAATCTGTGGATCAGACTGGAGTTTTTAACAGGAGAAAAGCCAAAAAGGTTAAAGTGAAAGTGAAGCCGGCAAGACACTGGTGAAAAACAGCCAAACAAAAGGGAGGGTTGATTAGAACAGGTGAAGATAACGCAGTGTTTCTGTAGGGCACAAGTGTGGCTTTTTCAACGCTACTAAACACGACTGCTTTTTCTCCATTTTGCTCACTTTTACACACACACACACACACACACACACACAGAGCCCACTCTCCTTTCCTCTCTATCCACCTCATGAATGTGTACAAGAGTGCCAGCAGAAGGGTGAGACAGGGGTTCTGCTTCCTGCCTCTCCCTCACAGAAGGAGATAACATTCACAGAAACAGGGCCTTCCTTTGGTCTTAGTGAGGCTGAATCTGCTGCACTATGCTCTCTCTTACCCCCACCCCCTACGCCAATCTCTCTCTTACCCCCACCCCCTACACCAATCTCTCTCTTACCCCCACCCCCTACGCCAGTCAAAGGCCAAGTGCACCCAGCTGTAGCTGTCAGAGCTGGTACTGAGGTTTGGGAGGCCAGAGAACTGACGTGGGCATCTTTGTTCAGCTGTGGGGAATTTTCTTGAGAGGAATAAACTATCAGCGTTCTGAGCTTTGGGATGAGTGTAGGGCAGTGGAACAGAAGGCTCTGTTTTCAGAGATTTGTCCAACGTTTTGCCAGAAAGTATACACAAATAAAAGTACTGTTACTTTAAAATATAATTACTGAAGTAAAATTAGTCATTGAATGTATTATTCAAGTTTGAATGTATCTAGTAAAGGGACTCAAGACTCGAGTCCTTCATCAGATTTTTCTTCTGATCAAAATAGAACTGCAAAATCATAGCCTGAATTAGACAGCACATGAAAAAAGCAAATATGCCCAAAACACAATTTACCTTCAAATTATTTGTAATAAAAACAACTGTAATAAAACTTATTGTCACTATCTCTTCCAGCATCTAATATAAGGCACATTTAATTAACTGAACAAAACTGATGTATGCAAATTTGATTTTCAAAATGTATTTTATGTTATGAGTAGTTTCAGATTATGAGAGATTACGGGCTTTCTAATAGTCATTGCCTGTGATTTTCCACAAGGCTTATTCTTCTCTGAAATGCTCACACAGATATTGGTTGCTAGGGTGACCATCCTGGCCCCCATCTTGTTTTGAAAACATTTTTGGCCGTCCTTGAATATAACTATTTCTGTACAGAACTACTCTTTCTGAACCCCCCCCCCAACTTCTCTCTCATTCTCCCCTTTCTCTCTCTCTGTTAGAAACAAATACAAGGCTTTGGATACTTTACCAATAAATGTGTACCTCATTTAATTTCATTTTTCAAGTATTGTTTATTGTCTCACTGCATAAACCACATAAACAATGTTTGAAGGTAGTGTGTGATTATTACACAATGTTTGAAGGTACTGTACTGTGTGTAACTTGGAACTAGTTAGCAAGACTTGGGAGTAGTTAGCTAATTCACAATGTTATGTCTCATAGCTACATCAGTTTTAGTTATTGTGCATGTAGGTTCAACAAGAATCGCCGTGGGTGTTTGTGATCGCTTTGTGATTAACATAATTTGTGGGGATATTCTGGAGCTCCTCAGTAAGGTCATTAGATGTTTTACTCTTGGTGATATTTACATTGCAACTGGGTAACTGATCAGTGAGGGCGGCTAATTTGCTAGCATACACTTACCTACTTACTGCCTTTGTAGGTGGTTAAAAATGTCAATAAATAAAATCAGTAGTGACAGGACGTTCAATACTGAGGCATCCAAGCTCGTTTCACTATGAAAAAGCACAGTGATTAGACACGCTAACGCATCGAATCTTACATCACAGAAGCTTACATCACAGTTATTACATCACAGAAGCTTACATCACAGTTATTACATCACAGAAGCTTACATCACAGTTATTACTACCACAAGCCTAATGAGGACTGAAGCGTCAGCCAACACTTCGAACTACTGCCTTCCAATATACTCCCAGTAGTGCAACATTTAGATGTACTACATTTTCACATAAAAAGAAGAAGTTATAAATGTATTGCATTATAATTATTATTATAACCATTTATTGCAATACTTTAATGACTAAACGTCATTAATGCTCATCATTAAATCATTTTTTATGAATTTGCATTGCTAACCTAGATCTGAACTTATTAATGCTGGAAATTATGAAAAAACACCATTCAGGAGTCACTGTTCAGGGTCACTATTCAGGAGTCACTATTCAGGGGTCACTATTCAGGGGTCACTGAGTACCCTCCGCCTAAAACGTGCCTGTGAGAAAGACTACACTGTTCAAGAGGCAAGTTGGGCATGATCAGTCACATCTAGAACAAACATTCAGGAGTGGTTTACAAATTGGTAAACAATGCTTGCTTAAGCAACCTGCATTTTCAGAAGCCTCTGACCCAAAACGATGGGAACATCAAACCATGGCGAGACCCATGTAAAAGCCTCCCTTTACCCTCCCCGTTAAAAGTCCTGTGACGCTGTAATAAATGCCCTCCAAACTCAAGGCAGCGTGTGAAAGCAGGCAGCACGGTGGCTGTTTACGTCCTGTTGAGCCACGTGCACACGTAGCCCTGCGCTCCAGCTGCCCTTTGATGAGGAGGGCAAATTACATGATAATATTTACACTTTATCCTGACCAGCACGTTGTGCAGGACCAGTCTGAGCATATCAAAGAGGTTCGATCGAGGAGAGGAGGGGCCAGAACAGGAGGAGGCAGTTGGGAGGTGCGTACGGAGGCAATATATAAAAAGGGCGATTGTGCTGGAAGTATGAGGAAAATAAGCTCAGGTGTTTATCTGTGCTGAACCATTTCTGCCTCTCCGCTGGAGCTCACAGTTTCCGTGATGAGATCCCTCAAAACACACACACACACACACACTCCATCCATGGCCTCGCTGGGAGGACTGGAAGGGCCTGGTTTTACACAGCTCACTGCTCAACTTGTTCTAGTCTGAGGCCAGAGCAAAGCCTCTTGGCTTCTGAAGAGCAGCTGTGATTTGGTGTTCAGAGTAGGTACAGTGTTGACGTGAAGTGTGGGAAAGGCATTTAGAGCCTAGCGCCAGGGGTGAGAGGAGGCTTACACACACTCAGGCCTTTCACCCAGCCTCGTTAGAGAAGCTGAACGTTAGGGAGCGAACGATTCCGTTTGCACAAACGTGTGTGTTCACGTAAACATGCACACACACACACACAGGTCACATTATTGGAAAGCATGAAATTAGCTACACGTCTGTGTTGCTACAGTTTTCCCATCGGGATGTGAGTCAGGCTTTAAATCACTTTTAAAGGATGATCACCAGTATGTAGGTCAATGGAAGAATAAAAGGTTGATACTCAACTGCCAAATGAGTTATAAATCATAACCTTTTATAAACATTTCTTATACAGTACATGCATCCATTAACATCCAGTGATTTCTTTCTCCACGATGTGGTCAGAATTACATATAATTTATCTCTATGGATTTCCTGTTCAATATTCATTGTGGTGTATAAAGGGAAGCCCACACTGGCAAAACAAATTTGCCTTCCCAGTATTAATGGGATCGGTCTGGTCACGCCAAGCCCCCCATCGATACCTATCTTTTCACACTGGATCAATGGCTTGACTTGGTGAGTGGTTTACAGGCTCGTGAGCCATGTCCATCCCTCATGACCACTGACTGCTGCAGCAGGAGAAAGATCTATACTGTAGTTCTAATGGTGCCCCAGTTCTGCATTATCCATGCCGAGGGCAAGCTCAGGGCTTGGCACTGGTCTGTGCCCACAGGGCAGCTCCGAGATCTCCTCCCTCTTCCCCCGAACCTCAGTCAATAGCACACTATGAGGATAAAGTGAGGACAAAGGCCTTTTAAACACCAGAGCGGAAACACCATGGCTAATTATCATTCACTATCATTCAATCAAAGCAAACAAATCTGCCGTTTTGACGGACTCTCTCTCAGTACTGCTCTGTGTCACGTGTCTTTACTGCCACACTAACATATATTGACATACTGCATCTAATCCTTTCAGGAAATACTGACCCCTGCTGGGAAAGAGGGAAACTGATATAAACGATAATGACCCCGCGGGGACTAATCAGACAGGTGCATTAAACACACAAGCAGTTTACTATCCAGTTCATGCAGAATATGAGGTGTGCAAGAGCTGAAAACGTCAAAGTATCAACCAAATATTTTCAGAGATCTCAGACTAAGGCCTGCAACCTCAGTGCTAGAGACAGAGAGGAGGGAGACCAGCCAAGGAGAGAGATGCTGCGGTGTTGTGTCATGCATGCTGTCTTCAGTGAATTAACCTTCCTTGACAGCATAACATCAACAGTAATACAGTCTGAGCCTCACAGGATGGAAAGAGAGGAAGACAGAGGGAGAGAAAGAGAGGGAGGAACAGAGCAGAACGACAGGACTGCTCAAACGACACTAATGAAAAGTCCTGCAGTGCAATTAGGATAATTACAGGTGTAATGGCATGAAGTCAAGTGAGCAAGATGTGGCACACGTGTGCTGAATAGGCAGGTCTATTTGGCACACACATGTGCTGAATAGGCAGGTCTACATGCCACACGTGTGCCGAATAGGCAGGTCTACATGTCACACGTGTGCTGAATAGGCAGGTCTACGTGTCACACGTGTGCTGAATAGGCAGGTTTACATGTCACACGTGTGCTGAATAGGCAGGTCTACATGTAAGTCTGGTGGGCCAGGGAGACAAAAATGCTCCTCATCGCTTCTGTGTCAAATGTCATAGTTATTTTTTTCTAATTCATATTTATTGACAGGCCATCTTTGGTCAGAGTGTCCAGACGTCAGAAGGTCCAGTGAGCACACCATTCCAGTGAGAATGCATGTCCAAGTGAGAAGATCCTCTCAAAACAAGAGCTCTTGGCCCTCTCACAACAAGAGATAATCCTTCTATGAAAAAATTATAGTATAGTTTTTGTCTCTCAGTAAAGTTTCTCAGTGCATCAATCATGTTTTTTTTTTTTTCCAAGTGAGAAATACAGCAAAATGAGACATACACTGTTCATGTGAGAAATGCAGACAGTTGTTCATGTGATTTTATCCTGCCTTAGTCAAGGGGAAAGCAGCCAGTTCAGAACTCATCTTCTGATTGGGAGCAGTCACAGCAAACACATTTGTCCAGAACTGGCCTCGCTTCACTGGCTGCCACTGAAGTATAGGATTGATTTAAATGACTGGTTCTCACTTATCAGGCCCTGTGAGGGAAGTGCAGGGACACATTCATGAACTGCTCGTGACTTATGGCAGTGGAAGACTATTGATGTCTTCAAATCAGGGACTCTTGGTTGGAAGGCTGATTGAACTTTTGCCGCTCAGGACTCTAACCTTCCCCTAAAACCCCCCCTTCACATTTTTATTTTCTTATTCTTCGTCATCTTTTTAAAAATAGCTCAGAGCCCATTTGTTCACGACAGCACTGGGTGACAATTTTACAGTGTTTTCTTTTTTTTTTAACATAATGTCTTATTCCTTTTAACTTTGAATGAATATCACTTTGTGGCCCTGTATAAAGTGCTAAGTGCTATATAAATGAACCAATGGGAAAACAGCGATTAACTGTACAGTTGACGACTGTTTATAGAGCAACGTCTGTAAACCAAAGACACAAAAACAAGGAGTCCCTGCATCCTTACGCTTCACTAGTGAGACCCCAACAAAGCCACATGACACATGCAGACTGAGTTAATCAGCTCTTCTACACACACGTGCACAAAAACACACCTACTCAATACAGCTCTTAGCTCCCTTAGCTTTTAAGCTCTCTGTCTATTCATACCAACTGCATGTTTAGCAAGGTTTCAGGACTTTATTTCAAGGACAGCAAATTACAGAAGGGTTTGGAACAATGTCTTCAGCGCCCAGCAATGCCCAAAGGGCAAGGAATCTGCTGTAATGCGCCAGTGAGTGTTGATCTGATATTTCTTGTTTGTTAGTTATTTGTCAATTGGAAACAGACATGTTGAGGTTTTCGCACCTGCACTTTTTTAGTCTGGTTAAATGTTTCACCCTTGGTGTGATTCATTTGGGTAGGTGTGAATACAGTAACCGCATCACATGTGAACCAAAACGGCACTGAGAACTCTGGAGTGACTGGTTTGTGGTGAGAATGACATCTGACCTTGAACCGACCCAACTATCAGGTGCATCCTGTGGTTTGAGCTAAATGGGATGCAGCAGAGCAAGTATTATGGGTAAATTTTACTAGCTAACCAGAAAAGAAGAAGAAAGTTTTTCTTCCTGTATTTACTTTCTTGCCCCCCCCCCCACCCCAGACAGGTCTGAAGGTTCTCATGTGGCTGCTGTTATGCATTTTGGTGTGCTTGGATTTTTGTGTGAAATCAAACGAAAACAAGGGCAAAACCAACCCAAGTTTACAATCTCCTTAACTGATTTGGTCAAGAGCAAATGCATTATAGGTGTGAAAACATCCTTTATGTAGGTTCAGTGACTTCTTTCACCGTCCCACTCAGAGCGACACACACTAAACGCTTTGCTCTGCCCCACTGTAAAGTGTCTGAAACAAAAATAGCGTCACATTACTCCCCGTTATTCCCTGAGGCAGGTAATCTGGAAGGGGCTGACCTGCATACACATCTTAACTGCTGACATTAGTAACTGTTAGCAAATTTTGCTCCATCTTTTGGTTCACAGAGCTCTCATAACATTTTTCTTAACTCTGCATCGAATGGCCCTGTGAACTAATTTCAGTACTTTCCACCTCTGCTGAACCTCAGAGGTATCACAACTAGGGGTTCCCTTGTGAACGTACATCTTTTTCAGAACCTTGGACAGCATCATAACACAGTGCAACACAGAGCAAGCTAAAACAACACAACTGCACTTTGCATTTTCTGTGAATTAGGGAAAGCACAGTAATGGGACCTGCTTTCCAGTGGTACCGACTCTGTCAGGACCAACTGGTTGTAATACAGCTGATCGAACGATATCTAATGGACCAAATTCTGCACCACGTATGGCATCCTCTCCTTGTTTTACTAGGATCCAGATCCTGCTCATATTCCTGCGTGAGTACTGGAGTGAGAGAGAGGCAGCATTCCACCCCAAACACGCTGTCCGTTTCTCAGCACTGCGGAGCCCTGTCTGTCTGACCACCCCGAGACGGCCGAACTCGGAAACGGGCCGCACCTTCCTGCGCAGCAGCGGCCCAGAGATCCAGTTTTACATTTAATTCTGTGTGCATGGTCTGGCCAGTGGACATAAACACTGAATATTTGTCTCACAGCGGGTGCAAACGTCCTTGCACAGTGTGAGCGCGCACCAACACTTTAGGTTCAGAACTAACGTCCACACGGCTCCTCTGAACGTGCAAATGATAAAGTGGAACATCAGCATATGCTGTGGTTTTGGCAGCCAAGAGTCCCGTCCCAGCGCTCCCATCTCCACTGCACAATCAAAGTGCTGCCTCTTCATTTCCCCTTCTCCCTGTCTCTCTGATCCCCACTCTCAGAAGAATCAAAACCACTTTAGCATATGCAGACTGTCTGCCTAAATTAAAGATGTTTCAGGCAAATCCCCCGTGATCCTTCCAACGAGATGGTTCAAACAAGACAGACACGTGGGCTGGACTCCGGGGAGTCAGCACTGACAGGTTCCACAGCAGCGTGTCCTCTGTGGACGCCGTGCGCCAACAGACTGCTGAAAAAGAAACATTCAGGAGGGTTAGTCACAGTCGTGCTCAAAGACTGATGCAAGCCAATAACAGCCCAGAGGTTGTTTCATACACACAGCAATCCAACAGGAAATGTAATTACTTATAGCTGGAATTAGAACCATGAACGAAAAGCTGCCCCAGAATAAAATCTATTACGTTAAATAAAAACCATACAACCACAAAAAAGTTAATGTCTTAAAAAAAGAGAAGAGGATCATTGTTGAGAGCACGAACAAGGAATTTGATACTGTAGGGGGTTGTTTTCCTCAAACACATCCCAAAATCATACTGCCGTCTTAAACGTGACCAGTAATGACAATTCAGGGGGGAATTAAAGAGACAAGACAGTGAGAAACAGTCCTGGGGAAAGACGTGAGGTGTGAGGATACCGAAGACAGACAGCCAGCCAGGAGACGTGGGACCGTAGGAGAGGAGAGGACACATCATAATCAGCACCAGTGTGGATTTGGCACTCTTTCATCCCTCATCCTAATGAACAGGTCATCAGCGACGAGCTTCCCAGGTCTTGGAGACACGACTGAGCTTTCGCCTGGGCTCTCGGTCTGTTGCAGACACCGCCCGTCTCTGGTACCTCCGTCAGAGTGTCACTGTCTGTGCTGTGCATGTGAACCACTCCAACCGACTGCTAGAAAATCCTCACCAATCGTACAGTGCAGTTTACCGTCATGGTTTTAACTGTCTGCGTTTCACTTTTAACCTGCATTTAGCTGCAGCCGACTACCCTGTGGACGGTACAGCATCTGTGTAATGGACACAGGAAATTAGCTGAGCTGAACAAGGACCGTGGGTCTGCCCTTCCCTTGTATATACTACCCTTGTATATACTACCCTTGTATATACTCCCATATACAATATTACTCATGAAGTCTTATTATTACTTAGTAACCTCAGCATTTATTAATCATCAGCACAGATGAAAATAAAATATAATGGGAACAAAAGCTTTACTTCTATTGTAATATTTAAATTCATGCAGATCCTTTCTATCAGTCTCTTACATAGTATTATTGTAAGGGACCTCTTGCCATGTTTGATCCTCACATATATTTAAAAAAAAAAATTCACTTTCAAGCAGGATATTACAGAACAGGCAATATCCCCATACTTAATGACACTCTCTACTGTAAACGAATCATAATTTGATCATTTTGATTTGGAGATGTAACCACTCTGTGAAAAAGGAAAATGAGAGTAATCACCAGAGTCACCAGAGGTGTGAAGTGGCCCTCTGACATTACAGCCCGGCGTTATTTCGTGATAGTGCTGCCGAGTGTTGTAATAACACCAGCACAAAGCTAATCCTGCAGGATCCCAGCCCAACCCATGAACGAAGCCAGGCACCTTAAAGACTGCAGCACTGCAGAACACACACACAGTGCCTCTTTGGCACTGACATTGGCAATTTTATTTTTTACAATGGCAGCCATCATCAGAGAAGACGCTGCGCTCATTTCCACTGTAATAGTCCAAAGGGCCCTGAAGCAGAGCCTGGTGGGTCTTTCTCTGAGTGCTGGAGGAAGGGGGGGGGGGGGGGGCAAAAAGGGAAAATAGGAGATAGGTTAAAACACCAGACAACCCCAATAAAAAAAGGGGAAGAAAAAAGGGCCCAGATAACCCAAAA
>JAOYMR010000022.1:4080337-4102311 GCA_025802075.1 Tenebrosternarchus preto
AAGAGGGCAGGTCGGTGCAGGGATGAACTCAGAGTAAGAGGGCAGGTCGGTGCAGGGATGAACTCAGAGTAAGAGGGCAGGTCGGTGCAGGGATGAACTCAGAGTAAGAGGGAAGGCCGGTGCAGGGATGAACACAGCTCTGTCTGTCAAAGTGTTACTGCAGAAGCACTGCAGGAAACAGCCAGAGAAAGAGCAGAGCTTTTCAGTCTTTTTACACTTGTCTCTTTAGACCGTTTCTTCTTAAGCAACACAAAAGCGACCGCTGTCCGTAAAAAGTGTTTATACAGTGAAAGTCAATGCATCTTTTGGCGCTCTGTGTTTATACAGTCAAAGCTAACAAAGCTAATTTGTGTTTTATACAGTGCAAGATAATGCTGGACCTTTTGACATTGCTGTGTAAAAAAGCACCATGATAACTCTGGTATTCATGTGACCAAGTACACAGTGATTACTCAGAATAAGGATATATAACTGCTTCAATAACCTTAATGAGTTTCACCAGTTTGGCAAATAAGAGCAATTTATGAACCCTTTCTATTATCCACAGCAGACAAATCAAGTGCCAAATGAACTTACAATTTCTAAATGGCAATAAAACAAAATTGACAGCGACAATTAATTTAATGCAGCAGGCCAAGATCTGGATGACTGTCCTTTAGGATGCTTGATAACTGACATGAGATGTTCTGATGTAAAACAAAATACTAGTACAAACTGTACCCAAGTGGCTGTAGGTCCGTACCCCCCCTCCCAGACACACACACACACCCCACCCAGCAAAATCTTCAGCCTTGCAGAGGGCAATCCACTCACCCTGAATCTACACACACTGGGAAGGCAACTCAGCCTCAGGGTGACAAGCGGAAACACACAGAATCTGCCCTTGGCTTCGCCTTTCCAGTTCCTGAGAACACACACAAAAATCCCTCTAACCTCCATGGTTACCCTGGCTGTCACATTAAGATATCCTTCAAAGTACCAAGGGCTGTTTTCCTTTACCTCACAACCTACTCAACCTCACAACTGAAGCCAGAGGCCATTCTTCAGTCAAGGAGCACATGCTGTATATCTATACGATTTCTTTGCAATGATTGCATATTCAGTGCACCATGCATGGAGAAGATGATTAAGAGATTTTCCAAGACACAAGCACAATGTATTTTACTAAGTTCACCTTGCAATGTAGTACAGAAATATCCCACACTCAAACCCATATTGGACCAAAGTAAAAATACAATGTGCATTAGTGATATAGTCCATGCCTCCTCTGACATGGCTGTTTGTGCTCATGGTAAGTACCATGTGTGCCACAGATGACTGATACATCAGTGTTCTGCTCTCAACACATCCTGATGTAGCCTGCTGGTTCCACAGAACGGATCGTGCGGGCTTAAAAATAAAAACATACCACGTCACAAATATTCCCTCTTTCTGCTGAGATTTTGGGAATAGAAAGGTCAGAGGAATGAGAGTGTGGGCTCGTTTTCCAATGAGCGCTGCTGACAGCAGCAAGAGCATGCTCAGATGTTTGAGCAAGGGCTGAGTCGAGAGGAATATCAATCAGGGTATCAAGTAGACAGGTTCACAAAGAGTTACAAACTCACACCTGAGATAAAGTAAGACTCCAGGCCAGCATGTCCAACAACAAACGCTTATGCTACCTGAATAGCACAGTACCACACCACTGAAATTTAACTGCTGGGTAACAAATGTGGCCACCAACAAGTGAAACTGTCATCGTAAGACGCGTAACAGCTACAGAATCTTCTCAGGTCCAGCCTATCTACATTTTTCATGACGACTGTGATAGAATTTTCAGAGTTTTTTCTGTCACACTGAAAGATACCATACATGTTTAACATCTATTTATTTAACTCTCTTCTTAACACGACATATTCGGTGTTGCAGCAACGAAATACTTGAAGATTGCATATATGACTGAGATCATTCTATTTAATTGCAGCTGAATGTCGTTCACGTTTATTCATAGTTAAATATAAGGATTTTACACACATTGGACTAATCGAATAACCCTGTGAAAATTATTTGTCTTAGTGCATGTGCGCGAAAAGTATCCTGTTCAGCGGATCTGACGAACGACTTCTCCGCAATGAACGCTTCAATGAGTCGTGCAGGAAAGGCTGTAAAACATACCCAGAATGTGCACTAAGTCGTTTTTACTTACTGCGACTCACTTTGTACCGCTGTTGTCAGTGATGTCCCAGGGACGAAGCTAGGCGTGCACCACTCAGGCTAGTAGCCTAATATCTGCGCTCAAACCAGAAAATGTACACGATGACATGTAAGAGAATCAGATCATAACAAAAATGAGGCGTGAAGTTGACCCAATATGCAATCGCTCACCGCTTCTGCGCAGAGGGCATCTGACCGCTCGCCTCTCCGTTTAACATCTGAACGTACTCCGCTTCCAATCTACTCGGAAAACACGCACGTGACTTACTCGCGCCGTTGCGCGCGACGAGTGTCGAACGTCAAATCTAGAAGTAAAAAAAAAAAAAAAAAGTTTAGGCTGAAGTGAATGAATGAGTGAAGGATTAAAATCTGGCTGGACTGTCAATGATAATATACTGCGAACTTGTTATGGAATTGCAGCTTAATAGAAGCTCTTTCAGAATATATTAGTATATATATATTCCAGAGTATATCTCATTTTCTGTGATGAATACGAAATGCAGAGACAGTTATGCTCTCTGTACTGTCATGAACAGACACTCATGTTTACTCCCATGAAGAACAAGATCTGCTGGGGAACATAGATCTACAGACGTATATCTAATGGCCTGTCGACCTACTCCTGTACCTGGTAAATCAGGATCCTAACACCAAGGTCACAGGTTCAATTTACAGTGTCCTTGCGCTGTTATATCGAAAAAATATGTAAGTCAAGGACAAGAGCATCTGCTAAATCCCCATAAATATCTTTCCGTTTGTTACTATAAAAGTATCTGTTGCTGCCTGTCGAAATGAATATACCGTGAATGCTTAGGACATATCTATTTGTTGTACTTGATCTTCAGACTGTTTTGAATATCGTTTTTCAGCAAAAACACAAAGTGGAACTTCTGAAATAAGGCATAAATGTTCAAACATAAATGTTCGCTTATGAAAAAGACCACAAGGTCGCCAAAATCTTTTCCTGGGCTCAAACATGCTACCTAGGTTTCATTTATGCGCATATGAATGCAACACTAATCGCTCTTTCTGCTCTGGAATCTTCAGTACACTTAATTTAAATCCTCTCCACCCTCCTCCTGTGACATTTGGAATGCTAAAGGTGCTTTCTAGGGATGTTCTAGAAAGCACTACACTAGCTCACAACAGTGTTCACTAGCTGTGGCATTTAGCTGGTGGAATAAGCATTACAGGAAAAAAAATTGCCAGTAAACAAAAAGGTAGATCAAGACCTTTTCACCAGCAAAATTCAGATTTTATTCAGTGGAGCTAAACTGTCTAAGAAAATGAAATGATTGAATACCTGCAAGATTTCTCAGCTCCTTGCATGTGAAAAGAAGACATTTTTATTGTGGAAAAAGAAATTAGAAGAGACTTTCGTTTTGAGAACAAACATTAAACACATTCACTTGAAGTCAGTTCAATTCAATTTGATTTATGTACTGATTTTGACAAAAGACAATCTCAAAACACGTAATAAGCAAGACAAACGTGGAAAAAAATCCCTTTGGCATAAGATGAAACCATGGGAGGATGTGATTCCCATCTTCCTATGGGAGACTCTGGATAGCAGCACTCATGCAAACAAGAATAGTAATTGATGGAATGGAAATAAAGATACAAAGAAATATTCTAATACACTGTGTCTAATATACTGTGTCTAATACACTGTGTCTAATACACTGTGTCTAATACACTGTGCCTACTACACTGTGTCTAATACACTGTGTCTAATACACTGTGCTGTGTGCTTAACATCTGTTTTATGACAGTCATAGGTATCCAAATACACATGATATGTTAATTTCCAAATGAATATAAAGTGCTTGTGGAGGGCATACTAGGACATGTATATAAACATAATATGTATGTAGATGTATATAGACATAATATGTTATGCATTTATATGTATAGCCAGTAAACCAGGATATACCAAGCACAAGGGACCACACCAGAAGTAGTGTGCTGTTCCCAATGAGGGGAAGGGACTGATGTTCAGCTCAGCGGGCATGAGACACAGAAAAATAAAAGGGTGTTAGCTATGCATAGATTTATTAAACAGGCATTATTCTGGCCAAAGGCCGTGTTTTTCTGTTACCTTATTTTCTACAGTTGTCCACTGTGAATCCTATGTAGTCATGTATCTCATCTTGTTATTCAGACATCTGCTGGAAACTTCAACAAGAATCCATTTTCATCTGGATATATTTTACAAAATCATGAATTCCATCTTGTCTTTCCATGGATGTCGTTGTGTTTTGTAAACAGTCCAGTCCTTGGAATGGCACAGTTCATCAGCACAGCGTTCCACCTTCACACTGAAGTCGATCCAGCAGCTCGAGGAGGTTGATTGTTGGAACATGTCTCGCTGCATCACATCAGCTCCTGTCATCGTCAAACCCGTGGAAAGGCTCACGTTTGAAAATGTCACATAGCATTTTTTCCTCCTTCCTAAGTCTATAAGTCTAATCCAAACCAATAACCAAGAGTAAGAGTCATTCCGTTATACTGTTGGTGGTGGTTGATGGAATGCTGTCATCAACCGCTGAGGACAGGGAAAAGGAGTTTGGTTCAATCCAGAGCCGTGGTTGAGCCCTGGAGGGAGTCCCATAACTCCATTAAGCTTATCCAGCCCATCACGAACTAAAAATGCTGCAAGCATCAATTACAGGCTGAGCTTCTAAGAAAGGGCTTGATTTAGCTACAGGGTAGAGGGCCACAGTGGACCAGGCCCAAGAGATGCTGGTGGAACACTTATTAATTCTAATTATGGCGTAATACCTGTGGATAAAGTGTATTAAATCAGTATAGATTGCAAGTACAAATTATCAGTGTCCCAGATACAATGATGAGAGGTATGTAGTTCTCCCAAGTAATGAATTGTTTTTTACCCAACCACCTTAAAAACACTATTTTACCAATAGACCCTACTGACTACCATTATTTTTCCAGTGTTTGTTTTACTTGTTGGTCAGGTGACAGCCTGTACCCAGGAAAAAACAGCCATGTACCCAAATTAGACATGCAGGTTTTATGTGACTGGCAGGCCTGTTCCCCATGCAAGCAGCATCAGGCTGGTCTCAACTTTTCTACCTGTTGATTGACTGGGACGTCTGTCAATCATCTGGGTTTTCTCACTGTGCCATGCTTCTCTTCTCTCTCAAGATCTACAGGATGACTGCCCAAAGGCATGGCAACACAGTCATTTCTTTTCGTTCACCTGATAAATTATGTATGGGTTGCCCTACAGGTGTACCAGACATATAGAAATGTGGATATATCATGATGAATAAAACTAAAATGGGATGGAAGTCTGGAAGAGATGGTTGTCTTTTGAAAAATGTATAGCTTTAGGAAACATTTTAGATGCTCACTGTTCTGTATATATTGGATAAACTTTGCTTTTAGACACTGGCACACAGTATAACATAATTCTCATGGCTTGAATAGGTACAGCAAAGCAAACATATCTCACAATATTAAAAAGACTGTAGTCACACTTTTATTTTTTTCTAACAAAAACACATATGTGAATTTCTTATCACTCCACAATCACCTATAGCACCTGACTCCCTCTTCCACCATACCTAGATATTTGTAAGATGGAAGTCCATTCCCATCCTATATCTTAGTGTGATTCCCTCCACAGCAGCCCACACTGAGTTTACCATATATATCAAGTTTAGTATCCAGGCCTAAACCCCTTCCTTCACCCTAAAACCTCAGAGTGGATCTCACCAACAAGCTTCTCAATGTACTCACACCCCTCATTTATAACAGTCCAGTCCCCCAGCATAGCTCTGAGAGTGAATCATACCTCTTGGGATGTGTGGTGGACTCAGGTGCATATGTCAGTTCTGTCTATATTTGTCTTCTTTATTAGTCTCCTTTATGACGTTCTCTCCAAAACACCACATAGCACAAGAAAACAGCTCAGTGATACACACAAAGCAAGTTTATCTATGGAAGAGGAACGGACTCTTCCATAGGAAGGGCTGAAATTGTTCTAATAATTGCAGCCATTGAAAGAACATAAAGTCACCTTGTTTTGTCAGGCCATCCTGTTATTATCAGCAGATAATTACAGGGGTGGTCGAGCAGCGGCGGGGTAACAGTGCCAAGCAGCGCGGCAGATCTTCCATGAGCCCCAGGAGCTGAAATAGGAAAACCTTCCTACTGCTTTTACGGTTTGGAGTCGGATCCTCTTAAGCCCATGACTTCAAAGTGCATTCATCCCCAACCAGGAGCGGCTGCACATGAAGCCACACGGCTCCGATGTTTATTTTATGAAAACAGCATTTGAGCCATGAGCTGTTGATGGAGCAAAACAAGGATGTAGTTTTCATTTTTACTACGGCTGTGGTGGCACAGACACACACACACACACACACACACACACACACACACACACACACCTCACACCTTATAATTAATTTTTGAAAGACAATGATCAAACAAAGTCAAGTGAGTGTTATTATGAATTCCTCCAGATGAAATTCAGAGAAGTGAGGGTCTTTTCTTTCTTTGGACCATGAATATTAAAACAGCATCAAATATTTAAACAGACACATACATTCCAGCATGTGCACACACACACACACACACACACACATTATTGTAACATTTAATTTCCAATTTTAAAAAAGGCTCCAATTAGTAATCAAGTGGCTCGAAAATGCATATACACTTCATTAATTCAAAAAGGTGGTGTATCATTTAAACCCAAAGCAGGACACACTGTGAAAGTGTCTTCACACTCGTAATTAACTCCAGCACCACCTCACTTAAACAAGGACACAGCAGTAGCTGTATTATTCTTAAGGAGATTTTGCGCTTCTTCAGCTACTTTAAAAACACCTTAAATTCCATAAATTAATGTTTGATTCGAAGTCCCATCCTCCCGTCTGTCTGTCCACATGCTTTAATGACAGAGCATTCATAAAAACCCCTCTGGATTTCTCTTGGGTTGTGCTGCCAGCCAAGCGTTGTCTGGAGGAGGTGTGAAGGACACACTGTGGGCCGGGCCAGGCAGAGCCGTCTCTCAGAGATCTGGGTCAAGCTGTCTCCAGATGAACTGCTCTCCCACTGACCACTGAGGTAGAGGGGGCAAATTTAATTAGAGGCCTGGGAATCCTCACCATCATCTCACTGTTTGCCTCATTATAAGCACAATGACACTCTGTTCATGGTCAGCTTTGACCCAGAGCACAGGGTTAGTCTTTTTTATTTCCCAATGTTTCATTTAAAATAGTTAAGAAAAATACATGAAATATAAACATATTGAGAGAGAGAGAGGAGTCAGGAGCTAAAAGCATGTGGGACTAAAAATGGGAGGATGAGAGAAAGCAGGAGGAAAGGAATGAATCTTTTCAGGAGCAATTCCTCCACGATCGCTCATGCAAACTAATGACATTTTTTCTTTTTTTCCTTTGCTGTCACATTCAGTCATTTCCATTGGCATGCTGCACACAGCAACTACCAAATTAGTTTTTAATGCTTCTGGGGACTTTTCTTTCTGAATATCAACAAGAAGTACCTCTGACCCATCATGCATTCACGACTCACTCTCACTTTAACTTGAAAAATATTTCAGATCCATTTTTTGTAATGCTTGCAAATCAAAGTGTGGCCAGCAAATCTAGAAAATCTATCAACCCACATTAAACACTGTCAATTTTTCACTCCATATCCAAAGCACAAGAGAGACCAGATAACATTCCTATAACGAGAGTGATTATAGCATTGGCACAGCTGCCTGTTGCCATGGATTGACGTCCATGGCAACTGGCTGGGTGCTGGAAATGATGCTGGACAGTACTCTTTTAGCAAATGACCGTAAGTGAGTGAAGATGCATGTTAAAACAATAGGCAATGTTCCAAGTATTCTTTTCCTATATTTAACACCAATATAGTCCAGGCATAGATCAATCCCACCTGAACTTGTCATCTGTCCTACAGAAAATCATTCGTCACTGGACAGTGTGATTCAACCCTGCTCTTCTAATAGATGTCATGTGCTAGATGTCATGTGTATATGTGCACTAGTTTGGTGCCTGTCATCACTCTAGCAACTGGGACCTTCTCCCTGCTCAGGGACCATACTCCCTACTACACTCAGGGACCATACTCACTACGACACTCACAGGAGTGAAGGGGGTGATCTGACTGGGACCTTCTCCCTTCTCAGGGACCATACTCTCTACGACACTCACAGGAGTGAAGGGGGTGATCTGACTGGGACCTTCTCCCTGCCCAGGAACCATACTCACTACTATACTCACGGGAGTAAAGGGGATGATCTGACTGAAATTGCAATAATTGTACATGATTTCATGTGAACTTCTATATTAATCTCAGTTTCTTCAGTGATCATTATTTCACAACCCAATGTGTCCTAGAAGAGCATGTTTTGAGTCTCAAGTTTTTTCCTTGATTATATTTTCAGGAGCATTTTTGCCACTGTTTCTATGTTGTTGATTAAATGTTTTGACTAGGGCTTTGGTAAATGCACTTTTGACAATATTCTATTGTAAAATGTGGAGTACTAATAAATGTAACTTAAATTGACACGTTAGCATTTTAATTAATTTTCCAAGGCATAATTACCCAGAAAGGATTTACATTCCACATTTACATTTTTAGACCTGTTATATATGGCACATGGTTTAGTACACTTTGCAGTTTCTGTAAACGTAGACAGATTGCACATGGCAGTAATGTAACATGCTGTGATTTGAATGATTACACAAATGGAGTTATATCGCCCCCTTTTGGTGACAGAGATTTAACTTGGATATGCAAGCTCTACTAACAGAATGTTCCAATGTTCTAAAAAACGAAAAAACAAACAAACAAATATTCTGCAGGTAAAATCAGTAAGGCGTGGCTATATTTGATCACTTTGTGCTGCAGGTAAGCTTGTGAACACAAGTTTATGCTCCTTATTTTATAGCATAAACATTATGTTTGGTGAATACACTGAAATATTCTAATTACAATTCAACCAAACCAAAGACATGCTATTACTGTGGGCGAGTGTACAGGGCATGTGTATCTGAAACTGGATTGTGAGATCATACAGTTCTATTCCATATAGAAAACTAGTGAGGTACATTATGGACTTTTTACTGTGTCATTCTGATGTCATTCAGGATAAGATTTGAGTTGTCAAAGGATAACTTGATGCAAAAGTGATGAACTATGACAAAAATGGTATTTCATGCCTAATTAGGACATTTCATACTCCTTTCATAATGCTAGCACAATAATATCTATGACCACTTTATTAACCACAGGAATATATTTTACAATTTTAAACAAGTTGTATTTTAGCAATACTGAATATATGATGGTTTGTATGTTTTATCACTCTAAACCAGTGTGTAGACAACACCTTAATATAATCTGCATGTAATTGTCATACAATCCTCTGCACAAAAACACAATAAATGTGAAAACAAAAGTGTTATATGTGTGCATACACAACACGCACATATACACACTCACACACATTTGCACATATACACACACACACACATTTGCAAACTCACACATGAATTCACACACATGGTGAATCACATCTTCATAAGCTCCCACACTGATACCAGACTATCTATGTGCAATAAATAAACAAGAATATCTCAAAAAGTCATTGCAATTTTCCAAGAAAAATATTTATAGATTTTCTGAATTAATTTGTATAAAATATTTAACATGATTAAAATAATTAAGCTACAGTGACATTATATAGACAGGAGAAAAGGGTTTCATTAATTAAAGTAGGTGGAGCTCCTGTGTACTTTATTATATAGAACAAACGATTAGGTTTGACCTGCAACTCTTATGCAAGGCTCTTACAGCAAGAATATACATAATGTAGACAGGTAGAATTTATTAGAAATTTAATCTTGTTGTAAGTTTTACCTAGTGAAAATTGTGTTTTCAAGTATCAGTATTAGTAAGGTCATATTCAAATATAAATGTACTAAACACAGTTTCCAGGTCAGACTCCATGATATAAGCTTGAACTGAAATCCACAGACATAAAAGAGACACATGATGAACTCAAGATCAGGGCAAAAGATACTCTCAAGCTCAGTGTTTTAAAGATACTCTCAAGCTCAGTCTTTTAAAGATACTCTCAAACTCAGTGTTTTGCAGGTTAAAGCAGCACATTTGAGTAGTAAACAATCTGCCCCAGACTGTTGGTACAGTTGGTCATTTCCTTAATAAACACAATCTAAATAAAACTTAGATCTTACATTATTTAAGAGGAGTGGATTAAAGGGTAGAATGATCTAGCAAGGAAATCTTGAAAAAAAAAAAACAGTGGAAAAACTCACCATCTGTTAAGAAATACAGAAGTGACATAATGCTTTCAATACAGACATATATATATATATACCAACTATGAAGTCTACCACACTGAATAGTCAGTCATAGGTTTTGTAGTTTGCTGACACTGCCCCCTGCTGGAGAGTAATGCTTCCACAGTTGTGAAAAAAGATTTAAAAACTATCTGCATTGTTACTACAGAGATCAATGCAGGTTACAATTCTTAGAGATCAAAAGTCTACAGAGATTTCATACACTATACATCAGTTTACCAAATTTAACTAGAATGGTGTCTATGGGGTTTCGCCACAAATAAACAAATAACTTCCTGCTTCTCTCACATTTGGATAAACAACGTGGATGTTCCACAGCAATGCTGTAGCAAACAGAAGAAAAGAAGACATACTGGAGAAGGGATTAATATGGTAGAGGCCTGTTATCCAACTTCAGGACCTGGATACCTTCAATCACTGAGAAACAAAGAATTTCACAAGTGTTATGAAGAGGCCAAGGCCATAAATATTCAAAACACGGAAGTAAAACAACAACACAATGACTGCATTTAAAAATGGAAAAAAGCTAAAGTAAATGAAATGATATGCCAACTAAACCACATAAAATAGAGCAGTAGAAGACAGAAGACAGAAACGGGTCATAGTAAGACCGCAGCTCCAGTGTGTGTTCAGTGGAGCTTACTGATAATAAAGCAGGGAACACACACCTTTGGCATTGGATGTCCTGTTTACACTCCAGACTTATAAGTTTGTTATAAATCTTAAGGCATATTATTCCATAACTACTATGCATTATTCCGTAACAATACTGAAACGAATGATATGTAGCTGCAAATGAGGAATCAGAAACAACCTACTAGTTGGATGTTGGAGTGTAAGAAGTTAACTATTTATTCAATAAAGGCACTAAAATACAAGTGTTGCTTGTTAAATAAGGCTTCATGTTTTTATGGTAAGTATTAAATATTAGCTAACACTTTAGAAGTTATGTAGAAATCCAGATAATCCCAATGATTCACAACAGATTTTTTCTCACAACTATTTCTGAAAGGGGTCATATCCCTACAGTCTGTATTATCCCATCTGAGATTCATGGACAGCTACTGGGTCAGTCTATATGATCTTTGTGGGAGAAGTGTACAAGGCTCAAAGATTGGAGTCTGCCCCCAGCACATTGACTTGATCTGGGGAATACTTCTCCCCCGCAGAGCCTGTGCGGAAGCCTGCTGCAATCTCATCAAATGTCCGCCCCTTGGTCTCAGGCACCCTGAAGTAGGTGAAGACGAAAAAGACGAGCAGCAAGACCATGAAGATGATGAAGACATACGAGCCTGTCAGTTCCTGAGAACGGAAAAAGCACAAGAGAAAGAAAAAGATGGTGAGATCAGAAGCAACCGAACACAAAGATTTGGAGAATGTACTGAGGAATACATCACCGTACCTGAACATACGGGAAGCACATTCCTACTATGAAGTTCGCAGTCCAGTTGGAGAAACCAGCCACGGCCATGGCAGACGGCCGGGGTCCTTGGCTGAAGAGCTCGGCTACGATGAACCATGGAATAGGACCTGGGCCAATCTCAAAGAACGCCACGAATATGAAGATGGCCATGATGCTGACGTAGGAGAGCCCTTTGAACTGATCCTGGGCAGGATTGCATGAACACAGATAAGCACTAGAAAATCATTTAACCTGGTATTTTCAAACTGTGCGAGGTCTCATAATTATAATGAATTATTATTAGAATTAATTTCCTACTCGTCTGCTGTAGTTGTTCAAAATGTGTTATACCATTGTATAATTGTACTGTCTTCATTGTATAATGAAATTAAACTTTAAAACATCTACAGCAGACAGACACATAAAGTTCATACTTTCAAACATATAGGAAAAAGTAAATATTCCTATAAATCAGATGATTCGTCTTTTTTTCTGATAAATCATGTACTTTTGCTTTGTATGTGCTTCACACATTTACTATAGTGAAGAATATGTATACTCTCACCTATGGATCATGCCTGCATGAAGGATAACAGACTGCTGTATGATTGCTGAAGTTTGTAACATGTGATGTTTGTAAGTTGTTCTAGAAGCTTCTCTGTGTTTGTGTAAGTTGTTCTAGAAACCTCTCTGTGTTTTTGTAAGTTGTTCTAGAAGCTTCTCTGTATTTTTGTAAGTTGTTCTAGAAGCCTCTCTGTGTTTTTGTGAGTTATTCTAGAAGCCTCTATGTGTTTTTGTATGTAAACTTAATTTAAATGAATTGAGCATTAAAAAAAGATGCACTTACAGTCAGAGCCATGGAGATGGTCATGCAGAGGGCGGACCCAGCCATGCCCAACAGCCCAATGAGGTGCAAAGATCTTCTACCTGCTCGCTCAACCACAAACAGCTGCACAAGAGGGAGATGTTGGTTCAGATCAGCCAAAAAGAAGAAGGACTGGTGATATCTTAATATCAAAGCTCATTCATGACCAAAGTTGGAAACAGTTTCAGTAATACATTGTGTTCAGTCATGTCTAACAATGTAAACAAAATCAGTGTAAATATAATTAAAAACTTACTTTTAAAATCGAAAAGTTGTAGATTTGTAGCCATCAACAGCAAAAATAAGAGAGATTTACTTACAGACACTACAGTGAACACCGTATTCACAACTCCAGCACCGATGGTGGCATAAACAGGTTGGGCCACTTCCGCTTTTGTGAATATGCTTGTGGAGTAGTAAAAAACCTGGGACACAGTCAAATGAATGGTGCTGAAGTCAGTTCCTGAATGCTTAACAGAACCTCCACACAGAGCCAGTCTTGGCATCCTGTATGGTAAGCAGCCAATGACAGCTTTTAAATCTAACATGGAGTCATCAGGCAAGGGATACTATTCCAGCAGGCCAAACCAAAGCCACAAACAGATGTGCACACTCACAGCGTTGATGCCAGACAACTGCTGGGAGAGCTGCAGCATGACTGCGATGATGAGGGGCTGGCGGTACAGCGGTGAGCGGAACAGCTCCAGGATGGTCACCTTTTTTTCCCTCGACATCTGCCGGCTCTCCTCCTTCATCTCCTGGATGTCTGCGCCCACGTCATCGGTGCCTCGCAGCTTCTTTAGAACTGCCGGGACATTGAGCGGTCACAACCATAGCTGCTTGACGACTAAAGGTGAGATCGAAGTGGCCGAGACTGAAGGCAAATGCTCGTGAGGTGTCAGTGGTGGCGTGAGGCAGCTTTAGGGGGATCTCACCGCTCTTGGCTTTGTTCTCCTCGTTCTGGTTGATGAGCAGGAATCTGGGGCTCTCGGCACAGAAAGGCAGCAGGGCACACTGAATCAAGGCTGGGATGAAGGTGAAACCTAGGAGGAAAGGCCACATGGAAGCATTTCCCATGATGGTGTCAAGACCAAAGATCTACAAAAGACAAGGTAGACAAGATTAAACAAATTAAACAACGAGTAACTCTAAAATACTACTATAACTTCACTACGTGTAATATTTTATAACAGTATAATGTTAAATCTAATTTATTACCTGTGCCATCAGGATGCCAAGCACAATGCCCAGTTGATGCAGAGTGCCCAGTGCTCCACGTAGAGAAGTTGGAGCAATTTCACCAATATACATTGGCACAAAGCCTGTGGACAGGCCCGAGTAAATGCCTACGACCAGCCGTCCGACAATCAACATCTCCCAAGACGCAGCCAGTTTAGAGAAGCCCATTAACGCGGCTGCTATAAATACCAGCACATTAGCAATGAGCATCGAATTTCTCCTGCAGAAGGATCGAGGAGAGAAGAATATGGAACAGAATGCGTGAAGAACAAAATGTTTGTGTATGGATTACAGTAGGCCTGTGGTGGGGGTCTGGAAAGGCTACCTGCCCAGATGGTTGACAAAGAATCCTACAGAGAAGGAGCCCAAGATGCCTCCCACAGAGAAGATGGAGACAGATATAGACCAAAGGGTAGTGAGGGAGCTGTCAGGAATGTGTTCTGAATAACGCATTAACCATGTCTTATTGTAGAATCTCTCAATGGTCTACAAAGGAAAATAATAAAAGAAGACAAATCATGTATCTACAAATGAAACAGAATAACTTCAAGACCTTAACATGCAGATATTTCAATCACACACCTCTCAACATAATTTGTGACATCAAAGACTGAATAATAATACAGGTAATGTCCTGATTGGTTAATGTTTCTGAATAACCAATCAGCCCATGGTGTGCTAAATTAGGACGGGACCTAAAGTTTGTGTGGTACACAGACCTTTCGCTCTATTAGAACCTTGTTTGGTCCAGCAGAGGGAGTAAGTCTCCCCACAGATACTATATAGTGTGTGTTTTTCCTGTAATGATTATGCATAATGGGTCAGGGTGACACTGAATGAAGAGTAAATAATATCAGCAAATTATATTTATCCAAAATTGATCCTAAAGACAAGATGAAAAAGTGACACCTGACTCAGGAGACTTGATGATGAATACAAACAGAACAAAGAAAACGTCACACGTCCTCATTAACACCTTCCTCTACCTCATCCAATAAGCATGTGACTCCACTGTCTTAATAACCCCTGGCACAGGTTCACAGGTTCATTACTGTAGCTCATTATAATCTTGTTATAATCCCCATATATCCTTGTTATAATGCCCCATTCTGTGTGACAGCAGTCTCAACCTGCTGTTCTGTCAAGCAGCAGTTTAACCAGGGTTTGTTTGATTATATATCCCATTTTATGATCTCAGATCCAACCTATAGTAATCTCTTTGCCTGTGTAGTGTTCTTGTGTCTGTTCCTGTTACCCGATATGTAGTTCAACCACTTTGCTAAAGACTCACCAGCAGGTGTACCCTGTCTCCCTTAGCTACACAAACACATGGTTGCCATATGAGCAGATGCATTCAGGCACATTACCTTGAAAATTCACAGCTCGCAATGACAGCCAGTTTACTTAAACTTTATTAGCGGGGCAGGATCATGTAAATCTTTCCAGTCTGTGACCTACTGAGCCCACAGGTCACAAGACTGCATTCTCTAGTTTGTTTGAGGTAAGAATTTATTTCCAAATTGCCAGCATCTGATGTAAACAAACTGTCCTGTCCTAGTGACAGATTGGGCACCCTAAAGCAATCCTAATCTTAATCTGCACACATTTACAGGACTGATCTGTACTGGGCCCCTTTACAAGGTCCTCAGCATTAGTGCACCTCATCCTCAGACCTGCAAGATGAGCTGTTGGAACGTGAACTATTATTTGCTGGTAAAGGGATCATTAAAAACAAACACATGTCCAAAGTTACAGTACATGACAAAAAACATCATGAATTTGTCGTTCCTATATCAGTTTCTGCAACAATAACTGTACAACAGACCTGCCAGAATACACTGCACACATCACAATGCTTAAAAGTAATTTACCAATAAAGATTATTTATATAATCAATCTCCAACCATTTTCCAATGGATCGTCCATGTTTCTATTGTAAGCTATCAATTAGACGACGTAGTATCAGACTTGTCTACCCTCAGATGTGGTTATCCACATATGGAATGGAAAAAAGACTTCAGACACAGCTTGATAAGGACATATCGCCTGATAGGGTTGGTCTGTTATTAGACTGCTCTTCACAGATGATTTTAACAGTAAACAGAGCAAGGGTACATCTAGCTTGGTGAACCATTCCAACGGGAAATGTAAACATAATTACTATGCGACAAGATTACAACCAGCCATATCACTGACATGATTTCTAGGCAATATATTAGCATGTCATGATGTAACGTGGAATTGGTCCTTTCCATTCTGGACAAGGAAAACGGAAGTAAAAGCATGGCTTAGTCTCAACCTGCTGAGATTCTGAGATTTAAAATGATTCCAAGATATTCGTTAAAGGTCTATATTAGATCTTATATTTTCAGCCGACGAGTGTCTGGCCAAACTCACGACAGACAGAATTTACCTCCTGCGGCGCATTGATTACTCCTGTGTTATAGCCGAACTGAAGCGATCCAATCACAGCTGTTCCCACAGCTGCCATCAGATGCATCGTCACCATCTGCGTAGACACACACACAAAGACAGCAAATGATTTCAATCTTCAGTTGAAGAGTTTTTAAACAAATAGCACTGCAAACATTACAGACTCAATCAAACCATTTCTGGGCCACCTATAGGGTGTAGCTTAATCCTCAGGCTAAATTTGTTGGAAAGAGTAATGCGTAATCTGTATTCAAAAATTGGCAAAAAATAATAATAACTCAAACAAGATTTGAGTCATACTGTTTTAATTGCTCATGCTGAGGAACAGAGGCCTAAATTGTAAAAATAAACGATTCACAAGATTTGTAAATTCTTTTGATTTGTCCTATTTGAATTGATTTGTGTGCTTGTCTCATTACAGTGCTGATCACCTCTCTGTAAACACTCGCTGGTGTCCATTTCTCTTGCAAAGTCTCCCCATGATCCACGTTTCATCACCACTGCATTGCTCGGATGTGCTTCCATCCTCTTTGTTTGTCATGTGTGTCTTTATTAAAGCCCTGCACTCTTGTTTCATATAAACAATGAGCATATTCAATAAATCGCGTCGTCACAGCACATACGTGTCTAACTGAACAAACACAGCACATACGTGTGTAACTGAACAAACACAGCACATACGTGTCTGAACAAACACAGCACATACGTGTGTAACTGAACAAACACAGCACATACGTGTGTAACTGAACAAAGACAGACTACCAAATGCATGCCTTCTTTTTTTTTTTTCCCAGTGTGGGTATAAAAGTTAATAGAGGGGCCGAGTTCATTCTCAGCAGAAGACAAGTCTACATATTGTTCCTCTATAGTGTTTAAGATGGGCCTTTATATGTTAATCGACAAAGCCAGTCGTTTTCATAGTACTCTAAATATTGAGATCTGGGAATAGTTAAACTCACACAAGTTAATAAACAACAATGTGTACAAGGGTAATTATTCTGACCTCCACCCACACACTCAACAATAAGCTTCTGTATAACACATGCATTCCATCTTGGGCTGCTGTGTTTTGGTGAGAACAGTCTGATGTAGTCAAGGCAAATCAGCAGCTGCCTATAGCACGTATTATTATTTTTTTAATATTAGAAATGACTAATATAAATTCTCTTTTTAGTCATTTCACAGTACGTTGGTACTGTGCTTTAGATAGTATATGTAGAAATGTTTGCAAAGGCTTCAATTATGTTCCATGGACAGAGAGGACTTGTTTGATCAAATTTCAGGTAATCACTCCAAATTTCTGTAATAAATTTCATTGATTAAAAATGTTCATCATGTGGCTCAGCACACATATACTGGAAGCTATGGATAAATATGGATCTAGCAGAACAAACCTGCAAAAGAAGGAAGTGCTCAGAGGTGTTCCAAGTCTGAGCAGTTACATTACTGGAGATTTTATAGAGTTGTAATTTGGTCTCTTCTCATTGTAGGGGTAGTTAATTACAGACAACTTTAAGCCAGGCTGGTTGAGGACAGGGAATAATCTGGCAGATTCTAAATGCCACTACATCTTTCCCATTACCTGTGGTCATCATGCTTCGTGAATCTTGAGCAGCCGTCACCTAATAATGGCGTTTGTGCATGACATAATGCAAAACAGTAATTATCATTATGAAAATACATCCATATACATTAACTACATTCAAAAACTTAGATTTTCCACTTGCTTAAAGGTCCAACTTGATCATATTGTAAGTTCGGCACAAATAAGACCATCAGTTTATTACATTGTGAGAGAGAAGCTCAGTATATCTGCTAACAGACAGACACACATAGACAGTTTCTTAAGAACAGCTGTCTGAGCTTAAGGTGGCTGAACACACAGGCCCAGTGTATGTCCCCTCCAGGCCACCATGCTCTTGGAGGGCCTAAAGTGAACATCCCTGTGACGAGTGGGATGCTGTTTTTTCACAATGCTTCCCAGTTGTCAACAATTTAAAAAATCTGCAAAACATTTCAGATATGCCCTACATACCTACCTACATACATTCATACTGGTTTGAATCACTGTCAGATAGGAGAATCTAAGCCACAAACTGCTTGCCCCTGGTTTTATGTGACCATATTATTTTGCACAATGCATGCATGTTAGAGGAATTCTTAGACACACACAAAAATGACCTTGATTAACTGATGAACAGAAGAGAGAAGTGTTAGCTGATATCAGCATTTAGATTCTAATGTAAACATACACTTAATACATGAAATTAACTGAACATGTGAAGCAGGAAAAGTGGTCTTAAAATTAGCCAATTGAAAACCATAATGTCAAATAAATTAGGGTTAGGGATAATAAATTATGTGAATCACAAGTTAATTTATACCTTTCTGCTTATAGTAAATATAATAAGTAGCACAGGTAAGTATTGTGGACCCAAGCTAGTGTGGACTACCACGCGCCTGAATGAATAGACATGATTGAATAGAATCTATTTGTAAAGTATCAACAGGACCAGGATTTTAACTTTATCTCGTTAGTCTTTGTAAAATATATGTTTGCCACAGAAAAATAACTTATATGTCCGCTGTTTTTATACATTTACAGCGTTATTTGTCAAAACACTAAAGTATTTAAAAATATATATATAAGCACATATATAACACATTAGCGCTTCAAAGATACAACGACTCCAAACATGTAATCCCAAATGCCGATAAATGATGACGGCACCTGTTAACAGTCAAAAGAGTTAACAGTGAAACACGCTGAAATATCATATCTATTACCTTTCTGCTAGAATCCATTTGCGCGCTATTTATCTGATCAATAAAGATGAATCCTCTTCTTTAAAAAAAAATCGTTAAACCGATTCAGATCTTTGGTAGTTCGTTGGATAAAATCACAACGTCAAAGTCCGCTCTTAACATAAAAACTTTACAGTGAATAAATGAAACAGTATTCACAGTTCATCTTTCAGCCGTTGCCCTGAAATGTTTTTTATTAATCTGTTGGTAGGTCTGTTCGTGGTTCTGTGAATGGAGCTGTTGATGGTCCTGTATTGCTGTAGGTGGAATTAAACCAGTTAATATAAATTCCCCAACTGATGTTGTGATTGGTTGGAATGGAGGAAGTCTGTGGAGGTGTGTGAAAAAGTCACGCTTGTACTGGGCGCACTGATAGGCTGGTCGAGCTAAGACAATGCGATCATTTTCTTGCTGTAATCTTGACAATGTACTAAATACCAGTCATGGGAGTTTCGCTTATTCCCTTTGAGTATGTATTTTATTAGTTTATTTTAATTCATTAATTAATAGGGTTTGTAAAGGACTGAGATATGAGAAAAAGCAGGACTGTCATCGCTTCACACCTAGTGATGACATTATTTACAGGCTATCATTAGATAATGATATTGTGCTCGTGTCAATTTAGTAGTCCCGTATTAGTTCGATTTGTGGAAGGAAAAGTCTTCAAGTAGGTTCTTAAAATTCAGTACATAAATGGCTGTGAATCAATTTCAAGACTCAACAGTCCACAAAGGAACGTTCTGTTCACTGTTAAACACCGAAAACCCACTGACTAGTAGAAACGTGGCAGAGATCCATACTGTGCAAAACGTAACTACAGTGAGCATTACATGCAATTAAAGCTAATTATAAGCACTCGTTTTGCCAAGGAAAAAGATTCTGCCCCTCAAGAAACCACATTTGGAGTTGGTCCTATAAACTACAAATGGGACTGGGGTAAAGACATAGAAGACGAATGTCACTATTACACAGAGGAGCACAGTAGAGCTGAAAGGTATTAAACATATAAATACTAGGGGGGAAGATATGATACTGTATCAGCTGGTACTCTTCCTATTTTCATTTGGAATATCTTAAGAAAATGCAATGTCATCAAAACTCGCAATTATGTGATAAATTAGGATTGTTAATTGATATCTGAAGTAGTTGTAGTACACTCTATATTGAATGTCCATATTTGTAGTACATTCTATATTGAATGTCCACATTCAGACATTTCCATACTACATTCAAACTTCTCAATACTTCATTGCTATTTTTTCAGAAGGGATCCAGTAGGAGATCAGTAAGGAGATGTCATTATCTCGTTCATCCAAATACTAAGTCTAAGCATTTCTTCCCTGCACCAGGGAGTATCTGGTAAAAGGGGAGACAAAAATAAAGAAAGGAACTGATCTTTTGTTTGATCCCGGAAAGACGTACATACTTTTACCAAACAAAAGAAAGAGGAAAACTTCTGTTGACTTGTTTCTTATGATTAAATCAGTTTTCTTTGAAAATTATTGTAAACAATAACAGACCTTTCTAAATCAAAGACTGGGTGTGTTGGGTGGGTGTCAGTGTGTACGTATTTGTTCAGTGACAACGTTGCATTCTCAAAAATAAAATAAATAAAATAAATTACCTTCCTTTAAATTGTTTTCTTAGAGTGTTCTTCCAAACATTTTTGCATTATTTTTATTTTGCATTCTTATATCAAAACAAACACAATTCTACTCTCTAAAAGACAACGGAAGCTTTGTAATTGCTAACTTTGTGATTGGAGACCAAGAAGTTCAGCAAGGTCATTGTTTGCTAATTGACACAGTTTATCTTTCATATATACCTGTAGAAGAATTTTCAGGTACAAAAATCCTGGGACTAACATGTGGTAAGATTAAGTGGAAATGTCAAGAGAGCTGAGAAGACTTTAGGATCTGTTCAAGCTGTTTTTATGTGATTTTAGCCATTGGCAAATATTTATAATGTTTTTAGAGATTTTTACAGATTTTCTGTCTGTTTCTTTAACCATCATCTTGTAAAATGTCTTCTAATACAATTATGCGCAGACTGAGATGTACATCAAAGGGCAAATACGACCTGTTACAAGATCAAATTATCTTGGAGATGTTCTGCATAGTTTACCAGGTGGACTATTGTTAGACTACAATCTTGAGTTCATAGCAGAGTACATGAGAGCTTTAATCTACTGCACTTATCCATTGCTGAAAACACCAAGCTATTTTTAAGCTTAGGAATGACTAATTACTGTAGGACAACCATGGTGCCAACACTGCTGACATGAACCAGGCATGAGGCAAAAAGGTCATGTTCTGTTTTTAAACACAGACTACAAGATAGCGCTCCATGAACCCAAATGTAATGCTAACCAACTAAATTTTCTGAAGGTTACAACAGTCAGTAATCAGTAGGAAATGTACAGGCCTTTGCTTTGAATGACTTCAGCCCTGCAGCCACAGGACATCACTAGTGTCTTACACTGCTCTGGTGTGATTTTGGTCCACTCTTCTTCCAGCCTCTTCCACAGTTCTGTGACTGTTGTGGGTTTCTTGGCCATAGCTTTGTCACCAATTATTTTCCAGAGGTTTTCTATTGGGTTTAGATCAGGACTCTGGGCTGGCCATTTCATTGTTTCAATGTTTTCAGTTTC
>JAOYMR010000022.1:4130972-4151295 GCA_025802075.1 Tenebrosternarchus preto
TATTCTTTGCTATGCAGAGTTTCTGTTGTCCCTGAAGATCAATACATAATCCAGAATAATCCAGAATAATTGTTGCTCTCTGTTCTCATCCTCAAAGCCAGAACGTCTTATAAACATTTTTCTCTTTTTTTTTTCATTGAATGGCTCTGCATAACCGAATTGGGTACCTGAAGAGCAAGAGTTAATTATTTATTAACACGTGCAACTTAAGCATTGAGTCTTCCATGTCCAAAGAAAGGCTCACGTCTGAGCCAGTGTTATTCCATTCCTTGAACTTGAGAGTGTATTGCACTGTGCTCAGTCTGACACCACAGAACATGACACACTTGATCGTAAAGGTTTGAGTCATTCTTAAACACTCTTAACGTCTCTGGGTGGCACCGTTTTAGGACCTCCGCCCAGTGACTAAAACTGAAACGGAGTTTCTATTTCTGTTCGCTCACCTTCGCATGTTAGCCAGGTGTCTTTCAGCAAAGAGAGACGAAGATGTTGTTTTGTTTTTCAGCCTTCTTAGGAGCACAAAGATGTTTTTGTCATATTTTATTTTCTTTTATTATCTTTAAAAGTCTATTCAATTAGTGCCAAAGCTCTATATTCAATCTTTCAACCACTCTGATTCTAGGTATTATTACTGCGCTCCACATGTTTATGGCTTGAGATTACATGAAACTGGAGAGGAGAACATTCACTGGGTATAAAAAAGACTGAAGAGCTTTGACTGAAGTCCAGTAGACGTTATGTAGTCATGTGGTAATGTGATTATTTGAATTCAGTTATTCATACTCCCTTTTTTCTTTTCTTTGTGTGCGGATGAGAAAAGCTATATCGTGTGATTTTAAAGCTATATCGTGTGATTTTAAAGCTATATCGTGTGATTTTAAAGCTATATCGTGTGATTTTAAAGTTGACAGTACAGAGTGAGAGCGAAGCTTCACAAAATGTAACCATTAACCTGCAATCAGCACTGTTGAACAGTACCACTGAGTTGCTTGAACAACAAAACCATGTCCACAGGGAATCCCACAGTTAATCCCTCAGGAAATCCCACAGGATTCAGGTTCAGAAAACAGTGATAAATTTTCTACACTGTTTTTAACATATTCACACCATAGACTTTCACTTGCCCAGTCACATTCTAATACCTCAGTAGAAAACGTTTCTCTTTTTTTATGGCAACAAATTTTAATTTCTTTACCAAGAACAAGCAATTTTATACTAATAAAACAGATTTGGATTGTATTGAAACCACGGCACAAATGGTTAGCTAGTTTTAGGTTCTACGGTGAATATGGCCTTTGAACACTTTCACCACAAGACCTCATCAGAAGACATCATCTTATAGAAAGAAATAAAGGTTTACATCTGTCATATGGCAGTGTACTAAACTCAGAGCTGGTCTGAGCTTCATCTGGCACAATATTCTCAATAACAGGTTTACACCAACAGCACAGGAGACACACAGCTTTTGAGTAATAGAGTAATGTTGGCTAGAAGTATCTGGGGTGTATTAATACAGGCAATAAAACTGATTACAACTTCCGTATTTAATGTGAACTTGAGTTCATTTCAAAGCTACCTGGAAAACCATAACTTGAAAGTGCAACTTATTCCTTATCAACCTTGCATATTACTGAAAGATCCATTTTATGTGGCCACACACTCACCCTTCCTCCTTTTTTTTATAGCCTACACACAAATCCACACTCACCAACTGCTGCAGCACAAACAGCAGTTCATGATCCAGCAGCAGTCACAGCTGTCTCAAAGAGGCCATGGACAGCTCTTCCAGCCGGGCCCCATCCAGCCGGGCCCCCAGACCCACACCGTGCAGGCCGTGGCCCTCCAGCCTGCTCTGGCGAGCCACCAGTGTACCATGCCCGCGCTTCCAAAGCCGCCCGCTCCCTGCCAGCAGGCCGCCATCTTCCATTCCTCTGTGAACCCTCAGGCGTTTGCCCACAACGGGCACTGCTCCTTGCTGAGTTCCACCAAAGCCAAACAGGTGGCGATATCAGCCATCAGTCTCCCGCTTCAGCCGCCACCAGCACAGGTAAGTGAGGAGAAAGGATGTTTGCCCATTGCATCTTCGCCGTAGCCCAGTTTCAACCATCCTCTCCTCTCTGATCGTCTCCTTTTTTTTTTGTTACTGATTCCCAGACTGCCATGGCGACACTGGATGATGCTGATAAGGATAACTTTGCTCCTCCTGCAGCCAGAGTGGACTGTTCTCCCCCAAGTGAACAGCAGCTGCTGTCCCTACCCACACAAGAGCCAGCCAGCACAGAACAATGCCTGTCTGATCACAGCCAGCTGACAAGGAGCTCAGAAGGTAGTTTCTTTTTTTTTTATTATCATTTACTGCTTCAGCTTTCTGTGGAACAGAATGCATGTAGTTTTGCTTGAATATTGTGATTTAGATCATTAAGGAATCGTCATAATTGCTGACTGGAAAATTATGGTTAAAATCTGCCTCTTGTGAACACAAAATGTTGTCTGATGCTTCTGGCATCAATAGCTTCATCTTCTTCTTAGGATTACTGCCAAGGTTTGGCTGAGAAAGAGACTATTGAAGCATATCTTCATGCACGTAAAATTTCTATGAAAAATGAAGTGCTGGGCTTTAATTTGATGGAAAGAAGTATTCCAGCCTAAAGCCTGAAGGCAGAAACTTCTGTCCAAGTGCCAAGCTTGGTCTAAATGGGCAGGAGCACAGTGGTTACTGTGTCACTGCCATCTGTAGGCTTGCCAGCCAAAACACAAAGGCTGTCCCCACTCTATCTCTCCCCTCAAGCAGAAGAGTAGATCTGTCACGCTCCCAGTGTCTATTGTCCTGTCCAGGCACTTGCTAGAACGTGACAGCTTTTGCCATAATTAGGGGTGAGGGGGTGCAGCTTTGTAATTCCCAGTAGGTTAGGGGAATAAAGGTGGACACACTCTAGCTGTCTGGCAGGTGTGGCTAAGGCCCATCCACTCAGACAATCATATGAATGATGATCAATGAGCCTTTTATGAAAGCAATGGGTCCTAAAATGCTTTTAGGGTTCAGTCTGGAGAGATCTTCTGGTGTGCTCAGTTAGAGCACAGAAACCATAAATCATGTCCAGCTGACTGTAATGCATGGGTCAGAGCAGTTAACTCTATGATGTATCCATAAATGTATTTACTGGGTGTCGTTTTATTCATTTATTTGTAAATGAAAGACTATTCACAGTTTTGGCTCTGTGCTGCAGGTTAAGTAATATGCTTCTATCATTGTTTGCATCCTTGGGTGTTATTTTTATTTATATATTGCCAAGGAGCACGTGGTCTTCTACACAAAGATTTAGGCTTCAGGAGTGCAATCAAGTTCATATTTAGAGAAGATAAGGTATATATTAGTAAGCAGAATTTTGTCTATTAAAAAAAATAAAACAAAAATAAAACAAAAGTAAGCAAGAATGTGGACAAATATGAAACATTAAATTATTATTAAATTATGAACATGCACCTTCCTTACTAAATTAAAATGAATGCCTGTGTCTGGTCAACCACAGCATCAAAGTGAGATAGAAAGTGTGGATTAAATGTAAAGATTCATCCCTAATGAGATCAATGTCACATAAAAGTGACTTTATCTCACCCTGCCAGGAGTTTCAGCTGGGTTGTTTCGACTCCCACCTGCTAACTGTGGTGTTAAGTAGCCTTCCATATCTACTGGCAGATTGAATTTCAATACTGTTACTCTCGCTTTTTTTCCACGTTGAAACCAAGGCTCTCTTCGAACAGCAGTGTTTTCAGATGTCAGTGTAGATTTATTTATTTGTTAGATGTTTATTTAATTTTTTATTATTAAGTTAACAGTTTACGAATTTAATAGTTAATGAATGGGTAAATCGCGTGTTCCTCCTGCCTTTTTGTAATCTAGATTTAAATTTGAAATGATTGGATTTTTCATTGGTTGTTTGTAGTCTCGCTGTACAATCGAACATTTGTGGCTTTACCGTTTATAGTTTGGTTTCTGGCTGTTTGATTTCGACATTTCTAGGAATATTTTTAGAATATTTTATTCCAACCTGATCAGAATCCGTCTATGCTCGGCCGACGTGCTTTTCAATGCAGAAAGGTCCTGTGAATTTGTCGTAGAACCGCTAAGTCATTTCAGCCAATCAAAGGAGGCCTTGGTTGTAAATACACTTTTCCATTGGACAGAATTCCAACTGCGGGACGCCAATCGCGACTGCGCTGCGTTTCCTTTCAGTCCCCCGTACAAAGAGGATTAGAGTGTGCGCGCACTGCTCATGCAGGCGGAATTAGTTTGACCAAACAAACCTTCCTAAAAAAAAAGTTAAGATTGGGTCACGTCGCGTCTCCTACCTCGTCTTATGTAACCTGCGTGGATTGCTGTGAAATATTACAGAGTTCTGGGATGGTTTTCACTTTTCCTTTTGCATTTTTGGCGCTGGAAATTGTAAGGAAAGACTCTTAGTCGGAGTAGCTGAGCGGAACAAAGGCGTGTGCTTCTGGGCGCTATTGACTATTGTGAGGACCCCCTGTACGTAAGCGTCTGGACATAGTATAACCTGGTCAAAAGTAAAAAAAATTATAAAGTTACAAAGTTGCTACCTGCAACACTGGAAATGAGAGATCTAATGGTAGCGAACTTACTCTAGCGATTTTATCGTTGTTTACATCGAGCCGCTAGCACTGAGCGTAAACAAATTAAAGGAGGAAACGTGGCAGTGACTACCGTTACAGTTGCTCAAGTTACATAAACGATGCTTTTTTTATTGTATGCTATCAGCGTATGGTTATTTCTGTTTAGTTGTAATAAGAGTTATAGTATAGACTCCTTTGATGCGAATTTCTGGAAGTTGATTGCTAAAGTGGACATAATCGGCATATTATAGATGTGAATGAACTGGAAGGTATTCGGAACAACCAGGCAAGAATAGTTAGGTAGTTAGCTACAGTCTCATGATGCATCATATTTATTCGGGTACTTAAATATTAAAATATTACGATCTCTGTCACCGTGAGACTCATCGGTTACTGAGAAATGTCCCCGCTGCATGGTGGTGTTGGGAACGAGAAAAGGAGGATGACACGTTGATGGATAATGTGCTCTCAACAGGCACGAGCGCTGCGGAGTGTGTGAATGCTATACCAGGTGTGTGCATACCTCCAGCCATGACCTCGGGCAATGGGAACAATGCGCCCACTGTGACCGGCAGTACTCCTCAAAATGGCGAGAGTAAAACACCCCAAGCAATTGTCAAGCCCCAGATCCTCACTCATGTCATTGAGGGATTCGTTATCCAGGAGGGAGCCGAACCTTTCCCTGTGAGTACCTGTCTTCGTTGTCCTGCCACATCCAAGCGTGTATGTTTAGCGCACGCCTGCGAGAGTAATGTCAGTAATGGTAAAAGTTCACATGCGTTACTTACCGTCACGTTACATGGTGCTGGAATCTGGACTATGTTGCTGGAAAGTTTAATTGAGTGTTTTGAAGCCAACTACAGCACATGCAGGTCTATGTATTTGGGCTTGGTGTAGTAGGGTCAAGTAAGACCTATTTTTAGCTAACGATGTTTATCCATAGCAACGCACTTCCCTCTAGTGGACACTTTATACTGCAAATAACTAAGCTTCGATTGTCCTTTCAAATGAGTCGCAACTCGTGCAGAATGAATCTGTTTATTTACTGTCTAATTAATATAACAAGCGCGTGGTTCGTCCTAAGGTGGAGCGACCGTCGTTGTTGATTGAAAACCTCAAAAAGCAGAAGCAACAGCACCAGTCCTATTCAGAGATGGAGAAAAAGGCCCAGGACTCTCACCCAGCAGACTCTGAGATGGAGGATCTCTCGCATCAAGGTATGAGCATGCAGCTTTGACGTTTTACATCCAGACTTTCTTGAGTTGTACTTCTAAACGAATCATAAATGATGCATTTAAAGCATCACCTGCTTGAAGCTGAGGAGGAAGACTGATGATGCTAATGTTGTGCTCAAGTAAAACCGGTTAAGTTTTCCCTCTGTCTTTGTAAAAACTTTGATTTGTACATTCTCAGAGTTGAAGAATCTGCAAGAGGAGCCAACACTCTCATGCGAACTGTGTCAGAAAGTAGACTTTGCTTACAACTTCAAAAGATCAAAGCGGTTTTGTTCTACAGTTTGTGCAAAGAGGTATGAAGAACATAAGTCTGTGTAAATCCTGATAAGCAATTGTAATTCAGAAGCGTTTGAATACTTGTTATTGGGTTTTGGTATTTAACTCATGAAAGTCTTATTTGAAGGTATAATGTGGGATGCACAAAACGAATCGGCCTTTTTCCAAGACGTCTGACTCCTGAGAACCCCAAGAAACAGAAGAACTCCAATAACAATCAACACAACGCAAATTCGGAGGCCAAAAAACAAGTAATATTCACAAAATGACCTCCCATTATACAACTGATTTTTGCTGTCTGAGTAGATTTGATGCCACTTTATCGCTGTTTTCTTGCAGAATCCCAGCAGTCAAACGGTCCCAGCAGGGTCGATCTCCTCCCCTCGCCTCTCCAACCTGAGTCACGGAGAGTCCACCCAGTGCTCAGACATGTCCAGCTATGAGGAGCCTCCCTCGCCCCTATCTGTGGCCAGCTCTGGTGCCCAGAGGCCGTGCAGGGAGAGGGTGTCCGAGCGTGCGGAGAATCAGGGCAGGGAGCCGCCCATCCTTGCACAGCCTTTCCTGCCCAGCGACCCGGCCAAATGGAAGGTGGAGGATGTTTATGAGTTCATCTGCTCCCTGACAGGTAGGCCATGGGATCACCTGGGAAGAAGAGGTCTTGTAGAAGCACGTAGCATTGTCATTTAAACAAAGCACGTTTCGTTACAGAATTCTACATTTCAATGACTAATTCAGTTCAGCTTTGTCATCATACAAATACAGGGCTGTACAGTTTAATGAAATACAGTAAACATACAGAACAGAGTGTGCGTTTTGTTTGTTGTGTTTGCTCGTTTTGCACTCAGACCCTCCCCTTCCACTCTCAGGATGCCAGGAGATTGCTGAGGAGTTCCGTGCTCAGGAGATCGATGGCCAGGCCTTGCTGTTGCTGAAAGAAGACCATCTCATGAGCACCATGAACATCAAGCTAGGCCCTGCGCTGAAAATCTTTGCCCGCATCAGTACGCTCAAAGACTCGTAGCCTCTCCGACCGCGGCCGATAGTACCACACCTGGAAAGGACTGGAAATACCCAAAACTCCTGCACTGATTTGTCTTCACATCCCGTTATGGCTACGAATCCAGGAAACCTGTGCTGTTCCTCAAAGCTCCAAAAGACTGTATTCTGCTCACAGTTCTTCTCAAGGAGTGAGGAGTGAACGGTCTCCGGTTTGGTTTGACCTCATCATGGCCCCATAGGGAAACAATCAGCTTGAAATTGCTTGGAAGAAGAATTACAAACACAAGGTGCTAGAAATCAACCTTCTATAAATTATGTTCACAATTCATCCGACCAGGAAAGGGTTAATAAGAATGTGCCATAGCAACGGGTTTACTGCTCAATTCTACATATACATGGGTTTTGTTTCAAAGTACGTCAAAAACTTGTAGTTCAGGTGCTTGTCACAGTGATTTTTTTTTTGTGATTTTAGCTTGTTTTACAGATGTAATTTTGTTTAATTATGAAAATGGGACTTTAAGCCTTGCATTAATATGCCCAAGCAATCTTTGGAAGCCATTTGTTTACAATAGATAATTTTAAAAGCTCCACAAATTTTGTTTAAATGTATCCACTGCTCTTTAACACCAGTCTGATTACCTACACGAGGGATAATGTGTCTCTGAAAATTCATCAGTACGTGCCTCACCCTGCTCTCTATTCCAAAGACGACTTCCGTACTTCTCGTTTTAAATAAGCCATTCTCTGCCATTTAAATGTTTGTGTTGAGGTGTATTTTTTTTCTTTTTTTCTTTCTTTATTGTTGTGAAATCTACTGTAGCATAATACTCAAGATCCAAAGTCAAACAAGTCTGCACATCAGGTTTTGAACCTTCCACAGTATTGTCTGTTAACTCCCCCCCCAGTGTGTCTTAAAGAGACCCAAACTTAAATGCTTAGTAATCACAGTAAAACCCATCACTGTTCTACATTCTGCATCAGTTGATCAAATGTTTATTTATTGAGAGTAAGTCTCTGATACAGTTTTGTATTTGGAAAAATAAAACCTTGTCAGCGTTAAGTATGTATTGTCTGATTTAAAGGCTGTACTATTAGTTTTAGGTAATGGCCTTGTCACTGATTTCAGTACACTGCCATGTCATCAAGGGTGTTTACTGCTTGTACTAGAGAAAAATGTCATGTAGTCAGAATATGTAAAATCCTGCAAGAATTTGGGATTTACACTATAATATACATATATACATCCATGCAGCTACATTGGGATAGCACCCCATAATTGACTGGCTTTGATATTTTGCTATCAGGAATTTCATATTTTAAATTGTTCCTCCATTTTGCCTGTTTATTTAAAGCAATTCAGCTTTTTTTTTTTAAATATCAACTAGGTCAATTCACCTCATATTGGCTTTGCATTCACAATATAATTATTTACAAGAAGCTCTGCATTTTTTTTACATTATTTACAAGCTAGTTTAAGTGCAAGGCCAATGGTTTGTTTTAAAAGTCCATTTGACCGACTGATTTAGGTTTTAAAAAACAGGTTTACCAAACACTTCTGGAATATTCAAAAAGTACTGCACTGCATTTCTCAACAATGGGAAACCTTTCATGTTTCATGTGCCCCTATTGGCAAAAATGTCCTAAAATTGGACTAACTCAAAGACCATGAGTGAATAGTCCTATTTGTCCTATCAAGGCTCATCAGACTTTCCCATAGAAGTCTTAAATTGCAGCTGTTTTGAATATGTACACATTGGAAGGATTGATTGACATGTAGGGGCGATACATTGTATAGAAATATCAAATTGTTTCCGAGTTTTGTCTCAACATGTTGATACTAAATTTGTGAACACTGGGCAAGGGTTCTAAGGCTAGTGTGTTTCATTTGATCCACAAACAAGAAAAAAGTAGGATATTTAAAAGTGTCTTTTTTTTTTTTTTTAACATGAATCCACACTAGCAACCCAAAGCCAGTTCCTAAGTTACACCACAGCCTTTTAAGTTTTGTCCAGTTTTGTCCATCAAAGGCCCATTGAAAAATTATTGGTTAATGTTGGTTAAGGAGTCGTCCCTAGGAATCCTTCAACCAGCTTACAGAAGAATAGGAAACATTTCAGTTTGATCAGATGAGCAACAGTTATCTGCATGTTATAATGCCCTTATGGACATGGAGCAGTCAACTTTGGTCACCTTCATCAAAGTAAGTAGTGGTAGTCAGTAGTTTGGGAAAAAGAAAATGCCTCATTCAGGAGTTACAGCTGGTTAAAAAAGACTTTGACCATTGTACTACTGCATGGGTTGGAATAGATCAGCCATATATATATTTTAATTCAACCACAAATCCATTGTGGTGGAACTGAATGGGCAGAGCCTACTGGAAAAACAAGAGGAGCCATGACAAAGGAAAAAAAAAAACTAGGTTGACTGGCTCACCTCACACACCCTAGCAGGAGGGACCATCGGTTATGTTTCTTATGGTTTGGTCTTTTTAGTGGAGGGGGAAGAGTCACCTAACAAACACTCTTGGTTTTGGACCCCCAAGGCTTCAACAGTCCAACTTCCTGTAGTCCAGTGTTTCTGGCAGTACCGATATGGTCCTGAAACCACCAAATTCAGAGAAATACCACACCATGACCATGGCTTGTATTCATAATATAGAAATATCACATCAACATAACATGTTTATGTATCATTGTTGTTTTTAATTTATTTACAAGCTTTAAATTTGCTCTATCAGTATGAAGAATTACAAGCACTTTAGGTTCAACAACAGCTCCTTAGTGTTTTGTTCTAGTTGACATTTGCTCATTTTAATCCCATTCAAGGTTCTTGTTTTGACTGTAATCTCAGCAGTCTCCTGAATGCATAGTTCTGCTGGATTATATGTTTCCACATAGAGCAAGCTAAAGCAGAGGGAAAGATGGTATGGTTATTGAAATAACCTTAAACACCTGACGTACAACTACGTCAGTCTTCCCCAGAACCCTGACTGAGTTGATATGCCCATCAAAAGTTATTGTTCCAAAACCAAACAATCTGAAAGTCAGGGAGGCTCTAACCACTTTACCTTTATATTAAGATCATTATTGACATTATTTCTATATTCACCAATGCCTCTTGTTTTGACCATCTGCAAATGTTAAATATAGTTTTGTTTGCAGTTCTTAAAAAAAGGAAAAAAACAAAACAAAAACAAACAAAAAAAAACCCAAACATAAATTAGAGTCTGAACTTTTGTTTCTTTATAGCACATAGTTGTATTATTAAAGTCTTTTTCTTTAAAAAAAAAAAAAAAAAAAAAAAAAAAAAATTTAAAAACTTAACTGAAATATTACTATAAATAATACATGTATTCATTTTAGTGCTCCAGCAATTTTAGGCCATCCTGACGCTCCTCTCAGTGAACAGTACTCTTCCTGCTGCTGTGATCCACCCTTCCTGCTGCTGTGATCCACCCTTCCTGCTGCTGTGATCCACCCTTCCTGCTGCTGTGATCCACCCTTCCCAGGGTTTTGCTTTGTATTACATTTCATTTTAGAAGATGCAGTTATTGTTTCAGCGACTATTGTCCTTCAGCACACGTTGGCAAAATGTGTCCGTTTTTCCTCTCGTCAATTGTCCTCGGACTCCTCCTCTGCCTCGCGCAGCCAGGTGAAGAAGGCGGTCACGGATTTCAGGGCCACGCCCTTCCCCTGCAGCTCGGCCGGGTCCTTGCTGGACTCCCACTTGTAGAAGGCGTCCTCAGAGATCACGTCTTCGTCATACAAACAGTCAAAGAACATACGGAGCAGGTCTGGGGAGCACAAACAGAAAAGGTTAGCGGGAGCGGGTCTCGCCACTCTGGGTTTAGCGTGGGTCACGGTGGCATGCCTTAAGATGGCGAGGAGGATGAACGAGTGGGTTGTACTCACTGGGAGGTTGGTCCAGTTTTACTATCAATGCTTGAAGTGCATAAAGTGCTTGCAACTGTCTCTCCGTGTCCGAGTTAAGGTACTTGTGTAATACAGGCAACCGCTTTTGGATAATGGCCGTGTCCACTTTACAGGAGGAGCTCTCCGCTGTGCCCACTCCCCCCACACAGACACACACAAACAAACAAGCCATGAGAAACACAAACAACCAGCACGTTTACTTTGTTCAGAGAGCAAAGTACATCTGTAAATACATTTTGACTGACTAAAGCAACTGTGAGTGTGCTAAACATGGCTTTCACGTAGAGATCTTACTTCTTACTGCTGCTTTGCACACTGCAGTCATCAGAGCTCGGAGGAAGGGAGCTGAACTCATTTCAGATTCATCTAGATTTGCCTGCCATGAAAAGTTCGCAAATTAGCGAGAGCATCCTAATGGATCGAGGATGTAGGAAAGAGTGGCAACTGTAGCATTACCTCCACCCAGTCGAAGATTTGTTCGTCGCTAGCCACATCCTCCAGGAGAAGCTTCTCCAGCTGCTTGTTCAGCTCGTCAGGCGAGAGCGCTCTCTTAGAGACCGTGCCCACCGGACTCGAGCAATCGGAAAGAGTGAAGTCTAGTTTCTGGTGGAGATTTAAAAACAAAAACAAAACACAAGCACAGGAGCTGAAAAAAAAATGTCCTTTAACAAATCTGAGCCACACCGTTTTAAACAGCTGCACAAACACGGGACGTGCGTAAGAAAAGGATTTGCACACGTATTCCTGCGAAAGTGGGCCGTTTCTCTAAAACCGTGCCTCGATGTCCACGTCTGCGTACGCGAGAGAGCGAGCGCAGGCCGAGACCTCCTCACCTGCTCAGTGATGAAGCTGCTCACGTCCTCTGTGTCTGGGAGGAAAACAGCCCAGCTCAATTCAGAGTCCCTCCATAAGGCTCCCACTTTCCTATGGCTCTGCAGTACAGAGAGAAGCACAGCACAGACTGCTCAGAGAACACGATTACTGACTGCATGAGCACCAACAGCCTAACGCCGCGGGACAAAAACAGGGCCCAGCGCGTTTTTGAAGGGATGATCCAATAATAACTGGATTATGACTGTAACTTTTTATCTTACCATATATTTGCATAGAAGGTGCAATATTTCAGAAAATAATATCCCAGCTCTTCCCACAGGGAGTAATGGTTTGCTAAATTCACTGCAAGACCAAGAGTAAAGAAGATACCGATGTCATCATGCAAAACACATGCACAGATTACAGGAAACTGGTTGACCAAGTCACAACAATGCCGAGATCCAAGCAAAGGTCTTACCTAAATAATTCTCTCATAGAGATTCCTCCTTCTCGGAGCACAGGACTAACCAGCTCCGCTAAGTACACCCATATATGGGGAATGTCAATGGCCATATCATCTGCTAACTCAAGGGTTTCTGCAAACCTGGGCAAAGACAGAGAGGGAGAGAGAAGCAAGTTGTATCAGGAAATCCTCTCTGCATTGTTGCTGCTATTCTGAGAAGGTCCATAGTTCTGTAACAGCACGTCCTAGCAGTACAAGTTGATATGGCACCAATTTTCAAAGATTCATCACTCAACTTGCAAGAAAACTGTAAGACAGAAAACTGTAAGAAAACTGTAAGAAGCCGGTCTTTCCAGAGCTGCAGAAGAGCAGGCAAAGTGAACAGGATGGTGTGGAATGCCGTCTCACCCTTTAAAGAACTGAGGTTTAGAGAGGCTTCCAACTTGCAACAGCTGATAGAACAGCTGGCCCATGTGGTCACGTGTGACTTGGCTTCTCTCCAGAGTGGACTCCACGCCCACCCGCACAAACACGTGCAACATCGAGGCCTGTTCCAGCTCCTCCACACACTGCACGGCCTCCTGCACGCACCACCATAAGAATCAGCGCAAACGTTTTAGAGGACATCATCCAACACTCCCGAACGCGATCTGCATTAAATCGAGGTTTAAATGCCGACCCGTACCTTATAATCGTTAATGTGCAAAAACTCATCGATGATGGCCTTGGAGCGTTTGTCCAGCTCCTCCTCTGACAGCGCAGGCTTGTCTGTAGCAGGGCCTGACGCTGCTTCAAGTTTTACTGTCGTATAGGAGAGAGCACACGGATGAGGAACACAAGGCTGAAGCTCTGGTCACACTGTTCCAGGAGTGACGGATTGAAACGCGCCCTGAACCAAAACCTTTACGCTGGTCCACCTTACACTACAGACCAAGGCCATCATCACTACCTGGAAGATGATGTAACCACACTACTCACTGGTTAATCTCGGTACATGATGACTGACCCTCTACAGAGGGTCCAGTATAATCCACAGCTCACCAGATTCCCTGGATAGGCTGCGCTCCAGTTTGCTCCTGCTGGCTGTACTGGGCAGCAGTTTTGGCGTGTCGGGGACGTGCGTGTCCTTGTTTGCCTCCTCCAGAGGAGGCTCCTCGGGGGCCTCTTTACTGGGCCCACCCACAGAGAGAGACCCCACTCGCGAGGGGACCAAACTCAGTGGTTTATCATTGCGCTCCCGTCCTGAGCTCCCACGGCTGGGACACACACACACACACACACACACACACACACACACACTTTACGTCACCTTTAAATGAGACGAAAGAACCCCCAACAGACAACCTTAAAGAGGACTACGGCTGAGCCGAAACCCATGCCGTGGCGGAAACCTGTTTAGGCCTCGTTTGGAGTCACAGTCCAGGCCGGCGGAGGGGGCGGGGCCGGCGGACGGTGCCGAGGGCTGCAGGGCGGAGTAGCGGTTCAGGCTGCTGGAGCCGGGCCGCAGGACATCTGCAGGAGCGAGAGCTGTATCACGACCCAATGCTTTTGTCACACAGTGAAAGCTTAAGCACGGGCCTGGTGGAGGCCCCTCAGGATGGCTCGGGCCCCTGTAGTTCCACCCAGGGTCTGACCTGATTCACTGGCCCTAGCTCCAGCTCCTCCACTGCTGCCTTTCATCCAGTTCATCTGCGCTCGCGGGCCAAGCTGGATCTTATCATCTATTGTTGACTACAGATACACACATGCACAAACAAATTCAGTGTGATCACATTACATTTAGATACCCATGTTGCTCAAGTGGATGCACCATTATCACCAGCAGGAGGGGCTGTTGTGCTCTAAAGTTTTAGTTGATCCATGGCAGATTATTATACATATATTTTAAAATGCCAGGAAACGTGCTTCAAAGACATACAAGTGATTCATTCGTGTTTCTTCATTGTTAAAAAAAAAAAAGCACGGACAATGCAGAGCTCGACTGAGATGTACAAGAGATCATGTAATGCAACTTCCTACCTTGGAGATTTTGGGGATTTTGCTGGGGTCTATTGTTCTACTGTTCTTGGGCACAGGCACAGTGTTCCAGGTCTCTTCTCTCTGCACTACTGTAGGAGGAGTGGTGAGAGGACGGAGAAAGAGGGACTCAATCAGGAGGGTGTTTAGAGTATAGAATGAAACAGAGAGAGAGAGAGAGAGAGAGAGACACACATGGAGGACTAGGACAAGCTGTAAAGAGGATTAGTCCAACATCTCGCTGACCTGTTCTCCTCTTGTTGTCCTTGGAGAGCAGCTGCTGGTGCACCTTCCTCTGTTCCTCCTGCTCCTCGATTTTGGCCTCCTTGTGGATCTGTTCAATGGTCTTGGGCCCCTGATCAGCTCGCCGTGACACCCAGTTATGCTGGAGGACCAAAACACACACACACGTAACACCCAGTCTGCACAGCGTGCTTAGTAATGACACACACACACACACACACACACACACACACACACACACACACACACACACACACACACACACACACACACACACACGTAACACCCAGTCTGCACAGCATGCTTAGTAATGACACGCACACGCACACACACGCACACACACACACACACACACGTGCGCATGTATTGCTATGGCACATGTAGACTCAGGTACAGTCTCTAACCAGTCGCAGGTCGATGACGTCCTGCAGCATGAACCGAATACGTGATGAGGTCTTTCTCTCCTTCACTATCTTCTCCATTTGGTTGAAGTACTGATCCATTCGTGGCTGAGAGAGAGAGAGAGGAAAAAAATAAAAAATTGCAAACCTCACCATAATGAACAGCAGAAACCAGGCAACAGAAAACACTCAGACAGCAACAATGGTTTCAATATTTAAAACATCCATGTAGGGAAATAGTAATAACCAAAAAAGGCCAGGAAAAGGATTCAAATCGATCACAAATAAACGACTGCAAGACCTGCTGCTGACTGAAACATCCGTGTCACAATTGCTGTTACTACTAGCGACAAAACGGGTCCTAAAGCATCTGCAGGTTCTTCAGCCCTGTGGATGTACGTTAACCCGCTCACGATACGGTACAAACGAGCCGCTCCTGACCGCCCGCCGAGAACATTACTCAATCCCAACCCCGAAGGCTTACCTTGGCCTTCTCGAAGTCCAGGTCCTTTCCGATGGTGGTGAGGAGGCGGCACAGGCACTCCAGGCTCTCCTCGTCGTGGTTCTTCAGAAGCTTCACCACGCAGTCGTGCATGATGGCCTCCGTCAGCATGCGCAGCTTGAACAGCTCCCCGATGAACTTGATGTTGCCGATGGACCTCCTGCGAGCCTTGTCCTTCGCCTCCTCCAGCTCCTCCTGCAGACGCTCCCGCTCGCTGGCCTGAGGAGGCGCGGCGAAGACAAAAGCAAAGAAAGAAACAAACAAAAAAAAAAAACCCACGCGTTTGAACCTGATACCGGCTCGGCCGCCTCCTGCCGCAGCTGCCGGTCGCGGTAACCACGGGAACCGCGAGGAGGGAAAACTAGAGAAGAGCGGCGCTTACTGAGGCAGCCGCGTCCAGCTCGCGCTGCTTCTTCTCAAAGACGTCGTCGTCCACCTTGTCCTTCTCGAACTCCTTCTGACAGCGGTTCAGCAAGAGCTTTCGGAAATTCACAGTGCTGGAGGGCTTGTCTGTCATGGGCACTTTTAACTACACAGCAAAGACACATTTCACATCATCACACACATGCACAACTGGGGGTTCAAGACACTAAACAGAAGCTGATTAAAGTTCCAGGTCGTATGGAAACCCAGCAGTAACCACACAGGACCAGCTTTACTCACCGTAGCCAAGCAGCTACACATGTTTCCATAGGCCACAGAGAAGCTGGGCTCATCGATGGCTTTTTCAAAAACCAGGTCGATGACGCCCTTGAGGCGCTCCTCCGTGTCGATGGTGAGGTCCGTCACCTGCTTCATCAGCTGGTTAAACATCTGTGGTGTCAGTTTGTTAAGGATACTGCGCACCTTCCGGAAAAGCTCCTGGAGAAGACCCATGGAAAACGGAAAGCTGAGTAAGAATCCCAACCTTTTGTTACGTTCTTCCAAAAACTTACGACGACGAACTCCAAATATTTACATTTGGAACAACCCCAACTTCCTAAAGTGCGTAGATCGATAAAGGCACAGCACTTCAACAACAAACCCCTGTCATCACCATCGCAGAAAAACAACTCAGCAACAACCAGTGTCATCAGCTAAAATCCTTCATGTCCTCCAAACTCACATTAAAAGAAAACACATTAGACCAACCTACACAAAGTTCAGCTTTTATCAACACAATATACAAACACTTACAAAAAAAATGTAAATACAGTAACCAACACTAACCCTACAACCAGACAACACAATGAAGATCTGGCTGCCTCTTCTAATGCATCAACAACTTTTACACAACCACCAGCACCAACGTACAACTTGTACATGATCATCCACAGAATAGTGAAAACCGTTCACAATGCACAGAACACGCCACGGATATGATCAATACATTCACTCCATATGGTCCTGTACACATGTACAGCATTTCTGGCAGGAAGCTGCCCACTGTTCATCACACTCTCTAAATATCTCTCGGCCCTTATCTCCAGCGTCGTCTCCTAGGAGACACGTCAGCAGTCACCGTGACAAAGAAAGACTCCACATCATATCACTACCAATACTCACTGGAGAAAATCACTAATGGATTACAATGGAAAAAGAATCTCCACGCATTAACAGAACTGCTCATGTGAGTGTGGAGACCACGTCTCAGTTAGCTACAACAACTACCAAAACCTCACCAAAACCTACACAAAAAAAGAAAAACACACTAAGATTTGGCCACGAGCATCACCACACCCTATTTATACTACAAACTAATGTCACCCTGCATACACACACACACACACACCCTGCATACCATTTAACACTGACTCAGTAAATTTTATATTTCCATAAAAATTCTCATGTTATGACCTCATCAACTGCATTGTGTCCTTCCTTATGTTTATTGTTATCTTGTACTTCATTTTTTTTTTATTTCCTCCTTTGTGAGTGATTTGTAATTATTAACAAAATCTTAATAATCAGCCCTAAGAGGAGAAATGAAGGTGGAGCCCGATCTCAGAAAGCAGAGGCCACAGGGCACAGCAGAGCGAGGAGCTGACCTGAGTTCTCTGGGTCTCGGGGTCCTCTGTGATGTTCTCTCTCTTCATGCTTCCAGGCTTCCAGGCGTGCTCCGCCTTCTTCAGCTGCACCTCGTCATTCACGGACACGTTGGTGATGATCTTGCGGGGAGGCGGCCGTCTCTGCCCTACACTCAGCAGCTGAAGGGGCAGACAGGTGCTCCGGTATGAGTGGCCAACACTGTCGCAACAATCTCACGCAAACGATCAAGCGCAGAGAGGAGGAGGAGAACGGAGACACCCACCGGCGCACCCCTGCCTCCAGGACTAGCCCTGCCGAAGTCGGCGAAGGCTGGGGTGAAGTCCGGGCCTCTGGAGATGATGCGTGGCTCCACCTGACGCAGGGACAGCTTGTTTTGGTTGATCTGAAAGAGCAGAGAAGCGCAGCCGAGGTCAGTCAGCCGCTCTGCCCTGGAACGGCTTCAAAAGCTCCCCAAGGCCCATATTCTATCAGCTTTACCTTGTCCAGCACCACATCAGATATGGGAGGAAGCCCTTCTGGCTTCTGCACGCAGGCAGGCATGAACTGGAAGCCCAACAGAAACACTCTATCATACTGCCTCTTGCCATCCTTCAGCTCTGGCTCTGCGGGCACAGGGAGGCGACAGTGAGCCACTGGAGAGAGCAGAGGAAAGGAACTGACGGCCAGAGGAAAAAAAAAAAAAGGATCTTCACTATGTATTGCGTTGAGGGCGGGATCTTTAAGGGTGGGGGCGGGGACACCTGTCTCGTGGGTGTGCTCTGGTCCGTTCCTCAGAGGCTCTGCCTCCTGCTCTCCGTTCTCCTCTGGTGGAACCTCTGCGGAGGCCTGTCTCTCCCCACCCAGAGGAGGAGTGCTGGAGTGCTCCACAGTAGCTTCCACAGCCAGCTCTAGCGTCTCCTAACACACACACACAGACTCCCTGAATTTAATTTCAACTAAAAGTAACACATTTGAGTGCATAATTCCTCCAATACCTAATTTATTATCTAAAACACAAGGTAAGAGCAGTAAAGTGTCCCAAGTTCACCTCGTCGTCAGGACACTGGACCTCCCCCACAGGAGGATCCTCTATTGGCTTCTTCCAGGTCTTTGGTAAACTAGTCATAGCTGTAAACAAAAAATAAAAATAAATAAATACACTTTACAAAAATAAATAAAAACAGCAGTCAGTCTGGTGTCTTTGTACCATCGCATTTCATGACTTCTTGGGCCCAGATGCATGACATCAAACACTATTTACCTTGACTCCAGCTTTGCCTAAGGTTGGACTGTAAGGTGGGCTCCACTTTCTCCTCCAGCAAGACCTCTAGCTCCTTCTTGGCTTCTTTCAGCTCTGGGCCGGTGGAGGCTCCCCGAGCCAGTCCTGCCTCTGTGGCAGCCTGGCCTGGGAGAGTGAGGCCCGGAGGAGGCGTGAGCACAGTAATAACATCAGCAGCAGTGGTGGTGGAAGGCGACGAGGGCGTCGCCGTGCCTGAATCAACCGCCTCTCCGGCTGCTGGACCTGCAGCCTTCGCCTCCGCACAGTGGGCCTCCAGGGCCGGGCCGGCGGGGCTGGGCTCCGAGCTGGGAGGCCGGGGCCGGGGCGGGCCGGGGGCTGGCTGCGGCTGGGGGGCGTGGCCGGGCTGGAAGCCCAGATCGTTGCAGGGAGGGGCGTTGTTTGTTTCGGCAAGCCCGTTGACGGCCTTGACCACCTGGGTTGGAGAGATGGGCAGCTCTGTGGGGGCCTGCTGGGCCTCCGGTTTCTCTGGCTCCGGAGAGATGACGGACTCGGGCTCTGGTGAAGGGTCAGGGGGCTCTGTCCCCTGTGCTGCTGAGAGAGGCTTGGAGGGGCCTGGGGCTGGAGCTGAAGCTACACTGGGGGCCGGTTCCGGGCCGGAGGGAGGAAGCTCAGATTTCTCAGGGGGATATGAGTCTGGGGCAGGGGCAGGGGCAGGAGCGCGAGCTGGGACTGGAGCAGGTGCTGGGACAGGGGCAGGGGAAGGGGCAGAGACAGGGGCAGGGGAAGGGGAAGGGGAAGGTGCAGGTGCTGGAGCAGGGGCAGGTGCTGGAGCAGGGGCAGGTGCAGGGGCAGGGGAAGGGGAAGGGGAAGGTGCAGGTGCTGGAGCAGGGGCAGGTGCAGGTGCTGGAGCAGGGGCAGGGGCAGGTGCTGGAGCAGGGGCAGGGGCAGGGGCAGGTGCTGGAGCAGAGGCAGGGGCAGGGGCAGGTGCTGGAGCAGAGGCAGGGGCAGGGGCAGGGGCAGGGGCAGGGCTGCTGGGCTCTCGCCTCTGCGCAGGAGGCTCGACTGGCCGCAGCCCTGGCGATGAAGACTTCAGCATTGCACATTCATGCTTTGGCTTGTCATCTACAACCAGAGGAAGGTTGGAAAAGAAGGGGAAAAAAAGGTCAGTGGAAGGTCACAGAAACAACAAAAACAAATCTCTAGCCCATCCTGATCCTAGACTCATAAGGAAAGTCATGCAAGCCCTAAACCAGCTGTGTGTGTGTGTGTGTGTGTGTGTGTGTGTGTATGTGTGTGTGAGGCCTGACCTTGTTTCAAGTCGATGGGAGCAGGAAGGACCTGGGCGCTGTCCACATTATACATGACATGACCATGTTCTGCTACCTGGGTGTTCAGCTGCTGGGATTTGAGGTAGAAAATGTGAGGATAATGAGGGTGTGGGCATAAAAACTAGAGAGAGAGAGAGAGAGGGAGAGAGAGAGAGAGAGAGAGAGAAAGAGAAAACGACTGAGAGACAGAGACACACTACGAGAGAGAGAGAGAGAGAAAGAGAGAGAGAGAGAGA
>JAOYMR010000022.1:4152084-4173523 GCA_025802075.1 Tenebrosternarchus preto
CCCCCCCCCCCCCCCCCCCCCCCCCCCCCCCCCCCCCCCCCCCCCCCCCCCCCCCCCCCCCCCCCCCCACCAAACCATCTGGCCCAACACTGCAGAACCGTGTGTGACCGAACCATCGAAAAACGAAGGAAGAGGAGGTGGTAATCAAACTCCCACTACATCATCAGTTGTTGCCGATTATACGATAGTTTTAATAGGGCAAGACAACAAAATCTGCCCGACAACCAGCCCTGGCCTCTAGAGGGGCCCGTGGGCATTCAGGGGCCCCTGCTACGTGACTGGATGCTTACCTGTGGAGGAGTAGGGGCAGTGGAGGGCCGTCCCACCGGGGGGGTCGGGTTCCGGCTACCGGCCACTCCCGACATGATCTCCTCGGTGATATCCTTGCCACCCTGGTTAGGGTCTCGAATACGGATCTTGAAGGGTAAACAAGCAAACAATGTTATTTGCATCCATTAAGTCAAACAATCAAATGAATTACATTCTTGAAGGTGGAGGCAACACTCACTGTTTTCTTTTCCCTCTTAGTAGGTGGAGGCTGCTGCGCTGTAGGCACTATTATGGATGGAGATGGGGTGTACATAGCCTGGCCAGGATAGTATGAAGGTCCTGCCGCTAATAGTAACAAAAAGAGCACTGGGTCCAGTTATGTGCAAAAGAAAACCAGTTTCAGACAGAGGAACACCCAGAAGAAATGTCCCATCTTAGGAGAGAGCACGGGTGTGTGTGTCCCAGGGAGGAGTAGAGAAAGATCCGTCCAAACTCACCATATGCTGGAGGGAAATCTGCAGGAGAAGGCCCAGGGTAGAAGGTGCTGGGTCCTGTGGGCTGGACGGAGTACTGCTGGGGGGGTCCCATGTAGGGAGGGGCGCTGTGTCGATACTGGCAATGAAACAACAGCATGGGAGAAGTAACTGGATTAGCACTAGATACGGCCATTCAAATACAGCATTACTATCAAAGTAATAAACAAACAAACAAAAAAATATGATTCCTACATATTTTGGGAGGTGTCGATTTATTCTTGGACAAACCTGCTTATAGACCAATTTTCAACCCATTTGCTACACTGTGTACATATTTGCAAAGTCCCTCTTCCCTGTTCCGGGTACCTGGGGTATGTAGTACTGGGTGGTCTGGGGTGAGTGAAAGGGCATGGCTGTCATGGACATCATGATGGGCTGGCTGGGGGGGTAGATAGCAGCGGTGGGCGCCTGAGATGCCGGTCGAATGGAAGGACTGTTGCTTGGAATGGCAGGCCGGGCCGTCTGCATCTGAGGCCTCTGGAAAAACTGGGAGTGGAGAGGAGAGAGCGAGGGTCACACACTCATAAGCTGTTGGACCTTCAGAGTGAAGGACTCTAGTGAAAGGTAATGTCCTGGTCAACACGGCACATCTCCAGGTGTACTGACAACACTGAAGAGAAAAGAAAAAAAACCTTCACTGGAACAGAAATGCCCCATTATGTTAGACATGCAAGATACAAAAGAAAAGCCTTTCAAGAAATCGAATTCACATGCACGGCAGTGATAAGAGGGTGGTTAAACTAGCATGAAAAATAAAACAATCAAAACAAATGCCGGATGCAGCTAATTAGCCATTATTGCCGGAGAGGGGAATGCATATGTAAAAGACGTCTAATCTGCAATGTAAATGTGTGTTTACAGACTCGGGTTATCAGTGCCACAGCTGACAAAATATTACAACATAAACTAAAGCTCAGAATGCGACAATCGCCCATCCGATGCTCAGAACGGAAACACAGTAGTGGATATTCCTTCAGGAACATGCCTGGAGAGGGGAGAGTGCACCGGCCTGCGTGACCCAGGGCTAGTAATAAGACTTGGTTATAACTGGTTATAACTCTTCTGAAGCGGCAGTACTGTTGACGCAGAGAGGCTCCTCTAGTGCTGGGCCCTTCTCCCCTGAGGTCAGGATATGGTTTGCACGGGTAAATCTGGGGTTATTTCTAGAAGCCTCAACTCAGCTGATGAGCAGAAATCCAAACACAACTTGCTTTATCTTGCGTTGACTTAATAAAAATCTCAATCCTAAAAGGTAACAAAAAAAACCCCAAAAAAACAAAACAAGCCAATTATTTCAAATCACAGTATGGTTTCCTTTTTTGTCGTATTTTTATGACCAGAGACGGCAGTCTGAAAAGCCACTTGAAAAACAAAAATAATCCGTAAAGAGAGCTTTAAGATACATTTTGCACATACTGTCTCCAACCATGCTGTCACCATCTTAAATGTTCTCTGAGCATAAAAATCCCCTCTCCGGTAGTTATGTAGACAGGCCGCCCCATGGGCTCCTGGGTAATAGAGCAGCCATAACAACATGTCCAAAACAGATTCTTAAAAAGAACCGGAGTCTGTAGGAAATCAAGAGAAAGAAACTAAAAGACAAAACAAAGGCTTCCTCCGAGCTGGGGAGGAGAACTGAGCTCAGCTGGAGTGCACAGGCTGGGGGAGCTGCGAGCCCAAGCACCACTGAGCCACTGGACCTTCATGCCATGCATTTCTTGTAGACTGCAAAATTACCTGAATGGGTCTGAATCCTCCCTTGAAAAGTGAAGCAGGAAAGAGAGAGAAGCGAATGGGACAGCGCACAGAGAGACGGTAAAACCACGCGTGCACACGCTTACACACACACACACACACACACACACACACCCGCCTGGAGTATACAGCATGCAAAGGGTGTGCAATCTGAAAAGGTCTATTTCCAGGAAAAAAAAATCTTTTTTTTTTTTTTTTTTTTTTTTTACGATGGAAACTGACAATGTGCTGTTGAGGAAAGAGTGACATCAATGCATGTGAGGTCAAAGGCAGAGTAAACATGTCCCACTAAACCCATCAGAACAAACCGTCTGGCTAAGTGTGTCTCAGAGTGAGAGAGCAAAGGGCAAACTAGGACATTTACACCACGTCTCTCCTGCATACGGACTGAAAACACACCTCGACTAAACATGCTGTACCTCTAGAAAACAGACAAAATACTGAAGAAAGTGTGATAAAAGGTCTCATAGCTCAACCACTGCACGCTAATCACTGCCCACATTCCCCCTTTCCTTTGAGTAAGCAGCTCACATCAAGTTTTCTAGATGGCACTATAAATCACCTCCGCTCTGAGCCAATATGGCCACCCACTGTAAAAATCAACCTTTGATCAAGATATCATGCAGATCCTCCTTTTGTGTGCATACTAGTCAGAAATATATATACACATACACACACACACCTTACTTTCAGTTAGCAAGGCCTGGCCTCATCCATCTACAAATCTGCAAGAGGTCTCTGATGCACTAGAGAAACGTTGTTTTTTCTATTCACAGACAACATTTATGCGTGTGTGTGTGTGTGTGTGTGTGTGTAGGGGGTGGGGGTGTGTGGGAGAGGTGGTTAGCACAGTAGCTAGAGCACCAAGCTTGGCGAGGTTTTCATCACAAACACAGAGAGGCACACAGTGGGATGATCTGCGCTGCGGCGGCGGACGTTACCTGGTGGTGGGCAGGACGAGACCCCGGGGCAAACTGGGGAGGTGGGGAGGGGCCAAGGAGGAGCGAGGAGGAGACGAGGAGGCAGGCAGGAAAAGAAGGGGAGGGGGAGAGAGAGAGAGAGTGAGAGAGAGAGAGAGAGAGAGAGAGAGAGAGAGATGACAAATCCTGTGAAAATCACGAGCCGGGCGAGGCTAGCGGACAGGTCAGCGAGTCACGCTGCCCACATCACAGCGCCATCATCCACACAGCAGTGCCAACCACTTCAACTACAACAGCAGCAGCCTACAGCAGTGGCAGAGTTAGACTACGGCGCTTCACGTCCTGCACAACAGCGCTCGGGACTAGCCGCTATAACTGGAAGCACAACACGGACGAGGTAAAGAGGGAATTGCTCTTGCGTAAAGCGGAGGGGGGGAGGGGTGGGAACTCACCGGGCGGCTCGGAGGCTGGGCGTTCATTGGTTGCGTCGGCGGGGAGTAAACCAGAGGGGTTGTGCCGGCATTCTGGCCCGCCGTGTACGGAGACTGCAGCAGACAGGGCAGGGTCACAGAGACCGACCCGAGACGACGAAAACAAAACCACAAAAACAAAACGGAACCAAGATGTTAGATTTTAAATAACTAAATAGATAAACAAGAGCAGGAGGAGAGAAGAATCAGGCTGGGTGAAATTCCTGCCTAAGTTGGGCCCTGTCCTGCGTGAGGCTGTGGGACGAGTGTGGGTGACGGAGTGAAGAGTGTCTGCTCACTGCTGCTGCGCTCTGCTGACTCCAGCAAATCTGCCCTCGGCCAGCGCTGCCTCCAGGACCCAGCGAGGGGCGGGGTGGTGGTGGAGCAGGAGTGGCCCCAGCCGCTCGCCAGGGGGCGCTGGCTCAAAATATGGCATGTGACGGCAAGCACGAGAGGAAGGGGAAGTGCAGCCAACGCCACACCTCCTCCTCCGTCTCCTCTCTGTTCAGAGCCGGGGTCCGCATGATCTCCTGGGAATTCCTTTGGGGGGGGGGGGGGTGGAGTGATATCGGTCAGGTGATTAAGGCTTTGTATCGTGAAGCATGTTAACTGGAGCCTCTTTAAACAGCAGGTTCAGTCAGGGCCGTGGTGCAGGCGTAGAGCGGAAATCTGAGCACTCGCCTCAGACACACAACAGCTGAGTCACCGTGACTTACTTTCTATTTCAGGAAGACTATCGGCTGGCGTGGTGTGTGTGTGTGTGTGTGTGTGTCGTGCGACAGTTTACACACAGAGACATCAGGAATTGGTGAGTGGGACTGGCCAAGCAGGTAGTCACTGCACACGCAGGCTTGGCACAGCGCCCTGACAGCCCAGCTGGGCCAGTTTACCCAGTTTAGTGCCCACTTCCCCTGAGCTGGGAATTCGGAACCGATTCATGCTTTCAGGAAAGCACCCTGAAAAGACGCGACATGCAGCTTTCAAATTTAAAATTTTAGGGACCCAACTTTGCCATTTTAGTGCTGGTGGTAATATCAGCAAAGCTGAATCCCATCCCCCCCCAAAAAAGAGATATTTCCATTAGTGTGCCTTGTGCTGTAAGTGTGATGACCAATTCAAAACAAGACCAACGGAAAGGGCTGTTCTCTCCGAGGGACACCAATGACTCATCAGAAAGGAAGCATGTGAACCTGCTCAATGGAAAACGTGTCTTGTAGCAGTATTCCCACTCTAGTCATGGGCTCGGCAGCCACAATGCGACACACAATTGGAGGTTTCAAATGGACATTTAGAAGACTAATAACCCTACAGGACATTTACATTTACGGCATTTGGCAGACGCTCTTATCCAGAGCGACTTACATAGTGCTTAGGGATACTTGGAATATCTAGTGTAGCTCAGATAGACCCGAATTCATGTACTCCAAGCTGGAATACTACTAGAAGATAGTCTTATGGTACCGAGCCTTTCCTATGCAGCTAACTTGTAGCCTGAATATACAATTAAGTTACACGACACCACAAGTTACAGGACAGTTTGTTGATTGTCTGCTCTTTTCTGTATTTAAAAAAAAAAAAAATAATTGAAATGTATAAGAACAGGTACAGAGTTAACAAACGGTTTGCACTCAGAGAGTGAGCACAGCAGGACACAAACACTGCACACAACTGGCTGGGCCGACACCAGTGTTCAGACAGATCATAAACTCAAATGAAAAACCAGTTCAAAGCCAAAGCAACAGCTTTTAAATTCAAAAGACTGAAAGTCTGACCATCAGCCCACCACTCAAATGACAAACATCCTCCCTTCTCTTTAAACGCTGGCAGCATAAGTAGAGATTTATGAATTCTTGGTCCCCATCAGCCGTTTTTGTCTGACGAGAGTGAAGGTGAGGTCAGAGCGCTTGGTTATTCCAACACAAACAGTTGGAAGTGCATTTGCTCGCCCAGACTTTATTATCGAGGCACGTTTGATTTGAATGTGTCCTGCAAATAATACACACTGTATGTCACCAGCATGAGCGTTTTGTACTAATTCATCCCCAATTCTTCTGTCTGGAGACTGAGCTTGACCCGATCTCATTCATCTCAAAGAACTCAGAGAGGAATAACGAGCATGACGCACGCCAATACCAAGATGATCAGCTCAACAGTGAAGAAACAAACACACACACACATGCATGCTCTCTCAGGAAACACACACACACACGCATGCTCTCTCAGGCAGTTGCATGGGTGCACTCACCCCTCCTCCTGCCTCCCAGCCTTTAGGATGACCATACAGATGCGCAGACGATACTGTGGAAACTGATACCTGAGAGAGGCCGGGGGAGGAGGCGTGGCCTGGCGGCGTGACCGCTAGGCTGGGGTGTCCCTTGTTGATTTCATGTGGCGTGTATGGGGGGCCGGCAGGTCTCTGTACCTGAAACCCATCAGAGAGAGAGATGAGACACTCATGACGCGGTACAGACAGGGGACGACCACAGCGCACGCGCGCCCACACACGCGGAGGGGGGGGGGGTGGAGAGGCAGCCCCTAACACCCTGCAATGAAGGGCACTCTTAGGACAACAGTGGCAGATCAAAGGGACAAGCTAATCAATAAAGAGCTAAATCACAAACGTGGCGAGTGTGTTCTGTGCTCACAGGTGAACGTCCTCCACCACCACCTTGGACTCCTGAGCCTCCTGCAAATAACTTTTACAACCACGTCGGCCCCCGCAGCCCCGATTCACAAAGCACGGTGCAGCTGCACCACGGCTGTCTGCAGGTGCTGTCATGCTACGTGGATGGGGCAGGAGATGGTGCAGGAGATGGTGCAGGAGATGGTGCAGGAGATGGGGCTCCCGGGTTCCCTTCCCTCCTCACCAACGGCTGATCCGATTGAGCCGACCACCCTAGCCTTAACGTGTTGGGCCCCGTGCTCCTCCAGCACACCTGGGAAAAGCCGTGGCATCTCTATCAACAGAGAGTCCACTTTCCCAGGCTCCACCCACAGGTGACCCACTTTCAGTGGTTTGATCAAGTATTAGGCCAAATAGAGCCCTCCACGTCTGTGATCACAAGGACAGCACCAGGACTCTCCGACACTCTCCCGGGAAAACAAGAGCAGGGAGAAAGTCCAGCTTAGCAGAGAGGCAGGCAGGCTCCATGCTCCAGCCCCCCCCCGATCATGCTACGCGCCCCAGAGCCGCTCTGACCGCCCCACACCAGTACCACAACAGCCAGCTTCCTCGCTCGCCACGGCTCCGGCCGAGGCCTGGTTTAAACGCAACTGTGCGGCTCGTGCATTTCTCTACTGAAGAAGGGTGGAGGGGATAAAATCCTGCCACAAAACAGACCCTAGGGTTGTGTGCATCTGCAGCAGCGCCAGAGCGTATGTGAACACACAACCATAAGAACAGGAAGGGCAGGAGGTTCTCACTCACACTGTAGACGGCAGTGACACCAGGCTGTGTAGGGAAGAGACGCTCGTCCAGGGTTGGCTGCACACGGGGGATCCTGGGGTGCAACGCATTAAGGAAAACTCTGGAGAAGCACCCATTTAAGGCCAAACACAGAAACGAGGTGGGAGAACACACAAGACATGCATGCGACACACACAAGGCAGCATATATGCGATCAATAGATGATTATTGGCAAGTTTATTGTCTAATCAGACGCTACCCAGCATTATTTCATAAAACAAACATCACCCCCCCCCCCTTTTCACTTAAGCAGTTGGTATTAGGGAGAGATGATGAGCTTAAGTAAACAGCTCCTGCAAAAAATGAAAACATCTGTTGAACTGGTTTGTTTCTTTCCAACGATTGTTCCTCTCGTTCCTCTCTCCCTCTCGCCCCGAGTAAGAGAGCGTGCGGTTTGGAGCGAGAGGCTCCAGTGGGCCGTAACAGTGGTGCATGCTGCTCAGAGTGCTGAGTGGACTGGAATTCACAACGCTGTCAAGACATGCCCGCTCTCATTAACGTATAAAGCACTCCGCTCTCACCCCTGCTCGTTGAGGTGCTGTGCTCGTCCACAAAGGAAACGCGCTACGCCGTACGCACAAACAAGCCGTGAGCCTCAGAAGAGGAATTTCTCTTCCAAATAATCCCCAGACCAGCAACAGGTTCAGAGCAGGGACTGGGAACGGAGGTGCGCCTGGAGGAGGGCCCCTGTGGGCGGCCGGTCGGCCGGATGAACGCTGAAGTCTGTCAAGAATTGATGGCTGAACGTCCAGCAGGGTACAGGAGCACTGCAGGCTGTACAGATGGAGACGCCTCTCCCGTCTCCAGGCCCGGCGGCGACACGAACGGCCGGGAGCTTCACAAACAGGCCCATTGTTCTGAGAGTGGAGGCACTGCCTTCCTTCACTGCCTCACTTCAGGCAGACTCAGCCTGCACCCAGAGAACATGAAGGATTAACTGCAAATAGATCAGCGCAACAGCTGTGCTGCCTCCGACTCAAACTTTCCCTTGGTGTGGAGCCGTAAAATTAAAGGCAAGGATGAAAAGCGCGGGCTGACTCGGGGTCTCCTCTAGAGTGCTTCCGGGTTGTGCACCCCCCCCCCCTTTAAAAACTACACTTAAAGTGTGCACAGGTTAAGTTATTCTTAGCACCAGAGTCCGATTAATAATTCCATTAGTCTCACTTCCAACACTGCAGCGAAGGACTGGGTTTTCCTCTGGGCCTTGAGAGCTCATTTAAAGCAAGACTAAGGCCCCGTTTGACACAATTGTACCGATCCCTAAAACTCAGTCTGCAGAGTAAAGAATCACCTCTTACTAAAAAGAAACATGAGTCGATGAGCAGTGATGGAAAGAATTTTCTAATTTTGCAGTAAGCACCAAAATATCTAAAAGGCTGTTTTTCTATTGAACCACTTTAAAAGGAGACACCCACTTTCAGATAACAGGTTTTAAGAAGGAAGGGCTCCCAGAAGTCACCACCCAAAGTTTATGATGAGAACACTCCCTGATTCTCGGGCCTGCATGCTAAACAGCACAGCCTTTGTCAAAGAAACAAAGCAAACGCTGAATACACTGTGCCATCACCTTACAATACCAACAGAAGCCCTCAGTGCAAAACAATCACTTTTCCGGTGGTGTGTTTCAGAATATGCTGCATGGCAAAGCTCTGTTCAATCTTGAAAGGAAACTGCACATGAGACAGAAGAGACAGAAAGTAAAAGAAAACAATACCCGTAAATCAGAATGGGGAATCCCCTGCTCCTCTTTGGCAACCAGGGCAGACTGAGGAAAGCTCTATTTGGATATCAACTACAGCTTTTCTAGTCTCAACACTGTTTACACGAAAGCCGTGACTACAAACACTTCAATCTCACAAGAAGCTCGACAATTATTTGTCCTTAAATTATCCCAGCAGCTCCATTCTCTTTCCACATCTGACACAACACAGAAATCATAATCCGTCCTCAAAGTATTGATAGTCTAATATATTAAAATAAAACTCTCAAAGCTGAGTACAAAAAATATATACAAGTCTGAATCAACATTTTAATTATTTAAGAAACTAAGCTGTGCAGATATTTTTTGGGCCATGTTGACTTGCTCACAATCCTGTCATTCCTTGTACTGTATAATAAAAAAATCAGTACGCATGTACATTACATTAGTGTCTGTCATCAGATTTTGAAAGGAGGTTAAAGCTTCTATCTCTGAACTTTATTACTTTATTGGCGTCCTTATATATCGGTGTCATTCGTTTAATGTTGCTTGGTATTGGACACAGAACGTAATAAATATCCTGAAGTTAAAATACATTAATTAAAAAATTTGCGCCAATCACGATATAAACAAATAGGCACTTTAAAGTAACATACACATCTATTGCGCAAGATCATGCGCGATAATTACTGAGCAGCGTCACTACAAACATCTTGAGGGAAGAAAAACGAAAGAAGAAACGGAAAGAATAAAACAAGCACGGTAGCTACACAACACCCCGGTTTGCCAACATCATGTATACAAGACGTAAACAAACACATGATCCTAGTTCCTCATCGCGCACTGCGGTAGAGCGGCTTCGGGAAAGCTATTCTTACATTTAAAAAGGTTACGGTAGGCAAACGTGGTTTAAACTACCCCGTAGTTTAAGTGTTACGAGGGGAAGTGTAATGTTTTAACTAAAAGACGTTTAGAAGACAGTAAGCGACTGGCACCGTGGGGATGTGTCAAACAAGAGACAATATGGCCCTCAAAATGTTGTCCTGCCACCCATACCACCCACCTCTCCAGCTAACCAGCGAGAGGGGGGGAAAAAAATCAACCGGTATATGCTGCCCGAATTGCTACTGCTTGTTGCTGAAATTAACTAGCAGCCCAAACTACCCTGGCATTAAATCTTACACCCAACTAACCCACCACCTTTAATAACATGGGCATATAATGTCCAATGTCGCCGCTCTTTTATTTACAAGCCATCTAGCAGGAGGAGAGCTCGCTAAGCTAAAGTGGCTTTGTACAGGTAACAACTAGCGCGACAGACTCGGCGACATTAAATACTGCGGGACCTGATGGCTTAGTAACCAGTCACCTGGGTTAGTTAGTTATAAAACTGTTGATTTATTGACGGTCAGACGCACGGAGACCGTTTAAACATAAAGAAGGCAGAACAGTTGTGGCCAACCGACAACAATCAAAACACTTCACGCTATACTCAACCGAGAAAAGGACACAAAGCCATAGTTAACGAACTAGCTAACAGACAAAAATGTAAAAAATTGTTTCAATTCACTGTACAGGAAATGTTTTTTAAAAAGGATACTGCGTTGGTGGTACCGGAGGAGGCTGCTGAGCGACCGGGGGCCCCGGCAAAGGTACTGTGGCCAGGGTAGCCCGCAGTTGGGTTGAGGGTGACGGCCCGGTTCCAGGTCCAGCGGCGGCGGCTGACTTCGACACCGCTTTCGGCGGCAAACTCATTGCAAAAATCAAATGGTAAATATTTACAATAATAAATAGCTAGCTAATTATAACTAGTAGCTTAAAATAACGCACATAAAAAAATATAGCTAGCCAGCAAGTTGCGCCAAGATCAGGCCTTGAACAAGCAAGTTGCCGGTGGCAGAAATGCTAGCTAGCTAGCTAGACAGAAAGCTGTAGCCAGCTAGCTAACAGTCTAGCTAGCTTATTGAGTAGCAAGCTAACGTTAGCTAGCTAGCGCTTATTGTGGTTTATCTTCATTGCTGAAGGTAGGGGGCTGTTCCCCCTCCCCGGTCGGGGTTTCCGAGGATCCAGTTCGTCTCTGCTTGCCAGGGCGATCGCGAAGACGTACCCTTCTTAAATTAACAATACTTGGTTTTACAAACTGCTATTTAACGAGTATCTCTCCACTGAGTAAGATGACTTCGTTCAACATGGCGCTGTGGCCGCCTCCAGCAGTCCTACAGGACTGACGGTTCGGATTACATCGGATAGTTCCGGCAGCTTTCGGTCAATGGAATTTCGGCGATTAACAGGAACTCTCCTGGTAAAACTTCATAAGTACATTTTTAATCATCGTGTACTTTTGAACCAGGTTAGTTTTATAGTAGTTCTACGTAAAAAAATGTATATATATATACAACGAGTTACGGCTCACGTAGGCAATGTCGGTCAAGTCTAGAAAACGTTTCCAATACTTTCTACAACACTTCGTGATGTCCCAGTGACACCTTGTGTCCACAAATGAACGTGCAGTCTAGACTACGAAAATGTGCATTAGATGTGAAGAGAAACCGACTTTTTGTTTCCAAATAAAGGTTCCTTATGGATATTATTATCAAATATTGTCACTTTTTTTGCTTTTATTTTAGGCTTTTGTTGTGGTCAGGAATTATTCCATGTACATAACGTATATACTGCATTTTTATTTAGCAGTTATACTTAAACCCTTCCTTTGTGCTTGTTGACAAGAAGATTTTCTGTTTCCATATTCTCTTTCCATACTGGCTAATAACTATGAAAGCTACCAGATTGCCACAGGAGTGCAGAATATTAGCAAGATTCAGAGACACTGATGGAACTGAAAATGACTCCTAAAACAGCTATCTACACTGATCTTTTTTCAACAATGTTTTTATGGTGGTCTAATGAATGAAGCAATGAATGTTATGAAGAGAAGAATAAAATACTTTTACTTACAGTGAATCATTAAGTAAGATGAGACACATAACATTATTTGAACCTGTAACACAATCTTAGACCTTACAGCTGATGTAACAGCTCTAAAATAGAGCTTTGATATAGAATAATGCATATTTTACAAAAATGAAAAGTAAATATAACAAAATATTATTTGCAAATGAAACCATAACTGTTTGTCAAATATGATGGTTGCATTTTCCTGTGTGGTACATAAACAGGGAAGTAAATAAACATGCAGAAGTTAAGATTTGCACTTGGAACGTCCAGACAAAATAAAAGCAGGGGTTCCTCAGGGTTCCACACTCAGCAACTGGTGCAAGCAGCACATTGTACAAATCTGACACGTCTTGTCGTGCAGCAAGACACACAAAAACAAAACTGTTTTCCAGTGGTACTTTCAGGAAAAAAAGATGTCCTGTCATTATCAGTAAGTAGTTCAATGTAATGAAATGTCACATAAACAAACACGGACTGTAAACATTTCTACTTCATGTGGAATAAACCCACCAAGTTGTTTGCGTGGGTCTGCTGCACACTTACCAAGTCTAAAGAAAGAGGCTTGTGCATTCTTGGTTTGGTACAGAGGCTGAGATTCTTCAGGGAGGTCTGGGTTTCTGCATACTGTCACAAGCACTGGTCACAGCCAGGTGGCTGTTCTGATATACTGGGGTATCCTTAGCCATGACAGCCCAAAGATTTTTTACTGAGTTCAGTGAGAAAGAGAATTCTTCTTCCTGGAGAAAAGAACAACATTTACAGTATTTTACAGGAAACCTATCTGAAAGGTCACAGTTTAGGTTTTTGTATAATGAATTAGACATTCTCTCTCTCCCTCCACGTTTATATCATCCATTCATTCTCTCTCTCCCTCCACGTTTATATCATCCATTCATTCTCTCTCTCCCTCCACGTTTAAATCATCCATTCATTCCCATTAAACTGAAGATTGTCATTTCCAGTGGCAACACATTTTAATGCTATTGGACACTGTTTGAATGAAGTTAGAAAAATTAAAGAAAAAGAACTGATTTATACTCTCAGAACTTTATAGTATAGTATGAACCCTGTAGTATGAATGTTATGATTTAAACATCCTTCCTTGATCTTCAGAAGATCTTTACTTGCACAGAAGATGAAGGACCTCTGGCCCAAAATGTCCTCTTTTTTTACCACCTCTATATCTTCCACCACAGTACACTGCAGTTACTCTCTGTAATTGCCTTTAGATGCATTTTTTATTGCAAACTTACCATCATGACAACTACCAGGCAATTAACATCTTAATACATAAGAATGATTATGTATTTTACAATAAACGGGACCCTACAGTATGGTCATTAAACTGTGTTTGGACCAGAATAAGACAGCCCACTACATCAGTTTTATTTGAAGATGTTTAAGAGGCATCATTCCAAAACGTTTCCAACTCAACTTTAATCCCTACAAAAATAACAACGACTACTACAGGTCAGTTTAATACAATATTTTTAAATGCTGGAGAATTATGAGGCAAATCAGCAGCTATGTTTGGAGAATCCATAAACTTAATGAAGAAACAGACACTATTAAAACCAAGATTACCATATAATTCTAACCCTATCAAGTAATTCAGATTACAAAGTACAACATAATTGGTAAATATCTGGGTATAATCCACTAATTATCATCTTTTTTCAATTCATGGCTCAGGCTAAAAACAAGAAGTTGGCTTTGCACAAGACCACGAATGAAAACAATAGAACTACCAGATAGAATGTTCCTCCTGCTTGATTTACACCACAAGAAAATCATTATTATCAATGATTTGTAAATGATTTCTCCAGAACTGTCTGTGCTTTGAAAAGCTTATACCCACAAGGCTCATTACTTCCAGTGATTTTAAATATTTTTCCAGCATTTAAAGATAAATGTATCCACACATGTGGTTGTTCGGCCATATGTAAGATGCAGTGAGCAAAGCTACAATGTATATATAGTTCTAGGAAGTGAAACCATCATGCAGTCTCTCTGGAAATCTTGTGAAAAACACAACAATGTCTGGTACTGCTACATCATTAACTACAGTGCACTGCAGCTGCTCCCTGTAATCTATACAGTATATATATAAACATTTAAATGTGCTATTTTGTTATCACTCACACACACACACACACAATTTAGTTAGTGAATATGTAGTTAGTTCACTACAGTTAAAATGACCAAATGTTCCATGATAGCTGTAGTTATCATGATGCCATTATGACAGATACGTACTTGAACAACTGCAGAATCTGAAATTAGAGTGAATGACAAAATGACTAGGACTTTACTCAGTGATATGCTCCTCTCGAGTCTGCCTTAGTTCTGAAAGCCTACCTTGTCTAAATGGATTTGCCTTTTCAAGTGTTTGTGCAATGTGCCTTTCCTCTATCCTTTTATACTGCTTTTCCTTCGCTCTTTATCATCTCCACCCTGCAGTTACGATAGATAATAAACTGTAAGATGATTTCCAGTTTAGTGACGTGTAACGCGGGTGGCAAGGAGGGAGCGGAAGGCGGGGGTGGGGCAAAAGGGGTTTTATTCTTCATGGTCACAGTAATACTCGATGAAGAGCACGAACGTGCCGACATCTCAGAGCTTATGCATGAGCAAAAGAGAAAGTAAACAAAACACGTCTTCAAAGGCGTTGGTTTTTTAGCGCACTCAGCGTCTCTGCCCGGACGCGTCTCTTGAACAGGCCTCGGCAAACGTGCAGCATCAAAGAGGAGAACCCGTGGGTTTAAATAGTGTGACCGAGTGCTAATGGGATGAGGTGCAGGTGTTCTCAATAATCCGAGTATCGAGAACGGGGAAGGGGTGTATTTACTGGAGTGGGCGTGTCCCTGGGTAACAAATTAAGAGAGACAAACAATGATGGTACATGATGATTTTATTTCCTGTCAGTACTTCTGCTACTACTGCTAACAACAACAACAATAATGATAATGTATTAGATATATACCTCAGATATGATTAACAAAAACAAAAGGTTCAGACCCCAAACACCTCAGACATTTCAAAAGTTGCTTTGGCTGTTGTAAAAAGCACCATATAAATATATTTGGCTTGATTTTATTTGACCCCACTGTACATATGTGATGCACATAACCCCTTTGAGTTGCCATGGTAGTACACGTGAGTAATGAGTAATGCCCATTTTCACAATAAACTTATGACACAATATATTTATGACATATGACATCAGAAATATATTAAATATAATTATTTTAATGTTACTTGTTTTGTTATTTGTTTGATTTGCTCTGTTGTTCAGAACTTTTTCTTGGGTATTGTAGTAGTAGTTTTTCAGTACTTTTCATGGCACAACATCAGGCCAGCATACATTGACAGGGCTGGTACTATGGAATATGCAATGCCATACAAAAATCATTACCACCTTACTTATTAATCAAAGTATACAGTTATAACTGTAATAACTACTGCAACTAAATAAATATAGTTCACAAGAGGTAAATATGCATTCAAGTGTATGCATTCGTGTTTTATAAAACACAGCTGACCACATTCCTACTGGTATTAAGAGGTGTATCCATCATACATATGTGTTCTGAATATAACCTCTTGATAACCATGTGCAGGGAATACAAAAGTTTGCTTAAGAGACATCATTTCTGCAACAGCTATGAATTTTACATGGCAAAACTCCATTTACATTTAGAACATATGGCAGATGCCCTTGACTGCAACAACTTAAAGAAGTGCTTTGTATCCTCCATCCAAAACACATCATCATGGTAGAATAGATAGGTCAGTGTTAAGAATATCATGAGGTTAAAGTTTAAGTGCATATCTAAAAGCTCAGAGGCTTAGAGAAGGGGGGGGGGGGGGTAGGCCCCCAGCAGGACCATCAGCAGCTTGACCGTGTCCGTTGTCATGGAGTACGTCTGCCCCGAGGGCCGGTACCAGCAGAGGTCAGATAGAGCAGGTTGCCTGCTCAAGTAGATGCTCGCTGCCATCTGCTTCTTGGTGTCTGCTGTGATGTCAGAGCTGCTGTCCTCCATGCCTGATGTTTAGAGGAGATGTTTAGTCAGCCAGCTCTGGTAAATCAGTTCTTGTCACTTCATGGGACATGATGTGGCCCAGCAGGGAGAAAGCCAGGTTACTGTAGCGGTAACATATTGGTCCTACTGCAGTGAAGTCCTAATCCAACACAGCTAATTTAGGGCTCACAGAGCATCTGAACACTACAGTTGATTTACTTTGTTTAGGCTCTTAATTTCTTCCTGGTGTCTTTCTCATATGTTGTATATTACAAGCATTTAATTTATTACTACATTTATTTACACTTTCCACAGTGTTACACAAATGGCTCTGGTCCTGCAAAGGATTTCTGGTGTTTCACCTGCTCTATAAAACTTTTATAAACCCATGTTTAAAATAACAATTATGAACCATGCTTAGGGTCCGTAGGGCTTAAGATTTGCTAAGGTTATTTTACAGAGTCTATTTTCCACTGGTATACTGGGTCTGCAACTAGAACATCATCCAGTAATAAATCAACTGCAGCCTGGGTCTCTCCATTCCAGAGCAGATTGGTCCCTCTGAGTCGCCTTGGTAACCCTGCATTCAATAATACAACATTATCATAGCCAACATACCATGCAATCCATTTTTTTTTAATTATCATTTTAGTTTTTAAATCACCAAATTGTCCTTTCAAAACAGTTATTATATATGACTTAAGCCCCAAAATAAATTGTATAATAAATAAAAGGGTTGTTAACAAATTCTTACTACTACAAGCTCACTGAATGTTTTCTTAAGGACATTGCCAAGCTAATTCTACATGTTTGACTAAACCAATTTGATAATAATTCTCTGTAATGTGTTCTCAGATAGGAGAGCTGGTTACATCAACCACACTGAGTCCACATATAACAATGTATTTGACTTCCCACCTTACTGTTTACCCTTATATTTATAAAAACATATGTAATTTATAATATACTTTCATAACTACTTTAATACACCCTGTTGGCTATTTTGCATGAAATACCAAGCAGCACACTGAGTTATGTGAATCTGCTACATCTAGGCCTAAACTACCTATTACAAAACATGCTGATTCTCTAATGGACAGCTTATTTTTACTGAGAAAGACAAAAGGCAACTAGGCAAAATAATCGATTCTGTTACCCAGGTAAAAAATTCCCAGAGAAAATAGAATGAACAATGTCAGCAGAGAACAGTCAAACGAAAATTAATATTGTCCATCTGCACGGCTGTTTCAGATATTTCAACTGAGGTTTTTCTAATGCTTTTCATTAATTAAACCCACTTGAGTGTAATTGATGTTGGTCGAAATGTAATGTTACTGGTTCTACATTTAACAAAAACCTTCTTAGATGACTGTTAGAAAGACAAAAGATTTGAAATAAGCCCAATGATAACAGTTTATGATATTTAAAATAACCAAATGAGTCTTATAAAAAAGTAGATTATGGTGGTAAAACTGGTTCTACTGGTGTATGTGCCACGCTCTGTTCTGCATTTCCAGCACAAGTCATCTTTAATTAAACCCATTCTATGGACTCTCGTTGGTGTATAATAGTACCTATGAATTATTTTATACTGAATAAATTTGCCTTTGGCTTCTCTAATATATTCCTCAGTTTTGGAAAGAACTCCCTCCCAAGCCCTTCTCATCTAGTTCGTGAGACCAGGTCTTTTTCCCATGTCACTCTCAAATTACTTCAACCAATATTATTTGCCCATGGACATATCTCATACCATTTAGATGCTTTTTGAAACTTTGTCAGAAGGTTCACATGATACTCTATTACATTTTCATCTTTAGGGGGGAAAAACTCTCTGGTTTACGCAATGTCTGATTTGTAAATATTTCCAAGTAGCCAGTAGCCTCAACCCTCCAATTTAAAATTTTCTTTCCATATATTATAAGGGAGGAAACTGTCCTCTTTACATAAATAATTTAATACGTTGAGACCCTTTTTTCCCCATTGAGCCCAATATATAGTCTGTTTACTTGTTTTTATTTTTAGATTGTACCACATAGATTCTTTTGGGTATAATGAGAGATCTTACATTTTTTATGCAACTCCTTGCCAAGCTGCTCTTGAGTGAGTTAAAATGAGATTCTTCATATTATTGGTTTTCTCCCTTTTCAATGTCTGTCATAGAGATTAAATAGGTGTAAAAGGAGATGTGACATCCTGTTCAATCAAGATCCAAACCAAATTAATATTTCCTCCTTTCTAGTGTTTGGCAAGTTTAGTGTATAGGGAATCCTGGGTTTTCTCCCATCCCAAAGAAATTGTTTAATCTCAGTCATAGTTTCTGTGGGATATATATAGGTATAATCCCTGTTAAGTAGTTAATCTGTGGGGTTATCACTATCCTGATCATGTACTCTTTCCCCCATACAGTCAGATGTAATCTGCTCCATTTCTCCAGGTTCACCTTCATTTTGTTAAGTAACTTGTCTATATTGGTAATAATGATTTTTTGTCTGGGTTTAGTTCTAAATTTAAATTTGTATGCAGATAGCAGGGGAGCAAACTTGAGACACCGCCATAGTTTCTGATTTGTGCCAATTACTGCAACACCCAGAGAATGATTCAATAACTCCCAGCAGCACTGGTGTAGAGTTAACTGGGTTCAATATTAAAATGTCATCAGCATAAAGGAATCATTTATGATCCCTCCCACCCCCACTAACTCTTGACTCTGATCAGTATGGCTAATGGTTCAAGGGGTGTAAACAGGAGCGGACTGAGACTACACCCTTGACGGGTTGACCTAGATATATCAAAGAATTGGGACATTATCCCATTAGTAAGAACCGCGGCTTTAGGGGATGAGTATAGAATTTTTGTCCGTCTACAGAAAACATCACCAAACCCAAATCCTGACAGTGCAGTATAAAAACGTCCACTCCACACTATCAAAAGCTTTCTGTGCATCAAGTGATGTAACTGATATATGGTGTGTGTTTGTTCTGTTCATCCATATTAAATGTAGCAATCTTCTCATATTATATGATAAGGATGTGCCTTTTATAAAACTTACCCAATCTTTATGAATAATTTGTGGTAAAACCTTGTCCACCTTGTATCTTGGATATGTATTTTGCAGCCAAAGTGTATTAAGCTTGTGAGTCTATAATTGGCTGGGTCTGTTAGATTCTCATCATTTAGAGGTATTAATGAAATTATGGCTTCATTAAAACGTCCTGGGAGTGAGCCATATTGAAATGCTTCTTCAAAGACATCTGTGAGTACTGGGCACAATATATCATCATATTTTTATAATATTTAGCTGGGAAAACATCTACGTCAGGAGAAGTTTTCATGCATATCATAATGGACCTTACTTCTGCTTCTGTTACAGGAACATCCAAACTAACTTTTCCTTCTGGAGAAAGCTTTGGTAATTTCACCCCTGAAAAAAAGGAATGAAATTCAACTCCCCAGGATTGTTCATGCCCATGGAGGTATATAGATCTTGATAATAGTTTTAAAAAACTGTATTAATTTCTTTGAATGATGTAACCAATTTGTCATCCTTTCTAAATTATGTAATAATATTGTTTGTATCTGGATGCTTAAACTGTCTTGCTAATATTTTCCCTGTTTTTTCACCATTTTCATAGTATAGATAGTTCTTAGCCTGAGTAGTGAGTAATCAATATATTTCAATATAATTCAGACTTTAGTTTACAAATCTCCCAAAATTTGTCCTCATCGTACCGGTCTGCCAAATGTTTTTTTTCCCAATTCATCCATTTCCTTTTCCAAGAATTGTAATTTTTTGTAATTGTGTGTTTTTATTTTTTTTTTACATGAGCTATAAGCTATCATTTTGCCTCTTACATATGCTTTAAGTGCATCCCAGAATATTCTCACTGTTGTACCTCTATTATCCTGTAATACACTTGTATTTAATTTCCATCTTCCGGCTTTATGTTTGTCAACCTGTATGTCTATATGCAATTCTTGCAGTGCGTGATCAGTCACTGCAGTGACTCCTGTATTGCAGTCTATGACCCAGCCAACGACTGATCCAGAGACCAGAAATAGATCTATCTGTGAGTAAGTTTTGTGGGTGAGGGAGTAAAACGGGTTTTCCCTTTCCTTTGAATATACAAGTTTCCAAATGTCTGTTTAAGCCCAAGTCCTCTATTAATAAATGTACAGCTGTTCTGTCCCTTGGGTTTATGCCTGTCCTAACTTTCCTGTGATCTATATGATTATCTGCTGTCTGATTAAAATCACTCCCTAAAATAATTTGTCCACTCATATTTCCTAACAGTGTATTAACCCCATGGAAAAAGGTTGAGTCTTCCTTGTTTGGGGCATATATATTTCAAAGTGCAACTTTGACTCTACTGATAAGCGCTTCTGCACATATGACACGTCCCCAGCATCCTTGAATGGGTTCAACGTGACAAAATTGAGATTCTTGTTGACAAGTGTAATCACTCCACAGCTCTTGCCGGATACTGAATAATGAAAGATCTGCCCAACTCAACCACGTTTCATTTCAACCACGTTTCAACTTCCTTTCTGAAATGTGTTTCCTGAATAAGTGCAATGTCTGTATTTTTAGATTCAAGATAAGTAAGGACATTCTTCAGTTTGGCTTAATATTCCACGTTACTATAGTAATAAATCCACCAACCATTATCACTATGAGATCTATAGTTGCTTGTCTTTGATTGTATTTTATCTAACTTATTATTGCCTGCCAATGCTATATTCCTGCCAACTTTTACATGAAAAATAAAAATAAACTGATATCAAAAACGCATATTTTCCTTCAAAAAATAACAATTACCGGTACACAAAAAACACTGTTAGCAAAACTAGACAGCTACCATTACTCTTCCTCCAGCTTTGTGGTTGTGACAGCAGCTCATGTTGAGATTCACACCGTAGTGTCCAGAGATTCTTCTACAACGTTTTCATGAAAACCTTCTCCACAGACACAACTGATGCTCTTAACCTTCTGAACTTTTGTTTCTACCACTGACATGGACAAATGTAGGAGACCATGGAAAAAAGAGGAAACAGCTCTTACCGCTGTAATGAAGATAATAAAAACAACAAACCAGACAAGACAGAAGAGCTCATGTATATACTGTTCAAAAGACTGACATGTGATGGATTTGACCCATAGATCTTACTATCCTAGTATCAACAAGCTAACAGTTGCTGTACTGATTGGGAGACCTAAAGACAGTTGCTCTCCCTGACCGTGTTACATAACAAAGCAGGCTGTGGTTTAATACAGTGGTCAATCTGGGATGTGACAACAGCAAAATTAAAGAATTAAATTAAATTAAAGAATTACATTCTAACAATATA
>JAOYMR010000022.1:4195428-4210857 GCA_025802075.1 Tenebrosternarchus preto
AACACCCCCCACCTCCGCCCCCGCCGTCGTCCCACTGCATGATGGACCAGCCTCTTTGTCAGTGTGGTATTATCAGCCGTCGCCATTCAGCCGTTGCCAGCGCTCTCCCCAGCGGCGTGGCTGATGACTGACACGCTCGGATTTCGCTGTCAGGCGCACAAAGGGAGCCCCGAGCATCGTGGATGTGTGATGTTGACACCACACAGTCAGCGCTGGACCGGGTGTCACAGTGTCACATAAAAGAGCTTGTCGGGTTAACGCGCAGGCCTTTGTCTCAGGTAGAGGTTAGCAGATGGAGTTGACACCATTAATATTTACAACTCCAAATGAAATGAATACATTTCAACTGTCAGTCACGGTACAATGGAAGCACTCAGCAGAAAACTGCTCCCTGGTGAGCTGTGTCTGAGGCACTGGGAACTAATGAAATATTAACATCAAACACGATGACTGAATACATAACACCAAATATCTGCCAAATATCTGGCCTGTCTGCAACTAAACTGGTTTTGACACCTTTTTAGACAAGGGTTTTTTGTTCCTTTTTTGTAACAGTACCCTGTATTCATAGTCACTAATCTGTGAAAATAAGGTCTCCTGGGTGTATGGTATAGTGTGCTAAACAAGGAACGCATGATGTAACCGAAATTCAGCAAAGTAATAATTCTGAGAGCGAATGTTCCAGCAAAAGAGTCTGGGTTTGGGTTCTGGAGTAGGTTTCAGTGGCACAGACTAGAACATCTCCCTGTGGACAGTGTTCTGGAATGTTCAGGCCAGATCAAAAAAATAAAGCTCCATGCAGAGTCCGCCCTCAGAGTCCGCCCTCACTGGGTCACTTTTGAAGGCTTTCGTAACACACTACAATAGAAGGATTGTGGTCAGTATTTTTTATTTATTTATTTTTGGGGGTATCAGTTGCTTGCAGGAACAGGCCTATCATGCAGACTGTTTAAGAAGAGATGAAATGAGCTTCACTTGACAGAATATGGTTGTTCTGATGAAAATCAAAAATCACTTCCTTTCCTTTTTGGCGAGACGTACAGTACTGAAATCTGAATTCGGCCCCCTGTGGAGATGGCTTCCATCAAGTGGCTGTGTGGTTGTGGCGAGACCACCTTCTCACAAGCCACAATAAAGGTGTCCAAGTTTGGTCAGGTTTTGAGGAAATGCCATCCCCTCACAACTCCCGACCACACACACTCCAAGTATCCTCCTGCTCACTCTTCATAAGAGTCCAGACGTTAGCCACAAAGGTCCCATGAAAGACCCTCAGAGAGCCTTTGCTCTCCAGAGTTTCCTCCCCATAACGCTGGAGCGCTGTGCTCAGATCTCCAGAGCATGTGTCTTGGAATGCTGCCCCTCGCATTAGGCCTCTGTCGCCCCCAGCCCTCGCCCGGGCGCTCCCCCACTGCCTGCACAGCCTCCCCCACTGCCTGCACGGCCTCCCCCACTGCCTGCACGGCCTCCCCCACTGCCTGCACGGCCCTCCCCACGTGCTGAGGTGCAGGATTCTCGTCTCCCACTGCCCTGATAATCCTGAGCCTCAACGAAGAATCCAGGGCTAATCCTCTAGTTGTCTGGCCCCGGCGTTGAAAATCCACTAGAATTCCCTTGGATGTCATGTGGAGTTAATGAGTCTGATGATGAAAACAAGATGATGGCCACGAAGCACTGGTGCAGAGTTACAGGACAGAGGCAAAAGAGTGAAGTGTGCAACAGATATCTGAAAATCTACAGGTGTTTTTCTCTTTTTGAGGTTAATAAAATTTTAAGGTTGGAATAAATTTCATCAAAATATTAGAAAAACTTCTACACAAGCATTGGGATTTTAATGTTAAGATATATTACATATATTACAGGATGCTAATACTGTACAAGTAGCTCGTTGTAGAAATATTGGAATATTATAATGGACGTGGTACATCATGAAGGTCTGTGGGCATCTAATCAGCTAAGAATAAACCATGAATAAGGCCTCACTATGATTGTGTGTGTGTGTATGCATGTGAGTGTGTGTGTGTGTGTGCGCGCCCGCCCTCCTGTCTGTCTCTGCGCTGACTGACGGGCCTGTACTGTTGCAGGCGTTGGGAATGGTCCGATCAAATGGTGTCTGCAGCACTCCTCGTGTGGTTCTGTGTTGGGAATGGTCCGATCACATGGTGTCTGCAGCACTCCTCGTGTGGTTCTGTGTTGGGAATGGTCCGATCACACGGTGTCTGCAGCACTCCTCGTGTGGCGCTGTGTTCATGTTTTTGTCTCTTCACGACCACACGGCCTCGTCTGTCTGCTCCACACTTGCTGAGTGCCAACCTGGCCTTCCTGCCTCACTCAGGACTATATATACATACATATATTCTTTTTTTTATGGACCTTATTTATTCAGTCTGCGTTTAGATGAGAATTGGTGAATAAATTAATGGCAGTAAGTAAGCACACTGAAACATTTTATACCTATACTCAGTACATATATTTCTTCAGTTTATGATGCTTTGTTTGAAGTTAAGCTGCATTAAGTTGTTTTAAAGTTATGATTGGGTGAAAAAATACTACCCAATCTCCCTCACCATAACATTTTACGATTATTTTTATTGCATATAAGACATTGTAGTATTTTTTTTGCAATAGCAGCAGCCATTTAAACTACCTGATGAAATATACCACAACATTGTTTAACAAAATCAGTGTAAAGTCCTTTTAGAGCTGCACTGGAGTAGTAATACGGGGCTCATGGATTATAATTTATGACTTAAAGCCTTGTAATCTGCAGAAAGCATCACTCTGTCCCTGTGGATTTCAGGTGGGATGGATGAGCACAGGTTGTGCCCAGTCAACAGCTTCTCTGTGCTGCTGTTCAGGTGACCTCTGACCTCCGTTCATCTTCCCTCACCCCCATTCCACAAAGACACAGCCAGAGCGGAGACACAGGCTCCACTGCTCCTGGGTGTTGCACTCGTCTGTTTCATGAGACAGAAACGAGCATCGTAGAGTCCAAACGTCTGTTGCAGTGAAGGTTTGTCACTGCATATGAGTGTTATTTCAAATCTAAAAAATTAAAACCACAGCATTATTAGCTAGGAATGTTTCTGAGGACAGATTATCCCACATATTTCAGCTCAAGGTTATAAACACACACATTGAAAAACTGTGAAAAACTCTCAAATCAAAATTCTCATATTAATTCGTGTTTCTGGTCTTCATCCAATATAAACATGATCTTTAACATATTAATTTCAGACTATTTTAGCCGCGTAATGCCAGCCGTGGTGATGGTAGACATTGTGTTGGCTTTATTGCTAGGTTGAGAGGGAGTACAGTGATAATGAACTGGCTGGAGCACAGTTCCTCATCTCCCGTTAGACTGCAGCGGTATTAGACTGCAGCGGTATTAGACTGCAGCCTGTTGCCAGACGACTTCTAATGGATATTAATATTTCTTCTGCTGCCTGCAATGCCAAGGAGACTTTACTCAGACAGCTGTGGCTCCGTGCTGAAGTAGGCCAAGTGAACGAAGGCGGTGGAGGGGGTGGGGTTGTAGGGAGTGGGGAGAGGGGTGATAGGGCAACTCACATACGTGTTCCTCAATGCCAGCTGCGAACGCTGATCTGTGCCACAAGACCTGCAGCAGATGGCATCAATGCCTCCTAGGATTACAGGTGTCTGGGAAAGGGCACTGTGTTGCCACTCACTGTAGTCATTTATGGGCCCAGTCCTGTGTGTCCTGTAGGGGTGTGTAGTGTGTCCTTCAGGAATAATACACTCACTCTCTTAAGCTCCATCTCATTCACACTGAGAAAAGGAATGTACAGCGAGCGAATCTTTATGAAATTGTTAACTTACACAGTACTATTTCACAGTAGAAGGTCACTATGAAATTACATTTAGTAGAACTTATTTAATTTAGAAGAGGTTATGTTATGGTGTTCTAAACACAGAGCCTTTCAAATATTTTCCTCTGTGACTTGAAGAACCTAAAAAAGATGTGTAAAAATATAGAAGTGACAATTACAACGGCTGGTGTGTCGCATGTAGTGGCATATAAGAGAATCCTGGTCGTACATTAGAACTGTAGATGAGATCTTTCACGTTCATAGTTCTCTCACCTCCTCTCTCCTTTCCAGGATCTGCTGGCCGTCTGCACCCTAAACACTCCTGCCGTAACACTCAGTCCACAGCTTACTGCTTTATTCGTCCTCTTCCTCGCTCTTCCTCGCCCTTCCTCGGCCTCCGCGGACGTTACATTCCATTCCCGTCCGTTTGTGTCTCTGCCACTCAGCCGCGCGCCTGCTGAGGCATCTCCTCCACCTCCTCGTGGGCCTCCCCTCTCGCGCCTCTCTGCAAAGTGTGAATATGGACACTTCATACTCACGCTGGCGAAGAAGCAACTACCCCCCCCGTCATCAATCACAGGCCAAGGGACTGGGCCAAGACTACTGCTCCTCTGTCAGAGCCACTGTGGGATGTTGGACTAATAGAATGAGCTTCATTATACTCTACTCTCGCTCAGTGTGTTGCTGGGGAAGGAGGCAGCTGCACACCTGCAGAAAACGTGTCAGGCGTTTGAGGTGCCTTTGTTCATGCCTTTATTGACACAGGCAGGTTGTTCTTGCTGTTTTTCATACACGGGTTGATTTTTTGGATGCTGATAGTGGTTTTGCCTGGAGGGGGGTGTGGTAGAAGTTGATTAACTTGTAATGAGGAGATAAAGGACGATAGCCTTCACTTGTCAGCAGGGAGAAAGATGAAGAATTTCTTCTGAACTTTTTATTGCCTTGTCATGTTACATATCATACCCTCTGCATGCCTTCCAGTAATAGCTGTGTTTTCTCATAATGATCCGTTATTAATGTCAGAGCTTTTGGTACAGTAGGTTTTGCTGTTCTTGGAAAAAAAAAATTACCAAATAGTATATATCAGTGTACTAGTTCAATAAGGGAAAAATAAATATACACAGATGGTGATCTGGGTGATGTGTTTAAATATGCTTTTCAGTGGCCTGTGTTAGTGCGCTTGGATATTTCGGAGTGGAGAGCCACTCTTTGTTTGTTTAACAAAGAAGGGGCAGGTGGCCATTAGCACCAGCGTCCCAGCAGAGCACTGTGTGTCCCAGGCTGCCTGTGGGAGCTACACGGGAGCGTAACAATAAAAACCTAAAGCACAACCATACGACACGCTAGCTCCATGTTTCTCTCAGGAACTGTTTCCCTTTGGTTCGGCTCACAGCTGGCTGTTCTCCTTCACCACGCTCTCTGTACCTGTCTCCACCTAGCATGCTCCTCGGGATTCTTCAAGCCGTCCCAGGGAGACCAGCAGTGCCTGCAGTGTCCGATCAACAGCCGCACCACCGGAGAAGGAGCCACCAGCTGCGTCTGTCGCAACGGCTACTACCGCACCGATTCGGACCCCGTCCAGATGCCCTGCACAAGTATAACCGTCACTTACGTATTCGTTTTGTTCCATCACTGCATTTACATGCACTCCAATAGTTCTACATTAGTCTGAGTGTAAGATGTTAGTCTAACAGAGCTGAGATTGCTAGTTAGAGTAGGCTGTGTTCATGTAAACTGTGTGGTCTAATCTCACTGAAGTCTTGGTCATTTTAAGATCTTCACTGTCTGCTTGATTGCACCTGTGGTCCAGACTGATTTTAGTTGTACTATCAAAACATGCTGTTTATTTTAGTGGTCGATTGTACAGTGTAAAAGCTTGGGCGAAGCCATGCCAAACACTTACTCTCACACCAAGTTCTCGCCACATTTTGCAACAGTCCTGGCAGTGTCGCATGTGTGATGGCAGTTTTATGATACCACAAAAAAACCCCCAAAAAATACAATCAAATGAGAAACAAAAGAAGAAAGCATCCACTTTTCTGAGGAGAGGAAGAGATCCCTTATGCTTAATATTCTTTTGGAAATCAACATAATGTGATTTCTAGGAAGAAAAATAATGCCGATGCTTTTAATCATGGCGTTTTGACAGCGTGAGGAAGTGTGGGGGTGTGCTTTGTTTCTAAGACCTGGGTAAGTGCTTATCGTAGTAAAGTCGGTCTGTGCTGCCGTGCCTGTAAACTGCACTATGGGTAGAATAACCCATTGTAAACATCTTGTAAACATCTTGGTTCAGTCCAGTTTTCATACTCACTAAGAATTTAGTTGCGTACTTTTGTACATGTAAGCATAGTTGATAAGTCCCACCCCAAACATGAAAGTCCTAAAAAAAAACAAAAAACTAAAACCTCCCATTACCAGTATGATCCACGCCCACATCTGTTTAATACGGAAATCTCCAAATCCTCAAATAATTCATATTGCATGTGCCTAAGCACGCAGAGCTGGGTGGTTTCATCTCTGGGTATGGCTGCCCTTTTTAAAGTGCCAGTCAGTAGACCTGCAGTACTCTGAATGAAAATGTCAGTCTCTGGTGCATCTGAAAAGGAGCCAAGAAATAACAGTCCCAATGCAATTTGCATAATTCCTTGTCCCTCTTTAGGAGAGGAGGCATTTGTGAATGAGAGTAGCACACTCTGATACAGGCTGAGAGGAGAGAGGAATACTTTTCTTTTCGGTGTTGCTTTACATTATAATAAACACAAAGCTCTTTTCATCACATCACACATTAAAGAGTTAACAGAGGGGCCAGATCGCTTTGATTTTGCTCTCACTAATGGAGCGATCGTAATGGTCTGAATGAATGAGAACAAGCTCATAAAAGTACAGGAAGGAGTACAATCGCTTTGCGTTAAAGGCATCCACCAGGCAGACATCAGAAAAGACACAGTGTTGATCATTCTACATCACATTACTAGTTTCACTGATTTTAGTCTCAATCAGCGGTAACATTAATGAAGCGTCTTGCTCGTTTGAGATATACTTAGAACGATGTGTCCAATTAAGCATGTTGTGTGAGGCCCCTGGGCTGGGGGCCTCTGGGCTGGAGGACATCATTTGGAGCATCGCTCTTTTCAGCATCTTAGCTACGCGGGGTCTCGCCGACGGGCCACCCATGTCCCTGTCTGTCCTGCAGCCGTGCCGTCCGGCCCGCAGCGGGTGATCTCCAGCGTGAACGAGACGTCTCTGCGGCTGGAGTGGGAGGCGCCGCGGGAGAGCGGCGGCCGCGAGGACGTCGTCTACAACGTCATCTGCAAGAGCTGCGGCTCGGGCCGAAGCGCATGTACTCGCTGCGGGGACAACGTGCGCTTCCTGCCGCGGCAGCTGGGCCTCGACGAGTCCCACGTGCACGTCAGCAACTTGCTCGCCCACACGCAGTACACCTTTGAGATCCAGGCGGTCAACGGCGTCTCCGACCAGAGCCCCTACTCGCCCCAGTTCGCCTCGGTGAACATCACCACCAACCAGGCCGGTAAGAGACCCCATGCTGCGGCTGACCAGGTCCTGAGTGGAAGCTCTCACTTTTGGAGTGATAGGTCTTCTAAGTAAAGTGCTTTGTTGGTGATTTAAGATTGAAGGCCTTTGTTTGGGGGTTTGACACAGAGCTCCAGCACTGATTCATGTGTTGCATTTTGTTTCCTGTCATCAAACTTGGACTGTTTTCATTTTTCACCTGATCATACTTCCCATTCTCTTAACAGTGGGTCGCACTGTTAACATTATATTGGCAGGCATGCAAATTAAAAACATATTCAGTTCAAAGGAGTTCAGTAAAGTTTAATAGAGCCATTTTAATGAGATCTTTGTGCCTGTCTGCACTGCGCTGAACTTGCTGGCCCTGGCACTTCAGGCTTTGGCCTCACCGGTGTGCCTGTCAGCCCACATTACTGGCTCCGCTGCTGCTGGGAAACTGCACCAAACAGCACCAGGCCCCTGTGAAGCTGGGCGAACGGAGAGCTGCCGTAACTCCCGTGCCCGGCGCTCCGAGGCTGGACCCGGCCGGAGGGGAGACCCGCCACACACAGCACGGGGGGGGGGGGGGGACATAACAGCCTTCACTCCCAGGCACAAACGCTCCGAGAAATGGAGAGAACTAACGGCAAATACGTTATGTGCATTCATTAAGTTACAGATGGTAAATAAAAATGTAGTGATGCAAAGCAGGACAAGTTTGGACCCGAAATGGTGCTTTTAGCTCAGAGCCTTTTACGTCACATGTAAAGTGGTGAATCAAAAAGACCTGGGGTAGCACAGCACTGCACACAGCACTGCACACAGCACTGCACACAGCACCAGCACAGCACCAGCACAGCACTGCACACAGCACTGCACACAGCACTGCACACAGCACCAGCACAGATGAACGTTTTTACTCCTCCTCACTGGAGATGTTTACTGGTCTCAGTGCGGTCCTGCATCCTTTATGTCTGAATTACTATTGATCACCTGTAGAGCAGAGCAGCACCACTCAGATTAGTAGAACCATGAGAACCACGATTTAAAGTAAATTTACATGGGACTATAAGACATGCCTACATATGGTTTATTTGAATTAGCACTGGGAAACAGCCCATGCGTTATTTTTTCTGAGTCCCTGTAATAAAGTGTAATACTTTATGAATTAGTTTTAAGTTCCTGTATTAGAACTTAATAATATTTCTTCATATATACCATTACAACTGCTTCCCATTTTAAACTTATATAGTGTAGATATATAATGAAATCTTCTGTATTGGAAATTGATTAAAGTTGGATTAACTGCTATATTACTTTGTCATTTACCACAGTGGTTAGGAGAAAGATTCTCAGATCTTCTAATTGGCTCCTCTGGTTCACAGCTTGAATACCACAAGGACCTGTGAAATTTGCAGGGGATTTTTTCCCTCCCTATTAAAGAACTAGTTGTATGTCTCATAAATTGAAGTCAGTGAAATAAGATGTTAGGGTTCCACTTACAGGTTTCTGTATGGAAAACCACTTCGGCAGAGCCGAACGGGTTCAGGGGAAAATTGAAAGCTGTTTAGATGTACAGTGTAGCTTCACGTGCGTGACTGAGGAACTGCCATTCCGTCGATGAAGACCTGCTATTTTAGTGCTTCACAAGATATGAGAAAGTTGAGAATAACCTCAAATGTAAAATGTGATTCCACCCATATGATTTTGTTGCCATTGAGTGAAAATATGTTACCAACCTCAAGAAGTGAAAACTGAATTTGATGAGTGATTTGAGGAGCATTTTTTTCCAGCAGTAGATCTTCAGTCTCATCATCCCATGCTAATTCACGTAGACCCACTGTCCGACAGCCTGGGTCCAAACGGTAGACGAGTGCATGGATTTACCTCGTCATTAAAATAGCATTAAAAATCGTATCATGACAGGAATGCTAAATTATTCCACACATTTTCTTTGGCATGAGTCACTGGGAGTTGGGAAGTCATTTGATTCATCCTTTTACAACCTACTCAAATCTGACAAGGCCATTTGTATTATTTTATTTCACTGTTTAACAATCGACGTCCTCTTGGTTCGGTCCCGCATGACACTCTGGCGTCTTGTATTCCTTGCAGGTCGGCATGGTTACGCCAGCAAGCGAAGGCTTTACTGTGAATTCAGTGCTGAACTCCATCTGATGTTTTCATGTATTTCCTAGTGAAAGAAAAAGTGCACATGCAGTTTTTGAGAGTCCAGCGTGTGTTTAATATTCCTGGACTCCACAGCCTCTGCTGTAGGGGAAGGTTTACAACCCAAGGCCTGGAACACCCAGAGCAATCAGCCAATGGGAGAGAAACACCACTCTGCTGGCAGCCATAAACAGCATTTACAATATGGCCACCATCGTTATCATTGGTGTGCACTTAAACTGAAACGCTAACGCACGAAGATGGGGAACGGGAGTGATCAGTTGGCATTTCTCCTGCTTGATGTCATATCAATAAATTTAACATCCTGTCTGAAAACAGCCAGGGTCAGAGGAAGTAAGAAACCCGCGTGGTTTAATATCGTTACACTAGTGTGTTTGTCTGGGAAGTGCCATCTCTCGTCTCCCGTCTCTCGTTCATAGATATTCGCAATATTCAGACTGACTCTCCACAGCTGCTCTAACTGGAATCTGAGGATCACAGATGACTGTTTTAAACGCACAGTCAGCCATTAAGGGACACAAGGAACCACATCACTGGGTATTTGCCAGCTTTTACACGCTGCTTTTAGTCTTTATTTGAGAGCACAAATGGCATGAAGGCTGTAGAGTTAGTCTTCAGTTTTGTGTTGGGTAAGGACTTCCCAGTGTCCTGGATAGAAGTGATGCCAGATTTGATGTCCTGTGTGACAGCCAAGAACGGAGAGACGGGTTTGGAATGTTTAAGTGGATTTTGTGCTCTTCTCTGAGTCATAGAATAGGCTGTCTGGTTTATTCGACCTCTGATCTGACTTTCACTCTGTCCCTTATTTGTGTGTTTTCCCCTCTTTTCCTCTGTTGTATCTGCACACACAGCTCCATCAGTGGTGGCCATCATTCATCAGGTGGGCAGGACGGTGAACAGCATCACACTGTCATGGTCCCAGCCAGACCAGCCCAATGGAGTCATTCTGGACTACGAGCTGCAGTACTATGAGAAGGTATTCACATTTTCAAGGTGTCCTGCACTGCCCCTTGGACGGCCGGGACCACACCTCTCCTTTTTGTCTTGAAGATGAGCTTTGAAGTCACTTTAAACTACACAAAAGAGGCTCACAGTGTACCAGTGTCTTCCAGAACATGGCAAGGCCAGACTCCTCTGGACTGAATTAGACTGAGATGAACTCAATTTGGTATGCTGATGTCTTCCAGAATATGGCGGAGCTGAATTCTTCTCTACTGAGGAGCCAGACTAACACAGCAGTGGTTAGGTCACTGAAGCCAGGGACTATCTACGTGTTCCAGGTACGAGCGCGTACTGTGGCAGGCTTTGGACGCTTCAGCGGGAAATTGTACTTCCAGACGATGACCGAAGGTAAAGATCAGCACAAAGCATTCAAAGAAATACATGTCCAATTGAAATCGTTACTATTTTTCACTTCATTTTGCTACAGTTGAGACAAGATCATCCGAGATCATCCAAGTTACATCGTTAGTTCATCTGGACAGCACCAATGAACTAAAACTTTGTCAGCAATTAGTTTAATCGTTTGCTGCTGACTGACAAGCTCCAGTAATGCCGTTCTAAATTGCTGCCAGTCAGTGAAATGGCACTGACTTCAGTCAGATGGAGCATGTCAGTAGATCTGAGTGCCAAGAGCAGAGCCAAAAACAGCTGTCAGTGGGGCCATCCCAGCATGTTCTGTTTTCCAAAAGTGTGCATCCACACACATCACTACCCAGGGCTCTGCTGCTGAGTTCCTATGAGCTAAAATAAACATGAAAAGTGTGAGATTTGGAACTCGTACACCACTTGTTTGCAGCTCTCATGGGCAGTGGAAAAATGTAGTGTTGTTTCTGGTAATGTTATTAAATGTAGTGTTGTTTCTGGTAATGTTATTAAATGTAGTGTTGTTTCTGGTAATGTTATTAAATGTAGTGGTGTTTCTGGTAATGTTATTAAATGTAGTGGTGTTTCTGGTAATGTTATTAAATGTAATGGTGTTTCTGGTAATGTTATTAAATTTTATTAAACTGACTGGCAGATCTGCATGGATGTTACTGTTGACACTTTATATGCATGGCATTGACTTCGTGGAGTGTGAATTGTCCAGTTTCATGTTGCCTCATCTTTCTGTGTGTGTGTGTGTGTGTAGAGGAGTATAACTCCAGCCTTCAAGAGAAACTGCCTCTCATCGTTGGCTCTGCTGCCGCAGGCGTTGTTTTTCTCATCGCGGTCATCGTGCTCGTAATCGTATGCAATCGGTGAGCTACTTTATAGGCTTTTCGGGGAGGAAATACAAGCAGCAGCAAAACTCACAGCGATTTTGCCTGTTAATATTTCTGTAACTCGCCACAGGAGAGGCGGAGACAGGACGGAGTCAGAGTACACGGACAAGCTACAGCACTACACCAGCGGCCACAGTGAGTGTCTTCTGAGTAGCTCTCACGCAACCTGCATGTCCATGGAGCTGATAACACTCAGAACAGACTTGGACCAGTCAGCCAGTAAGAGTACCAGGCAGGAAGAGACTGCAGTAGCACACTGGTGTATCAGTCTCTCCGTTGGTAGGGAGAGACATAAATGCATTGTCCAGAGTGAATTCAGCAGGGTTGCCAGACCTTTCACTGTGTTCTACAGACTTGGTCATTTCATTCATTAAGTCCAATGCTGGGAGAGTTTGTGAAAAGAATTGAGACGTCCTTGTAGTTAGGGAGGGGCGGGTGGCACGTTGTTAATGAAAACTGAAGACCTTCCAAGGACGTCTGCTTTCCGCACTACATCTAAAACAGTTTGTATTCAGCACCAAATCAGACATGCCAGGAAAAACCCGAAAAAACAGAGAAAATGCTCTCATCCTTTATGAAGCAATTCAGCGGCCTTGTGGATTGGAGCTTCACATATCAGGAGTCATAACTAGCCCTGCCCTTCTCTGATGAACACAAGGGGAGGATTTAAGAGGTGAACATCACCAACCTGATGCTCCATGGGTTTCCCTTCTGCATGAAAGACAAGACACAGATGTGTTATTTTCATTTCATTACACTCACTGGATTCTAATATCTCATGATTCTAACATCTCATTTCTGGATCAATCTATCTCCACTTGATTGGCTTTGCTTAGGTAAAGTAGCGCTTTATTGTGGTTTGCTAATGTTGTGCTCACAAACACCCACACACACACACACACACACACACACACACCCCTTCCTTTTTTACTGCCATAACATTTTTCCTGTTTAGCCGTTGTGTTGAGGAAAGTAACAAGGTTGGCCTAGAAGATACTAATTATTTACTGTATTATTAGACAAGTGATAATTGTATCACCTCAAACTGTGATTAAGTGAATGCATTTATCTATGCAGATTAACCTTATATTTATCTAGCAGCACCAGTTTTTGGCTCCGACTCAGTTCGTATTGGATTAAAGCTCCGCCTCTTCTTCCCAAGTGTCACCAGGAATGAAGATCTACATAGATCCTTTTACTTACGAAGATCCCAATGAAGCAGTGCGTGAGTTCGCCAAAGAGATAGACATGTCCTGTGTGAAGATCGAACGAGTTATTGGCGCGGGTAAGAGCGAACATCTCTGCTTCCTTTACAAAACTATTGGCACCGACGTTTCAAGTCGGGTTTGATAAAAGCCTTTTGGGACGGGCACTGTAGATGAAGTTTGTACTAGTGTAAGACCCTGACTCTGTGTCAGGCGAGTTTGGGGAGGTGTGCAGTGGAAGCCTGCGTCTGCCTGGGAAGAGAGAGATCCTGGTGGCCATTAAGACACTGAAGTCAGGTTACACGGAGAAGCAGAGGCGGGACTTCCTGAGTGAGGCCAGCATCATGGGCCAGTTCGACCACCCCAACATCATTCACCTGGAAGGGGTGATGACCAAGAGCAGCCCCGTCATGATCATCACAGAGTTCATGGAGAACGGCTCGCTGGACTCCTTCCTGAGGGTGGGTTTGAAACGCACGTCTCATTCTGGTCCATTATCACTTTATTTACATTCATTTTTAGACAGTCTGTTCAGAAAAGCCCTTGTCTTTTGATTCTTTGTAAGTCCACCTGAGTGCAGACCTGAGCATCAGATCTGTTTCTATTTCCCTATTTGGACAAAAGTCGGCAGCAAAGAAAAGGATTGAAGTGTAATGGTTTCTAACGACGAATGCTTCCAGCGTGCTTTCTGTCTCGCTTCCAACACCGCAAAGCTCCTCGTCCCTCTGCATCCCTCCAGACGTCCTGCCGTCCCTGCAAGTCTGGGACCAGCTGCGTCTGGCTGGAGGCACAGCTGGACGAGGGGCCATTCTGGGAGCAGATGTGAGGCTGCTGGGCTCCAGTAACATAGCTTAGGGAGGTGTTCCACTGTACAGGAGGGGCAAACAGCCAGAGGGAGGGAGGGAGGGAGAGAGAGAGAGAGAGAGAGAGAGAGAGAGAGAGCTGCTGTAGGCTTACTTTAAAAAAGAAAGAAAGAAAGAAACAAACAAACAAACATCTAGAGATAAGCAGAACACCCATGGCTCTGTCACACTGAGGTATCCTGCTGTGCGTATTTTCAGCAAAATGATGGGCAGTTTACGGTGATCCAGCTGGTGGGGATGCTGCGTGGCATCGCCTCGGGGATGAAGTACCTGGGCGACATGAACTACGTGCACCGCGACCTGGCCGCCCGCAACATCCTGGTCAACAGCAACCTGGTGTGCAAGGTGTCGGACTTCGGGCTCTCGCGCTTCCTGGAGGACGACGCGTCCGACCCAACCTACACCAGTGCCCTGGTGAGTGGGTGGGGCTCATCCTCGCTGGGTTTCCCTGATTGGAGGAAGCCCTGGTTCAGCAGGGTGTGAATGCGTTATGCTGATTGGTTGCAGTTAGTTCACGGGCTGTATGTTTGTACAGACGTGCTGCGTCACAGAACACGTCAGAACTGTCCTTCCTGTCAGTTTAGCCTTTTTTTTCATGCTTCCCTGCTCTTAGCTCAGCATGTGAAATGTAGCTTCTCCCATTTTCATTCTCAGGGAGGGAAGATTCCTATCCGATGGACCGCCCCAGAGGCCATCCAGTACAGGAAGTTCACGTCCTCCAGTGATGTGTGGAGCTACGGCATCGTCATGTGGGAGGTCATGTCCTATGGAGAGAGGCCATACTGGGACATGACCAATCAGGATGTAGGACATTTTGGGGATATTTGCTTAGAAGTATAATTTAGAATAGGGGTTCCCAAATCTGGACCTTAACATCTACTGCTATGCAAAGTTTGGATCCAAACTTAATCAGCCTGAACACATCTGCCTCTAATGTTAAGACACTGCTGATTAATTAGGTGAAGTGTGTTACATTACGTCTGAAATTAATTTTTAACTAGATCTCGAGGAATTGGGGCCCCTTGGTCTAAGGTGTTGTGTTGCTTACATACAGTGACCCCTAGTGGATAAAAATTAGTGCAACAAGTCAGCCTCACATTATGGTTTGGTAAAATGCATGAGACTAGTCTAATTTGAGACTAAGTTTATTTAGTTCTCTAGTTTATTAAAAAATAATAAGTCACCAGTGAAATACAAGTGAATTAATCTGTCTTAATCCTTCCAGGTGATCAATGCCATAGAGCAGGATTACAGGTTGCCTCCCCCTATGGATTGTCCAAATCCGTTACACCAGCTGATGCTAGACTGCTGGCAGAAGGACAGAAACAATCGGCCTAAATTTGGCCAGATTGTGAACACCCTGGATAAAATGATCCGCAACCCCAACAGCCTGAAGGTCACGACTCCACTCTCCTCAGGGTGAGATATTGGGTTGCCACCCGTCCCGTAAAATACGGAATCGTCCCGTATTTGGCAGTTAAATGTTGCGTCCCGTATTGAACCGATACGGGACGCGATTTGTTCCGTATTTTCAAAAGTGTCCAATGCTCATCTCTGTCACACACACATC
>JAOYMR010000022.1:4217157-4243590 GCA_025802075.1 Tenebrosternarchus preto
CACCTGTTCTTTACAGATATGACTAGATTTATGACTCGTCTAGACGTAAGTGTTGTATCAGTGCAATGTTTGCTAAAAGATGACGAGAACAACAAATCATCCCACAAAAAAACACAACATATAATAATTGAATGAATTCATTGGACACAGTTATTTGCACATAAACCACTTTAGACACTAATGAATTACTCCATAAAAGTTTGGTTTATATTTATTACTAATTATAGTTTTGTTGGGAATCGTTATTCATCCTTATCATTATACCTGTGTAGTTTCTGAATGCATTTCTGCTGACAGGTGCTCTTTTTGAGAATGTGCTCACCCTGCTTCCTCCTGCATGGCCACACTCCTTTCATTCAGTCAGCCGGGGGAAGGCCATCTTGGGTTTCCCATCTTGATCAGGTTCCTGGATGCAGGATCCAGGCTGGATGGCCTCCTGGACCCGCCCCTCCTGGACCCGCCCCTCCTGGACCCGCCCCTCCTGGACCCGCCCCTTCTGGGCCAGACTCAACCAGGACAGATGGCGCCACATAATAACACAGGTCCCTCGCCCGCCGCAGCACAGCCAAGAGGCGCGACAGCTGCCCTGCTGCCTTGAGACGCATCACTATTCTTAGACTTTTAGAGGGTGAGGCGGCATGGGTGGCATGGGTGGCATGGCAGCCCTCTTCTCCCCTGGCACTTCGAGGGCAGCTGGCTAAAGCAGTGTACAGCAGCACGCTGCTGATGACATTTATCATTTATTCAGACATCAGATTTTAATTGCATATGGGAGTCAGTGTGGCTTGTCCCACACCACTGGCTGGTCCCACTGGGAAGACATCCTGTATTTATCCCTCATCCGCTAATGAAAATGGCATTTCATCTTTTGCTGAAAGGCTGGACATGGAAGGAAGGAATTTTCTGTTAATGCAACTGCCAAAATCATTATTTGTTGTTGTTGTTTTTTTCTTTTTCTGAACTTTTTTGTTTTACAGACTGAAATAGATGGACCTTTCAGTGATTTCTATGCTGAATTCTAACTATTTTTAGAATTTTTCTATTTTTAGAATTTTTCTGTTTTTTAACACAGAAAAGCCATTACATCTTGCAGTAATTATATATCATCCATTTATAGATAAGGCTGGTGCATTTTTACACAAAAAATGTTCAGTCGCACTTCTAAAATGTACAATGTATGATGTAACAGTGATGCCTGTATTTGGCCTCAGGAACATCTCTACACTGTCCAGCAGTAGACTGCCAACATAAAGGAACTTGGTACAGGTTTTTCATGCTAATAACATACTGTAATAATACATGATACATAATACATTAGCATGCAAAATACACAACAATCAAGTATGTTTTGGCAGAATGGAAAATAACTGTTGATTGGTGTTATAATCTGTAAATAGCAAGGCTGGATTATAAGAGTATTGTGCATTGGTCTGTGATTCACTGTTCTTCGGTATATGTGATGTTAGTGGAAATGCATCTGTGATCTCAACATGTGTTCCACTGGGCTGGGGATTTACAGAGACACAGGAGTGAATACGACACTCGACCGCAGCGAGATGGAGACGAAGCAGAGCTGGAGTGACAACAAGGAGCAGCATGTCATGAGAAAGCAGCGTGTGAGAGGTAGAGCCTGAGCCTGGTGTCGTCTGAAACGTTCTCTCAGTGCTTGCTGTAATGTTCATGGCTCTTGGTTATGCACTTGGACAGTATAAATAGCAATAATTGTGACTGTCGCTCATTGGTATGAGGTTTCGGGAAATGCATAATTTACATGCCTACATGCTATTTTTGATTTGTGTTGTATTCAAAAGAAAGGTCTACCCCTGTGAAGCTCACAGTCAGTCTCTCGCTTGTTCACCATCTCGCTCTTTCAGGGCAGCGCTGTACAGATGGCTCTGCCTTAGTGCACATCGCCATGGAAATGGAGCTGGAATTTGCATTCACATGCTGACCGAAAAGTAGCATGGGCGTGACAACAGAAGACAAGCTGAGTGTTACTGTGTGTGTGATCACCACTCCAAGGCAACTGTTTGTTCCAGGATATCACAGTTCTTTAAATGGGACTCCAGGCAGCAAAGGATTGAATCTGTTGTAGCTGGAATACTGTGCGCACTGAACAACAAGCGCACAGACCAGTACGGACGCATCTATACAAACGAGCTGAAGATTTAGATTTAGATTTTGCCCCTTCATAAGGCATCTGAACAGACTGTGGGTTTACCCATCCGACAAGCACCTCCCCTTTTGTCACATTCTCCCTCCCGCCCAACCCCCTTTCACGCCCCCGGCATTTCCTGTTCTGTGGTTTGCTCGTTTCTGTTTACCTCTCCGCTAATCCCCGGTGTGTCTCTCGCGCTCTCGCTCTCTCTCTCTCTCTCTCTCTCTCTCTCTCTCTCTCATCTTCTTTGCTCACTGCCTCTTCCTTGCTCACAGCCAGCGCGCTGCCACACGATCCACGCTGCCTGCTACATGATCTCCTGGAAAGTAGCCTCACACATCTCTGTTGCTGTTCGATTCTGGAGCTTTTGTAGACTGTGATCTAACAGAATGGATGTGATGCCTTTGCAACGACCCTGACTCCTCGCTCTCCCTCATACTCTCCCCTCCCCTCTCCTCATCTCCCACCCCCTGACCCTTCCCCAGTTCCATCCTGATCCTTTTCCTTCTTCTAACCCTCCCTTCTATAGTCCCCCATTCTCACATTCCCTTCTCTCCCTCTCGACGATGTCCTCATGTGTTCGCTGTCTTCAGTCTTTCCTTGCCTTGTTCTCCATCACCTTAGTTACTTTGGGGCAAAACTGCCCACCCAGCTGTCTGTGTCCAGACCATCACACAGTGGACTGCGCCGGTCAAGGGCTCACCCATCTGCCAGACTCTATCCCTCTGGGTGTACGGAGGCTCCTTCTCTCTGACAACGGAATTCTTTGGATCCCCTCTGATTTCTTAATTGTCTACAGTGATCTTGTATACCTGGACCTGAGGAACAACTCCCTTACCAGGCTGGAGCCAGGGACACTGCCCACCTTCTCCAGGCTTGTCTACTTAGACCTGAGGAACAACAACCTGACTGACATTCCCTCGGGGACTTTTGGAGAATCCCAGAGTTTGATCAAGCTTCGTTTGGGCAACAATCCCCATCTGAGCATGCTCAGTCAGGGCGCCTTAGCAGGCCTTACCTCCTTGCGGGAACTGGAACTGGAGAGGAATGGCCTCTCCATCCTGGATGTTGGGATGTTGAAACAGCTGCCTTCCTTGCGAGTAATACGTCTGGAAGGAAACCCCTGGGTGTGCAACTGTAGGTTTACAAAACTCTTTTTCTGGCTGATGGAGAATCGTCACAAGCTCCCAAATGGTAAGCTGCTTAAAATCACTTTTTTTTTTCTTGAGTGCATGCTTTTCTCTTTCTGGATGATCTGCATATGAACATGCCACGCCTTTGCACCTGTCTACAACAATACTTTGGTTTGTTAGGCCTCGTACACCAAATGACGTTTGCACTTTTACCTCACAGAAATCTTCATATAGCATCCTCTGTTAATACTGTGTTTACTTCTGGCTGCTTAGTAGAAATGATCACATGACATTAGTTCACACACTGTCAAAGTGGTATAACTATTGGTTGGTGTAGAGTTCTGTGTAACAGTGCTACCTTTCCCATGGGGGACTGGGATTCAATCCCCCATCTGGACAAACACGTTACTAGTAATACCAATACCCTCCTAACACTCCTTACACACTCGCCTACAATTGTTACATTGAAAATGTCAATCACTCTGGATAAGAGTGTCTGCCAAACATGTAAATGTATTACATTTGAATAATGCTGTCTGTATTTCTGCTGAAAGCCTTTACATTTGTGACATGGCATACCGTCCAAATGCCTAGAAGCCAAATTAATAATGTATGAGAAAGTTGTAAGACTAAGACAGCGGATCCAGCACTAGGGCCAATCTCAACAATATGTTAAGTTTTCGGCTATTTGCATTATTTATGTTGACACATGACTGTTCACTATTTTTGTGTTACATCTTCAAGTTCTTCTCTTTTCTTGTGATTTATCACTTTACAAGTGAAAGATACGGGATTGGCTGAAACTGAAGCCACTGTCAGTAGACATGGCATAGTTCACTAGGTCATTGATCACTGGTTCCACAATGTAAGGTCAAACAGTATCAGGTTCAAACTGTAGGTTCGTGGTCTTCAGGTTTCTCAAGGCTGACCTGGACACAGGCTTTCTGTAAGCAAATGAAGGACAAATTTCATTCAACATCTATCCCCTCCACTCACTTAGCTCTGTCCTGCTTCACAGATACATTGTTTACATCTGTATAATTCAGTTGGGGTCAAATATAAATGTTTTTTTTTTTTACTTGAATCCATTCACAATGGGTTAGGAGTGTAATCAGAACCCAAGGGTTGTGTTTCCTCATTCTAAGGCTAAATAATAAAGTAAAAAAAACAGGGGAAACACTGTAGATTTGCAAATATTATATAATCATCCTTATAATCTGATGTTTACAAAAATGCTTACAAAATTAAATTAGTGTCATTTGCAGTACTTGGTTATTAAACTGAAGGACCAGCTCAGATGGGTCAGTTCATGAGAGCCACCCAAATCTGAAAAAAAAAAAAACATTAAATGAATGAAACCAAATCAAATTAACTTAAAGGTTGATGACCCTACATGCACAGGGGTCAAAGGTGATCACATGGCATCCATAATTCAATGCAACGCTGAATGTGATACTGATGACAAAGTACTTGTAATACACTATAGATGCTCTGCACCAGGTAACATGAACTCTGCTCTCCAGAAAAACCAAGAATTAACTGGACTTTCACTGATAATGTGCCGTATTTGTGCAGTGCAGAGGTATCGAGCAAAGCAACAAGTAAAGCCAGACATGACTGGGGTACTGTTGGTACTGTTTTAACCAGCCCAGGCTTTAAATGGGACTGGTTGTTTGTTTGTGTACCTCCTAGTTATGTTACTGCATTCAACAATTACTCACAAAGTTGTGGCGATGTATCTGTTTAATGTCCTAAAAAAATAGTTTTTTTGTATTCAAAATTCAAGTGCATCAACAAAACAAATCATGTTAAACTATGGGCAAAGAGACAGTAACATCATGGCATACAAATTTAGATGTAGCCAAACATATATATCTTATGTTAAACACAGCAGTTTATCTTCTAGATACAACAGCAAAACATTAATAATATGCACACACCTACAAACACATCACACACATGCATATATTCACACACCCATATATATAAAATGTCCTGAGAAACATCCTGTTTCTGTGGAAGCCTTGTGTACTTCACAGTTTTAAATATCTCTACTGTTTTACTATAGTACACTGCAGTTGTACACTTACCTAGAATATTTTTATTGTACACCTTAAACATGGTTCATATTGTGGGTAATAAATTAATTATTGTATATTTGGTAAAAGTCTTTACATGCATATAAGTTTGCCTGTGTGTGCATGTTTTTTATTAGTAGATTTGTGCATGTGTGTGTGTGTGTGTGTGTGTGTGTGTGTGTGTGTTGGGGGGGTGGGGGGGTAAAACACTTATCAGTCTGGCATGCTGGAAGTCTGGATGAGTTTCTGAGACTGGGAGCAAGGCCAGGTGAGACACACAACAAAGGATGCTGTGGTCACTCTATCTCTAAGTGATGTGAGAAAGCCCTTCTGGTTACACTGACATAACAACCCTCACCACCATATACATGGTTGATGATGATGATGTCAGCTGACTTGCAAATGAAGTGGCATTCACTTAATTACAGGAAAGAGTTATGAGAATTCAAACAGATGCCATTATTCACGTTATTATTTTTACAGTAATTGTTGTTTTTTTTTGTAGTCCTAGGATTGCCTGCATATAATCAGTCTATTTAAGAAATGACTTATTACTCTACAGATAAAAAGATTAAAATACTGATATTTATGGTATTGGTGTGTGTATACAGATATATACAGACAACATCTCATCCCCACTAAATCCCCACGAAAATGTTTAACATGACTAACATAACTGAGACGAGTGAGCCTGATTATTTCTAGAATATCATCCTAAAACATCCTAAAATCATAATTTTGATGTATTTCTGCACCGAATTCAGTTTGGTTTAGAGTAGATAGGCTTAATTAGAGTGACACTGTGCTATCTGAGGTCTGTCCATGTAAATGTATTGCGTAGGAGATGTTCCACTTTAAATGTATTGTCTGGCATCTGATGACCATACCACTGAAAGCAAATTAGAAGGTTCTTTCCATGAAAAGAGAAAACAAACAAGACTTAACAATAAAACAATACCCTCGAAGAGAGCAAAACGGGAAACCAGAGAGATTTCCATTCTACATCTCACAGTTATGTAACAGGCTTCATCGCAGGAGCCGATTCTCGGTTGTGCTGTTAAAATATTTTGAAATGACGCTTGTTATTGCAATGCAATAATAATGCACTGATTCGTTTGGAGCCTCACGCAGTATGAAACAGACTGTCAGCACCGCAGGTGACCTCAGCAAACACTGCACTGCATTTCTCCCTATCAGAATGAAGCAGATGGGGATTTGTTAGCAGGTAGCGCAAACTCTCTCCATCGGCGGTAGATGTAGCTGACGTAGCCATCGGCGCGGCAGGGCTGCTTTTCACCTGATCTGCCGATAGTCACGTCAGAGCCCACAAGTGTTCAGTACACTGTGCTTCATCTCCAGCCAAGCTGAAGCAACATGCATTTGGCCTCAGTCCAGGGTTTGCACTGTCTGTCAGAACGTCACTGGACTGTGATGATATTGAAAAGGGCAGAAAGTTTCAGGTTATGAACACCCACAAAGTACACCGTGTTCAACTCAGTACCTGTGTATTAGTGGCAAAATAGTACATCAGCTTGGACTGTCTTGTTCTGTTCTTGTTCTAGTTTTGTTCTAAGAGTTTTTCATGCTCTAGTTAAAACTTGAAGCTTTGATAGAAGCTTTACAAAGATTGAAACTACAATTCTTGACACCTTAAATGACCAGTGTCCACCATCGCCATGATCTCTTAAGTAAATGTACAGTTTGGGACAGCCCACTTCTGACTCCCTCAGTAACACACACATAAGATATTCTTTAAATCTCGTGCATTGAGTGACATTATAGCAACATTTGCTTCTCTCTGGGTAAAGTGGGTCTTATGAGTAAAAAAAAAACATTTCTTTGCACATTTGAAGATTCAAAACAAGCTCTAAACAGGGCAAATCCAGGTTGGATTGCACAGATAAAATTTTCCATTCAATTTTCCTAATTCAGTGATGATACATAAATTACTTTGCCTTGTTCTTCCTAACAAGTTGTTGAGATTTTCTTCACAGAAATTGGACATGAGTATATACATAGAAAAGTTACTCTATCATTGTGAAACTAAATAGCTGTCTGGCAACAACAAAACAATTGAATGATTTTCCCATGTTTTCTCTATTTTTTTCTTCACCTTTTTCCTCTTTCTGTTTTCATTCTGAATTTGAAATTGCATGTTAACATTCAGGTCATGTGAGGTGCCTCGTGTCCCATTGTGTGGAGCTGTGCTGCTGTGTCTCAGTGTGACCTTTCTCCTCTTCCCTGCAGGCCTGGAAGGCGTGGAGTGCCTGCTTCCGGTGAATGGTCACCGGATCTCCCTGAGCGCGCTCTCTGAGAACAGCTTCCGGGAGTGTCTGGGCACACTCTCCCTTAAGGACTTGCTTGTCGTCATGTTCTCTGGCATCGTCATATTGGTGATCTCCATTGCTACCAGCTTCACCATAGCCTCGATTATCAGCTTCATACAGCAGCAGAAGATGAAAACAGCATCCGAGGAGGATGGGTTGGAGTGAGTGCGTGACCGTGTGATCGCAAGCTTGACCTCCACCGCGCTGGGTTATTGTACCACACCTCACTATGGGTGGAGGGCCATGTTTGCACCATCAAATACCCCATTTTGCCCCTTAATGACTGAGGTGAGGCTGAATTAGCTGCCACACATTGTGCATCTCCCATCCAAGTATATTGAAGCACTTTTATACTGAAGACAAATTACTGAACCACGCCTTAAGACATGACCTGTTCAAGATACTCCAGTTCATAACATTACTGTGGTCTGGACCGCTTTATCCAGGCTAATGGTACTGAGCATAACATGTTAGCACATATTTCTATGTAATTGTGCAAGGTAATGAATATTTTGTATGCTATTTTTGTTCATGTTAGAATGAATCTCACTAAAAATGGGTGAGGTTAACATACTTGCACTTTAAATGAGAACTGATATATTTGCACATAACCCCAGTGAGCCATAAAGTAGATGGTATTATAAATCATAAAATAGATGGTATTATAAATCATAAAATAGATGGTATTATAAATCATAAAATAGATGGTATTATAAATCATAAAGTAGATGGTATTATAAATCATAAAGTAGATGGTATTATAAATCACAAGTACTCATATCACCAAAGAACTCCATAAAATTAGCATCTTCCTACAAATTCTGGGTGGGGATGGGGCCATGTTATGTATACCAGTGGATAGACTGTCAATAATTTACTGGTAGAAAATTAAACATTACTGATATATAATATATAAAATCACACATATTGTACCAACTGTGAATAGAAAGATAACTAATCATTATGACTTTTTCACTTTTATCTTGTTAAATTTCTTTCCTTTTTTACTTTGAGAAATAATTAAATAAACAGTGACACCAAAGTGTTAAACAATTTAAGTGTTTGGCTCATTTTACAGTAAACAACAGCAAACAAACTAACCAAAAAAAAAAACACGTGGTCTTCATACACTTACAGTCAGCATTTTGTTAAGCATAATTTGTAAGTAAACAAATCAAGTAAATTCATTCAGATGTTTTGATTTTATTGTTCTTCCCTACAAAAAATTGTAACCATATAAACAAACAGTGGAAATCTAAGATTCCATGGTTTTGATTGTTGCATTTTGTAACTGCAACTATAAGAGATACAGCTCTTTCCTTTTTTAAAAAAAGAGTTTTTGTTATTCTGAAATCCTTGCAGTTCAATAATGTCATAGGTATCTTCCTGATCTGGAGCCATGTACTGTTTTCTAGAATAAAGCTCTGCAGGTGATGTGAAAAGTGACAACTGATCCCATGTGAGCCAACAGACGCTTTACCTCCATGTGTTTCATTCCCCCTGAAAGAGGCTCAGTGTGTTTTCAAGATGCTAAATAAACATAAGAAGGAAAGCATTTGTTTTTTTGCTCTTTAAACTGTTACAGGTTCTAATGTTGCCTTCCTTATTAGAGTCAAACATGCTCAGAATTTATACTATTTGATCAAATAATTTCTGATGCTCAAATTGCAAAGTTTGCCATAGTTAAATTATAATCAGAAATTATACCCAAAGAAATCAAAGCCATGACAATTATGAGATGTTCTCAACTATTGGTAGGGCAGTTAGTCTAACTGAAGCCGAATACGTTTGGAGAGAAGACACTGGAGGTGTATGTTTGCAGAGTGTGGGAGGAATTCTCTCCCAGCACATGTAGTGCAGCAGTAGCTATCTGGCTCCACATCTTTGATCAAAAACAGGTTGAATTTCTGACACATTTGTTTTATGTTTGGAGTCTCACGTTATTCACCATCTCATTACTATAATTCGTAAAAATAAATGTGATTACTGTATTATTAGACCATTCGTGTTGCTGTCATCATTATTATAACGCATCGTTCAATCTGGTGCTAAAAAAGACTGTCATATCCATTTGAATGAAAATGTCATCATCTCAAATCTCAGCATGTAAAAACATTAAATGACCTGTAAAAATGGGTGAATATTACAGTAGTGTGGAGATGGAAGTCTCTATGTATGTCCCTTATGGAATAGTACAGTAGTGTGGAGATGGAAGTCTCTATGTATGTCCCTTATGGAATCCCAGTGGATGGGAGATGGTCCCTCCAAACTAACCCAGCAGCACACCATTAGAGCATCAGAACATCATGAAGTAAACAATGTACAAACATCTGTAGTCAAAGACAGGTGTGTGCTGCCTTGTACACCCCACAGACGGGAGGGTGTTCTGAAAATTATTCATGTTATGGTAACCCCCTCTGCCCCCCCCCTTCCAGTCCTTTTAAGAAGGCAGCAGAATGAGACATCTACCAGTGTGAGGATTTTCACCGGCCAAAAATCTTCTGGTCGCCATAGTTACATGGCTACTGCCCAGCGTGCTTGAAGATCTGCATTGTCATGAGTCTCAGGCTGCGTTCACACCACCCCAGACTGGAGCTACAGGAACTGTCATGGTTGCACTGCGCCCACAGCACAGAGACTTTTATATGTGCTTGTATTTTATTTGGTAGTGGACATATATTTTCATTATTATTTAATATATGCCTACCATGCTATTATCATTTATATGCCATTGCAGTACATAGGTACCTTTAATCTGCACTGAAATATGTTTAATGCGAATCTAATTTCTGTGCCTGGGGGTCATTAACTGTTTACTTCCAGAGAGTTTCTATCATGTAATTATATTTCATTATTTAATATATATTATTGCATTCATTCAAAGCAGTATATCTGTTATTGACTCAAAATAATACAATGGCACATTATTATTATTGATTATATGCTGTTATTAAAAAACCTGTGTAGTTTTGGGTGAATGCAGGGTCAACCAAGCGCCTGCCAGGACCTGCCTAACTGGACAGAGAGTGAAGATTATTGTATCAGTACGACTCAGGACACAGATCTCCCCCAGCACTGTCCTCATTATCTGGGCTGCACCCTGGGTGTGCAACCCAGATCCCAGAGAACAACAAGCAGCGTGACCCGGCTTCCTGTGTGCCTCTACAGTTACTGACACCCAAGCTGCTTGCCTTACACATGTGGGAAAGCTCCACCCCATTTGGTGCTAATTACTCAAAGCAAAATGCAACACACACTTCCATTCATGCTTAAGCCTCCTCTCCATCCACCCCCACCACCCCATACACACTCCATTTACACTGGAAAAAAATATATGCCAGAGAATACACTGCAACAGGATATCTACAGTACAACTGGGATCATGTCAGATTGAATTATTTTAATAATTCTATCCATACCGCATTACAAAATCTAAAGAACATGCATACATTTTTAATGATGTTTTGTACACCAAAACCACAAGATTTCTTAATTTTAAATAATAATTTATTTGTAATAATGTGTGATATTCCAAACATGTAACCCCCTCAAAATGTATCACTTCTGTTATAATTCGAGTGTCATACACATAGACGTACACATACAAAGAGAGATAGTTGGATGTAAAGATAACAGATAGAGAGAGAGAGAGAGAGAGAGAGAGAGAGAAGAGAGCTGTCTTCCTCTTCTGTCCAGATGTGGGGGTTCGTAGGAACATAAGATGAGCAGATGACCTTCTGCAGGCACACCGTGGATTATGGAGCTGCACATCACCAGCCAAAAAGTGTGAAGCTTCACATCTGCTGGGATTATTGATATTCTGTGTGCTATTCAAAAGCACAGCCAATTTCTTCTCTCAGACACATGACAAATATAGTCAGGCGTAATGGCTGTGGTTACCCCAGAAATGTGTGGTGTGACAGCAGTGCCCCCAGGAGGCCTGGTGTGGTTAAGGGATTACACTGCCAGATCTGAGTGAATTACAGTGCATTACACAGTTTTAGATCTTTAGATTTTATGATGTAAGATGTCATGTCATAATTATGTAATTAGACCTGTAGACTCAGCACATGGTAAAGTCTGGAACACAAGTCATTACTGAAGGCTGGTGTTGGCATTATAGAGGCAAACAAGAAACAATCTAAAGGTGATGAAGGCAATAGCAGTTTCTGTAAACAAAATATCAGGTATTTACAGTATTTTAAATATATTTCATTACTCGCACTAAGGTTCATAGTGTACCGCTGAAAAAGACACAGTACATTTCATGCTTAACTCTAAACATTTCGAAGTGATTGTAGACTACTTAGAAGAAATGTCAACCCCAGACCAGAATAGCCTGAGGGCTCTATAAATGTCTCACTGTTTGTGTGTGTGTGTGTGTGTGTGTGTGTGTGTGTGTGTGTGTGTGTGTGTGAGTGTGTGTGCACATGCATGTTTTGCTCACAGATTCCATCCCACCTTTAAGTACTACAACATTAACCATACCACCTGTTTGCCTTAAATATTCCAACTTTGCTATTCACAGCACAGCATATTAAAATAGGCCAACACTGCAAAAAGACAGAAACAAGTTGATATAATCTGTACACCGCTGGTAATGTTTTAAACATGCCAACATCAGTTGCACAGAATATGGGAAACTATAAGCAAAGAGGAAGTTCATGCTTAAATTATACCACGCTGGAAGATCTCAAAGAGTTGACACTTTCAAATTCTAAGGAAATTGTATGAGGAGTACCTCAGGGAAGCATTCCTAAGCCTTTTTTATTATTACTTTAAAACTGGCTGATTATTCTGCATTGAGTTAGTATGTTATAAAGATAAAACAGGTAGAAAATAGATTAAGTATTTAGCTTTGAAAAATTTCAAGTTGATGTCCTGCTAATAAATTGTTCCTTCATCTAGGAAAAATGCTGGATATCTCGTTTGGTTGTTAAGGTAGGCTAAGAAAATCATTTGATTTTATCTGCAGCAAGGTCAGTGTAAATTTTTAAATAATCAACTCAGGTTTTTTAGATAATCAGTTATCAGGGGAAGTAATTGTTCATAAAGCATTAATTAACATTTGACAGACTGCATTTTAGCTTAGAAACCAGCATTACTAGATGTGACAACTATAAAACTGGCATAATCTATAAAACTATAAAACTGGCAGATCCGTTCAAGGACATTTCGATTTTGCATCTACACCTCCAGACTCATAACAACTTTCTTCCAGTAGAAATTGCAGCAAATCTAATTTATTTGAGACTTACCCATACAATCCTAGACAAACTAGTCCCAGGTTACCTAATAACTTTGATTTAGTAAACAAATATATATAGATTGTGGCATATATATATGAAATAAACTTGTTTCTCCTTAAACAATTACAAGTTGAGAATAGCTTTAAACATGCACTGAAGAAACTGCTGCTAAATAACATTGCAATTTCCATGCCTGACTGCCTGTAATTATTTTAGAGGACTGTAATGGAAATAAGCCAGTGGATTTATTTTGTTTTTATCCTCGGCAATTACTCATGTATTTGTTTGATTGTTTGAATGCTTGTAGTTTTGTACGAGTGCGGTCAGTATCATTGTCAGATCTACCCATCTGGTTGTCTATATAGAATATCTACGCGTCAATCTTTTTTTGTGCAATTATTTCCCAAGATCCCAACCGTTATAACAGAACATGATATAAGCTATGCCACTCTCTCGCTGTCTTTGGTAATACTACTGCCGAACAACTATTTGATGTGTATGGAATTATAAACTCATCCTGAGTTGTACATCCCAACGCTAGATGTCCACAATTACAAATGCATGCGCGGCAATTTGTTTTGTTTTGGCACGTGACCGGAAACAGCGCTGTTGGAACCGCGGTTGTTCCAGGAAGTTCTGCGATTGTTTTAGTTTGACATATCTGAGTGATAAAATGCACAGGTCCTAGACACTAAATAATAAAAGCAGATAGCTTTGTAAAAGCAAGTTTCGCAAGATTAAGTGGCCAGTGCGATCTGCGTTACAGAAAAGCGCTTCAATATGTCGCTTAATATAGTTTATATCATGTTTAAAAAGTTGCTAGCTGTCAGCCAAGACGTGCTAGCTAACTAGCTAGCTAGCGCGCTAACTTTAGCTATCTGCAACCTTGCCTTCGCTTCTGCCTGCTGTCGCATTCGGTTTAGTGTCGCGTTTGAGTTGTTTTCGCTGGGGGTTTGTTACTCTGGCTTGATTACAGCTGTCAACTATATGCTCTAATATCGAGACAGCGAGTACAACGCCAACGAGTGCAAATGCTGTCTTTCGCCGCTATTTCATTTTGACAAGGACAGCCTTTCGGTGGACATTGGACCCTTAACCCAGCGCCTTGTTGTTTCGTTTCCTGCTGAACTTGACGTTAGTTAAATTTGTGTGGATTAAGTGCTTCTAAACTGCTTTTTTCTTTTGGAAAGGTCGCAATCACCGTTCACGTTCGGCCTAATATTATGGTAAGATGACCGGCAAACGCTGCGTTAGAAGGTGACAGCTTGGAGTGTATTTCAAGGAAAAGTTAATAAACTCAATGTAGTATTTGTCTGTTTGATACTGCTCAATAAACGGTCTATTTAAGTGCTCCTCTCTGATATCCAGTGTCTAATAATAAAAGTACATGACGTTAGCAGATTGTGTGCCATGGTTATGGTTAGCTGACACGGAGTTTGTCCGCTGTTTTTTGGTTAGGATATATTTATGTTTATTGCGTATTACCGCTGCGCACAGATATTTACGTATCTAGATCTTTTTTGGCTGCTATCCAGTGTAATGTTAGGTTAACATAAATTTCATACAATTAAGTTATATTGGTTTCTGAGGTTCACTTTTGAATTGATGTATGTTTCTATAACACTCATATTTCGTCTCTTTCTTCTTATGATAGAATTCAAATGACTGGACTGAGCGCTCACTGTAAAATTTTTGTCGCTGTTTCCATCGAAGCTTCCTTCTCATTTATGCACTGCCTTAGCCCAGTTCCTCCACCCTGACCCATAATGTTGGAGGGACTTGTTGCATGGGTACTCAACACATACCTAGGCAAATATGTTAGCAACCTTAACACTGATCAGCTCTCTGTTGCACTTCTCAAAGGTATGACTTTTTCTCACTGTGTGCCATTGTGCATTTGAGTGGCTGAGTTTGATCAGACTTCAAGCTTATGATCGATTGTGTTGTTTGCTTTTTTGATCCAGGAGCTGTAGAGCTTGAGAATCTTCCTTTAAGAAAAGATGCACTCAGAGGGTTTGATCTGCCCTTTGAAGTCAAAGCAGGTGAGCACTGTGTGATGTTTATGCCACTGAGGCAACTCATGCTAACAATGAAATGCCATTTAAAGATGATCAGGAATTTCTGGTTTGGTGACCAAAAAAAAAGGTGCATCTGCCGTGTGGCTTAGCAAAAGTGTTTTATGTTTTTTTTGTTGTTGGTGTAGTTTTTTTGCTTAGATAACTATTACAGATAATGATAACAATTCTTAATGGTTCTTAGTAGTGATACAATACTGAGAAAAAACTTGGTGTGTGTGTGTGTATGTGTGTGATATATATTAATTAAGATATATATATCTTAATATCAGCGTTTATGTTTCTAAACCACTGCAGGCTTCATTGGGAAGATCGTGCTTCAGATCCCCTTCTATCGGCCTCACAGTGATCCATGGGTCATCTCCATGTCTCAGCTAAATCTGATTATTGGCCCTGCCCACCCTGAAGAATACAATGAGGAGCAGGAAAGGGAAGCTGAACGTGAGCAGAAGAAACAACTGCTCAAAGCTTTAGAGGACAAATGGAAGGTAGTGAGATGCCACTTTGAAAAATATGCTTGTGTTTCAGTGCAAAATAACTTTTACCCTCATTTAAAAGAAAATGATTGTAATAATGTGTTTTTGTTTTTTTAGAGTGAATGTGAACAGAGGGGAGAGTCATACTGGTACTCCGTCACTGCGTCTGTGGTCACCAGAATAGTTGAGAACATTGAGGTAATCCCACTTATTGATTTTATGATCGTAGATTAATTTGACTCTTAATTTCAGCCTATTGTAGTTTGGATTAAGTTCAGTTGTAGTACCATGACCTTTCTTCAATATCTGCAGCTGAAGATTCAAGGTGTGCACTTAAGGTTTGAGGATGACTCCTCCAACCCAGAAAAACCATTTGCCTTTGGAATTTGCATTAAGAATGTATCAGCACAGAACTCCTCTAAAGAACCGGTGAGAAGAGCAGTAACGCTAATTTAATTTGCAAAACGTATCACAGCTTTCTCTTATGTTAGTTGAATTCTTTGCTCACAGGCTCAGAAGCTGATGCGGCAGAAGCAGCTGGAGGTTGAAGAATTCAGTGTGTACTGGGACACTCGGGCTACCATACTTGCAGATCTTCCTCAAGCTGAAATACAAGTATTGCTTTGGGGCGGGGAGCAAATCATAAAACGACACCATACCCGTTGTTTCATATACAACAAATAAGTCTGAGGACATTACTTGATGTTTCATAGTTTTCTCCTGGGACATGTTTTCTTTTTAATAGGAGACCATGACCACATGCATGCAGAGCCGAGAGCACCAGTACATATTTGAGCCTGTGTGTGCGTCTGTGCTGCTGCGGAGGAACGCGTCGAAAGAGCCTCTGAGGTCACGTCACACCCCACGCATGCACGGGCAGGTGCAGCTCGACCCCCTTTCACTGCACCTCTCGCAGGTACTGAACGACTTGCCTGTGGCTGGTGGCCCAGCACTTCATCTTTTTTTTTTTTTTTTTTTTAATTATTAAGAAGGAATTATCGTGAGAAGAAGAAAAACAGGTTTTATTTAAGTGCTCAAATGGTACTTTGGTTGAATCCAAAATGTAGGTTCAGTATCAGCAGATAATGGCCTTTCTCAAAGAGCTTGACCGGCGAGAGAGGGAGATGCTTTTTCGAAAGTGGAGACCCAAAGTTCCCATCTCAGGAAAGTAAGGCATTTTGCATCCTATTTGAAAATACAAGCAAACATGCAAATATAGAGTTTTTATCATTTAGCTCTTCTCTGACTCTGACTCTTCTCTGACTCTGACTCTGCATGTCTAATAACTAGCTTTCTTGTTTCCTACAGCTGCCGGCAGTGGTGGATGTTTGCCATCAATGCTAACTTGGACAAAATCAGGGAGAAGCATAAGAGAACGAACTGGACCTTTGCCCTGCAGCGGGCACGCGATGCCCAGCTCTACACGAGCCTCTATGGCCAGAGACTTGAGGAAATTGCTCTGACTGCAGAGGAGGAGGTAAAAACCCCCCAGTGGACTGGAAGGACTGAATGAATACAGTGTACAAAGGCATAAATCTTAAAAAAAGACCTCTTTTTTGTTTTTTCTTTCTTTCTTTCTTTTTTTAACAGATACAGCTAAATTAAGGGGATGTTTTAAACATAACTGGCTGATTTATTTGTGGGATTGTGGACTACTGTGTCTGTGTGTCTTTCATAGATTGAGTTTGAGAGGATTGAAGATGAACAGACAGTGGAGGAGTTGCAGAGTCTCAGGGAAATTGTTCATGACTCCTTTCGAAAACAGCTAGAGATTGCAGAAGTGAGCTGATGATGTTTATATTGAAACCAGAAGGACATTAACTTTCAAGGCATTGTGCTGAGATAAAGCAGCTTGTTTAACATTAAACATAGACATAAAAAGATGTAGCACTGATTCCATGGATTGAGCTCTGATCTTAGCCTTCATCAGTGTCTTTGACACACTGAGCTATTGTGTGCATCCTTTGATCACATATACATGCTGTTTGCTTAGAAATGACTCATTCTTTAGTATACTACTATTCATTCTTTAGTACACTCATTTATTCAACTTGCTTTTTGGGCCACATTTAACTGCATCAGTATGACCAGACCAAACACAGAGTTGAACCTTTATCGCAGCCATTAGTGAATTAAAAAAAAAGAACTGTATGATGCATGTTATTCTTGCTAATGAATAAGCAGTGTGTCATGGATAAATGGTGTCCTGCTACACTCACCACTTCACAATTGATCCATTCTCAGAGTGTTAGAGAGCCCATGTCAGAGCCCGAGGCCGCCTCTTCCTCCAGCTCCGTTCCAAAGAGTGGCAGTTCGGGGATGATCCAGTACCTGCAGTCCTGGTTCCCTGGCTGGGGCGGATGGCATGGTGGTGCTGAAAGGGCCGAAGGGCAGCCCATGCCTGATGACCTCATGCAAGGAAGTGCAGAATGGGATATTCTGGGTGAGCTGAAATGTTTTTATAATTAGAAATGCGTCTCAGACTGTATGACAAAAGGATAAGTGCCTCCAGGGGAAACAAATATCTTAAAATAAGCCTTATTTTCTCAAGATTTTCCTTGTTACTCTGTATTGTCTTTCTTGTGTATAACAGCTCTGTAAAATGAAAGACAGAGGATTCATAAAACCTACCGGCAGATTTAATGTGACATTAATGGCAAATAGTGCCACAATATCACATTCATAAATTTGAATTGCCAGCGTAATTTATTTTTATTTATTTATTTAAAGTGATGCATGGTGCTACTGAACTTTGTCCTCATTTGCATATTCTATTAGTGATTCATAGTACAACTCTGCTCCACAAAAAAAATAACTCCATAAATCTGTCTGATGGAAAATGTCCTGGTAAGAAGTCAATGTAGATTAGATGTTCTTTTCTCTAATAAGGTTTGGTCACATAGGCAGCATACAATTCTGCAGTTAAATAAAAGAAAATTCCGTTAAATAAATAAATAAATACACACACATTTTTGGTGTTTGGATTGAGCATGATGGCAAACTTTACAACTATATAAAATGCAGATGTTAGTGTTCTAGAGGATGAAATTATAGACATATAGACTGTAGAGAGAATTTTGTTGCTCTGCCTTGATTTAGGAAAAGATCTAAAGTCAGCAACTCAGTGCAACCATGTCATTTCTGTCTTGGTGAACGTTATCAGTGCATTACATATGTATATATGTGTGTGTGTGTGTGTGTGTGTGTGTGTATATATATATATATATATATATATATATATAATACAAGATTGTTTTTAACATGAATTACTCCTGCCATTTACAGCTGAAACAGATGACCTCTTTGACCCACTAGAAGAGTCTCAGACATTAAACACTTTCACCAGGAGGGATCACCTCTTTGCACGACTGGATTTCTTCCTTGAGAAGGCAGCCATCACTCTTTTTCAGCAAGACAAGCTCAATCCTTTGTCCAGTGAGAGTGGGGTTATACAGCTTGAGTTTTCAGGTGCAGTAAATATCATTTTTATCTCCGAAAATATTGGAACGTATACAGCGTTACTATTTTTCTTCTTAAGCTAAAGGCTTTGTATTGATTTCCAGGGGTAAAGATTGGTGTTGAGTCTTTACCTCGCTCAGAGTCCTCTCTGCTGTCTGTTAAGCTTGGAGGGCTGTTTCTCAGAGACCTCACTACCCAGGGCTCCATATTCCCTGTCCTGGTCTCACCAAAACCGGTAATCTTCTCCACCTCAGTGTGTGAAAGTTTACTGCTACAACTGCAGCTGTAGATATTTTCTCGCACTAAACATGTTTATGGTTCATTTATGGTTCAGGGTTAAATGTTGTTCTTGACATATTTATGGTTCATTCATGGTTCAGGGTTAAATGTTGTTCTTGACATATTTATGGTTCATTCATGGTTCAGGGTTAAATGTTGTTCTTCACATATTTCAGGACAAAGTTGCTGTTGCTATCAGTCAGCCCTTTGGTCAGAGCTTTAACAATGACAAAAGCAACACTGGTGAGTTGTTTGCTTGTGTTTTGGCCAACAGGACCAGGTTTTACTGGTCCTTCAGTGCAGATGTGTTATATAAACTTTTTTCTGTTATGTATTTGTTTAGCTTCTGATACAGAATCCTCTTCATCCCCTGTTTTCGAGATGATCTATGAGCGTAACCCAATAAGGAGTAAATTTGAGAGGAGACTGGAAGTCAATACCAGTCCTCTCAATATCATCTACAACCCTCAGGCTATCAAGAAAGTGGCTGACTTTTTCTACAAGGGAAGGGTTCATACTTCAGGTTGGCAATGGATAACTCATCTGTTTAGAATTTACATTGTTAGTTATCATATTATTTTTGATTTTTTGCAATCTTGCTTTTTAGGGTTTGGCTATCAGTCTGAGTTAGAACTCAGAGTGGCTGAGGCAGCAAGACGACAATACAACAAACTGAAAATGCAGACGAAGGCTGAAATTCGGCAGACCATAGACCAGCTGCTGGTTGGAGAGTTCATTGTAAGGCATTTAAACAGTTACTGTTTAATTATGGTTGATGATACTGGTGGTTAATGTGTTTGTACTAGTGGCTTCAACCTTTTATTGTTTTTTGTTTTGTTTTGTTTTTTCTGTAGGAGAATAGTAAGCGTTGGACAATGAAATTAGATATATGTGCCCCTCAAGTTATTTTCCCAGATGATTTTCAGTCGGAGGACCCCATGCTAGTGGTAGTTGATCTTGGTCGAATTCTTCTTACCAATTCACAAGGTACTGAATTTGGGGAGAAAGTGTGTGTGGGTGGGTGTGGGTGTGGGAGGGGATGACAATTTGATTTTATGTTTTACTTAATAAAAAAATTAAATCTGTTTCTACTGAAGAAGAGATTAGCACATCCCATGCCCTAGTAACTGGTGTTTCCCATGTTGGCTGAAATAACCTCTCTCTCTCTCTCATATATATATATATATATATATATATATATACACATACACACACACACACACACACACACACACACACACCCCTGAGACTCCCTACCAACCACCTGGATCCATAGCAACCATTTGCTAACACCCTAGCAACCAGCTAGAAAGATCATAGCAACCACTTGATAACACCATAGCAACCAAGTTGCAAGACCATAGCAACCACACATGTCCAGCTCTTTTCAAGCACTACATTTTTCCTACAGGAAATGCCAATCTAGTTTTAAATGTATTTATAGTGGAATGACTGAAATAGCAGTGGAATTTTGAGATCTTTTTTAATCCCTTTGTACACTAGTATGAATATACAACCTTCTGTGTGTTGCTCCTGATTCTAACATTCTTACAAAAGACATTGATTCAGTTTGTTTAGTTATGTTGCCTCCATCCCTCAATATTATTAAAATAAAGATCAAATGGCCACATTTAAAAAATGTATTTATTTTTTTTAAAAAATCCCTGGGGTCTCTTTTTGTGTCTGCATGCGTGTGTGTGTGCTAGCGCTTTTATGCATGTTAGCTTTTATGCTAACTGCTTTTGCTTGATGGAGTTATCGTCATGTACATTTTTTTCTTCTTGTGTTTATAGAAGATCCTAAAACAAAGTTCAGGATGTCTCAGTCAGAAGATGAGGACTTCAGTGATGAGGAATACCAGACTCCATTAGCAACACCTCCACAATCTCCACTACCTGAACCAGAGAGAGAGTTTAAAGGTCTGGAGAAGACCCCTGATCTCTCCTTTCTTAAATCTGCAGAGGGGGTCCAGGCCTTCAGCAGGAATTTGTATGAGAAGTACTCCTTATCTTTTAAAGACCTGCAGATTATGGTTGGTCGCTACAAAGATAACTGGAAACATCTTCAAGAGAGTGAAGTGGGACCAACCCATGTAGTGGAGAAGTTCAATGTGCTCTTGCAATTGGAACAAAGGCTGCGATATACCTCTGACCCTCAGCTCCCTGGTGCCGTTCTCTCAGGGACCTTACCAGATCTCAAAGTGCACATTAACCTGGAGAAAATGACTGCGTTGAGAAGTTGTCTGGCAAGACTAGGTCGCACAAGCGAAAATGAGAGCCTGTCCAGTAAAGGAGAGAACATCAAGTCTCCTGACCCATTACCACTCCGCCATGATAGGATCTTTCAGAGGGATGACAGCCAGTGGAAATTGCAGGGGTCTGACAAAAACCTTACCGTGAGTGTCATGACTCTTGAGCAGCAGACACGAGAAGTACTAGTTGAATCCAAACTTCTTCTTGCGGAATTCAACATCAACTACATGCAGCTTGGTGTGGAAAGTGGGGGCCGGTATATATCTGTTCTAAAGGTATTTGGTACAAATGCTCACTTTGTAAAACGACCATACGACGTTGAGGTCTCTCTCACAGTCCATGGTCTTCTTCTGGTGGACACCATGCAGACATATGGGTCTGATTTTGACCTACTTGTAGCATCTCATAAGCACCTTAGTTTTGATATGCCCACTGGGATTCTTAGAGAAAGCCAGCCTACATCACCAGCATCACAAGATGGGAAGTCTACTGAGCTGCCAGACCTTGGTTTGCCTTTTGACAAAGTATCTCCACTCAGCTCATTTCTTAGCAACGAGGAGGCACTCATTAAATTGGAATACCAGTTTGTCAGCTCAGATTGTCCATCTATGAACCTAGACAGCTCCCTACAGGTTATTTCCATGCAGGTGAACAATTTGGATATTATTCTTAACCCTGAAACCATTGTAGAGCTGCTCAAATTTCTCCAGCAGTCTTTTCCTAAAGAAGAAAATGCATGGACTCCCTCAACACAGCAAAAGCCATCACTGCCCAATGGACAGGGTCAAGAGGAAACCTTTCAGTCTACGTATGATCAGAATAAGGAGTTAACTGTGGAGATCCATCGGTTAAATATGCTGCTCTTGCGAACAGTTTCAACTGGAACTGCCTTAGGTGGTGAAAAGAGAGGTATGAAAATTGCAACAGCCAGTATAAATGGGACAAAAGTCTATGTTTCTATGGGAAGTCGACTGGATGTCAATGGCTCCCTGGGTTGCATTCAGCTTGTAGATTTGACTCAAGAAGGAGGCAAAAGTCAGTTTGTGGTCAGTATTGGAAATCTAGAAGATGACACCTCTGTAGAAGGCATTGCTTTTTTTCCTAGTTTAGGGATTATTCCCTCTGAAGCTTTAAATTTCCACCTTCTGGAGAAGTCCCTAGGAGAGTGCTCTCTAGAGCTCCATATGGCATCATTGCACTACAACCACTCGGCCAAGTTCTTGAAAGAGCTCAGTCTTTCTGCCAATGAAGTGGAAGATAACTTTCGGTCCATGCTTAAGAGTGCAGCCACAAAAGTTTCCACTGTGCTTGTTACTAAAACTGCAGAATACAGTGGCATGGTCTCTCTCTTTGAGACCCCATCCAGGAGAACCAGATTGCATAGCCAAAGCAACTGGACACTGGAGCCTCTTGAATATGAAGAAGATCTAACTGATCCTGAGGAAGAACAAGACACGGACTCATTTCTGGTCAAACTTACACTGAATGTCAGTATAGAATCACCAGTTGTATCCATTCCTCGGAAACCTGGACACCATGAACTTCTTGTTGGTCACCTGGGAAGCATTACCATTCAGAACTTTGCTGCAGGGCAGGACTCAGAAGGACAGAGATTGCAGGTTGAAGTCAAAGATATAAGGCTGTATTCTGTCAATACAAGCAATCTTGTCCTGAAGAAAGGGCTTCGACTTGACAGCAGCTCCACTCAGTCACCATCTCATAATCCCAGTATCTACCTGGAGGAGCCGCAGTTTACTCGGCATGATTTCTTTGAATATCTAAGCCGTGGAAAAGGTGAGAAAAGCTAACCTTTATCGCACCAGTTTACACACGTTAAAAAAATGGCATGACATCATGTTTATACCAAATGACTCAGTGAAGTTCTGTTCATTGTACAATGTGCCAATCATATCACATTTAACTGGAACCCATTAAATGGGCTTTGCTGCTTAACCACGTTCTCTGTTTGAACCTTTGTGTTCTTCGCTCTCCAGCATTTCACATTCTTAACGACACCACCATCCACTTTACTCTTGAGAAAGTTCCTGCTGTTGAAGACGTACAGTTCTGTGATGAGCCGTACCACAGCACAGGATTGCTTAGAGTAGAGGGCAAATTTGTCAATGCTGTTAAGGTAAAGTATTCTGGAAAAATTACCACAGTCATGCTCTAATATGAATTTCACATTTATGACCTTCATTTTCTTTTGTCCTGTTAGGTTTTTCTGTGTAAACCTGTGTATGAACAGGTTCTTCAGACTCTAGATAACCTGTCTTTGACAGAGGAACAGAGAGTATCTCCCAATAAGCCTCCAACTCCCCCTCCTCCAACACCATCCTCTACCAAACCACATCGCTTCCCTGACCCGCAGGGTGGACAGTTTGCTCGCGACAGTCCTCTCATCAGCTTGTCTTACTCCTCGATCTCATCCTCCCTCTCAGCCCCACTCCCTCTGATAAACCACTCCCAGCCCCTACAGCCTCCCTCTTTTACCCAAGTCAGAGCCACCTTCAAAGTATCTGAGCTTCAGGTACAGCTGAGCGCAGACCTCAGTCAGGGATCTCAGGGACTGGTCAGTCTGCGCTTCCAAGACCTGGAAGGAGACTTCACTAAGGAGCATCCGCACTCTCTGTCAGTCCAGCTGGCTCTTCGCTCCCTGCTCATGGAAGACCTTCTAGAGTCAAATCCTGAGTCAAAGCACAAACACCTCATGGTTTCCAGAGGTGCCCCCAAACCATCTACCTTTAGCACTAAAGAATACCTTTCCCAGTCCTGCCCATCACCATCCAACGTCGTGTACCCAGAAATGCCCCTCTCGCTGCCAGCTCAAATAGAGGAAGCCCAGAATGTTTTTCAGTTTTATCAGAGGCATCCTTGCACTCCCGCTGCATCGGGCAAGAAAAGTAAGAAGGACCCAGGATGCCCTAGCACCCCTCCTCCATCACCCTCTCAGAATACTCCATCCCCTCACCTTCCACCAGATTTTGATGATACTCTGGTTCACATAAGTGTGCTTATGGTAGACAGAAGGCACCCCGAATTTAAGACACGCTATGGCAGCATTGGTCGTAGTATAGATGTGGACTTCAACTGTCTAGATGTTCTCATAACACTACAAACTTGGGTTGTCATTCTCGACTTCTTTGGCATTGGCTCTACGGCCAACAACCATGCTGTGAAAGTGCCTGCCACCCCTCTCCAGCCCATGTCTGAACACCCACTGTGCAACACTGCAGATATGTTCCTTGATACTTATGAGGAAGAACCAGAGGAGAAGTTCAACACTAAATTAGACCTCAAGGTAGAGATTTTGTCATTAATGTATACATGAAAATGCAGAAATTTAGCAATGCAGATTCATTTTGAAGGCTTAAAATGTGATGTATCTGTTTTCATTCCTTAGGTTCATTCTCTGTCTCTTGTGTTGAATAAGAAGACCAACGAACTTGCTAAAGCTAGCGTCTCAAAATTATTTACACACTTAGAAATGATAGGTAAAGCTAAATAGTCTTATTTGAACTATATACGATTTTTGTCATTTCTGTTAAGCACAGTTTACATGTACTATTGACATTGCATTATAGATGGAGATGTTTCCTTGCAAGGAAGCCTGGGAAGTCTGTCCTTAAGTGACCTGACCCCACATGGTGATCTGTATAGGGAACGTTTTACGACCCGGGGAGGAGAGGCACTTGTCTTCAATATAAATAAGTAATGAACTTTTACTGAGTGTCACAGCTCTTTCTGTGTACTTTGTGATGACAATTTGACTTAGAAGCTGTAAATTCTGTTTCTTTGCACAGGTACGGGGAGCCTGACCCTTTCTTGGAGCGGGACTGTGATATGAAAGTGTCTCTGCAGATGGCCTCAGTGCAGTATGTGCACACACAGCGTTTCCAGACCGAAGTCGTGGCTTTCATCCAGCACTTCACACAGTTGCAGGATGTTCTGGGCAGACAGAGAGCAGCAGTACAGGGGCAGGCTGTAAGTAGACCGTTTTCATGCCATGCTTTTTTAACATTATCCTTTGGTTTTGTCTGAAAGCCTTGTTTAAGGTGCCTCCTAACCTGCATCCTGTTCATCCAGCCTGGTGCAGTAACAGTGTGCATCCTTGTAATTTGTCTTGTTTTGTTGACATACATTCTGACTTGAGTAACAAATTGTTTTGAGTGCCAGCAGTTTAAAATGCACCCTGTACCTTCTGTGCTGCAAGTAACTAATACTGGAAGTTGTCAGCTCCCATTTCTGACAAGTGAGGGAAAGTGAATTCTGCCAATTCTGTGAATTCCTTTCAAACCAAGTGTCAGTTTTATTTGTGTGCGCACAGAATGTATTTGTCATTTCACTTTATAAATTGGACAGTGTTATTGTAATCAGGAGAGCTCCCTCTTTTTGAGTTAGCTTGCATGCCGAATTTGTCATTTATTATATAAGGAGAATTTTTTAATAGAAATAGTTTCTCTGCACTTCTTTAGAAGAAATGCATATGTGCTTCATCTCCTACTATTAGTCTATTAGTCATTTGCCTAATTAAGGTTTTTTTTTTTTTAATGTAAATTCAGATTTATTTCTCAGTTTTCTGTGTATTGTAGATTTATAGATTTGCATTGTGCTGCTGGTTCGAGGTGAGAGAGGAGGTGTAATGGTGTTTATATTCCTGGTTTATAGGTGCGGGAGCGTCCACAGCGAGCCTCACGCGTGCTCCTGGACATCGAGGCCGGGGCTCCCGTCCTCCTGGTCCCAGAGAGCTCCCGCTCAAAGCGCCTCATAGTGGCCAATCTTGGCCAGCTCAGGGTGCACAACAGCTTTCTGCCTGCAGGCGCCCATGGCACCTTCTCTCTCAGAGACAAGGTAGAGAAACTTACCATGGCTCATACCTTTTTTCCCTCTCTGGTGAGTCTTGCCACCACCACCAGCCCACATGTACACAGGCACACACGCTCTCTC
>JAOYMR010000022.1:4266661-4279611 GCA_025802075.1 Tenebrosternarchus preto
CTCTCAAAACCACACTCGTAGGTAGAGCAGTCCCATTCTCTCTCAAAACCACACTCGTAGGTAGAGCAGTCCCATTCTCACACCATCTCTTCTTGCCCTCCCAAACGCCCATCCCCCTTCCAGTCAGTTCTGTATTTCAAAGTCCAAACAAACTAGTGCCTTAGTCCCCAGTAAACTTTCCCTTAAACCTTTCCGTTTCACTCTTGTGTGAATTGCTCATCCCAGGCCACGCTGTTTTCCATGCAAACGTGGCCGCCAAGGAGATGAGAAGGTCACAGGGGAATGTTTATTACTGCCACGTCCTCTGAAGTGCTACGGCTGCACTCCATCTCCTACATACACCAACAGATCACAAACAGGAAATAAACATGTAAATGGGAAACAGGCTGAAGCAGGCCAGGAGAACTGCAACTGTCCACATACTCTCTCTGCTCTCTTGCCCTGCTTGTGAACTTTCCCTCCTCCATCTCTCAACAACCCCCCCCCACGCCACCCCTCCTCTCCCCCCCCTCAGTGCACACACATGCACACGCACACACATCACACACACACACATGCGCACACCCCTCTTCACTGCACTATGCAGTCCAGGCAGCCTTCCAGAGCCCAGCTCAATTACAATCCCAAAACAAAGCGGAGAAGTGCCGGGGGCATCGGCAGGGGCTCAGGCTTTGGATAAATAACCGCCTTGCTTCCAAGCTCATAGCTGTCAGTTAAGTTTGAAAAGCAATGTCGTTTCTATTACCCTGCACAGCATATGAAACTCTCTTCATGTGGTTTGCCCGTTGGCCCTTACTCAACTTTTGGTAGGGACATCAAGAAGATGTTGTGGTGAACCTCACATTCCTTCTCAGACTTCTGATTAGATAAAGAAATTAGTGAGCTATGTATATTAATTTTCGAGTATATCTAGTAGATCTTCAGTACACTCTTCATACCTGCAAGTTACACTTGGAGAGGAATTTGACTGGACTGAGAGACAGTCCAGGGTTTTTCCCCCTCCTGAGACATGTGACCAGAGCCCATGCGAAGCTCTCTGAACCTCGCAGAATCTGGAACAATGTAAGATCAGAACTGATCACTACTGTTCATTTGGAGGCTGACTGTTTTTCATGTAATGTGGACGTAAGTGTGTTTGGTTGCCTACAGTAACAGAACGTGATTCATGCATCTCAGTTAAAAGTGTGGATCGGTTGGTTAAATAATTAATGATGATTTGCATCACAGTGTTTTTCAGAATGGTGGGTTGAACTTATCTAAAAGTGACATTTTGCCAATGAAGTAGTTACTAGCTGAGCGTTTTTTCTGATTTTCCTGATCTGTCTACTGTTAAAATTCTTCTTTTTTTTTGGCATAATGGGCAACGATCTGTGAAGTTTATTTGCTCATCTGAAAGCAAGTATCCAGCCATTTTGTTCTTACAAATCCTTGTTTGATATTTCAACTGTTTGATCCATAACTTCAGTGCTAATATATAATATATAATATATTATACGTTATAATATATAATATATTGTACATGTCCATACCGATTTCTTTTACTTGGCAATTTACAGATGTTGTACAGCTTCTGATCACTGAAGGAAGAAAAACGAGCTCAATTGATTCTGACCATTTTCAGGCTACTTGCATACAGTCTAGGTAATCAAAAGATATTCATTGCAGAAATACGAACCCAGTCTTTTAACATGTTGGGCGCCTTAATATTCCAGCTCACGTTCTCCAAACAGGTGGCTGTGGTGTTCAGACATACATGCCTCTCCGGCACAGCTGCCTCGGCCAGTCCGCACCCTCACCGCTGCCGCTCATGTTTTTTCTCGGAAGGGAGCAGTAAGAGCTGTTTGTTTGCACCCATTGACAGATGACTGGCTAGACTCCAAGTCCTGAGTCTGACCTGGAGTTGAACCCTATTGTTCCACCACAATCGAGCGCAGGGCATTGTGCGCAAGTGCCTTCAGAGCTGTGGGTGAGGCTAGAGTAGGAGAGGTTAAGAGTCTCACTGCATACCCGGGGACAGATCTCATAACTTATGGTTGTGATCCATGTCTCAGAAAGAGAGCCAAGTACATGTGGAATCATTGACTCCTCATAAGGAGGAAACAGTCTGGAGATTGTACTCTATCAAAGCAACCCAAGTAGTGATTAGGTATTTGTTGATCTTCTGTAGCTCGTGGGTTAGAAGCACAGGAGTTCTTACAGTTTTGTAGGTCTGGGACTTTCTACATATGTTTAAAAAGGATGGTCATCACGGACATCTGGTTTTCAATTCCAGGAAAGAGTCCTGTTTTTTTTTGTTTTTTTTTGTTAGTTTTTTTATTTTTTATTTTTTTAGCTTTGCATCAGTCAGAGGCTAATTGAACAGGGTAAGAAAAGTGCACAAAGGCAGAAAAAAGGCAGAGACTCGGTTCCTCTGAGTGAGGCAGCCTGTACCGTTCCTCCATGCCTCTCATCCAGGGCTCATTCATGGCAGCAGCTGCAGACACGCGGGCTACAGTTTAAAACAGAACAGAGAAATACAGTACACCACCGTCTTTGTGAATCAACTGGAAACCATCAGCTCTAATCAAATGACTGCAGGCCCAGATTCAAGACAGATGTAGGAATTCAAGCTCAGCCTGCAGTGTGTAGTCAGAGAGAGAGGGGTCATTCACAGGAGAAGTGGGCCTTGGCGTGAAGCCGCTTGGCCCGGCCTCTCGCTTCATCGCGGACCGCAGCGAAGCTTTTCGAAGCTCTGAAAATGAAACGGGAAGACGTGCGGCGTGCCAGGCTCAATCGAGTTGCCGGGAAAATGTACCGCAGATGTAGCAGTCGTGTAGCCGTCCCTCTGTTGCAGTGTGGGGCTGTGTGTGCAGACAGCCCTGTACACACGCTGTGTGATGGAGCATATGATCAGTTCCTGATCACACACTAGACTGCACGTAGCAGCAGACTGAGGCTAGTTGAATGTGAAATGATTTGTTTGAATGTGAAAACATTGCATTACAAAGGAGTGTCATAAACAGGCATTGAAAGCAGTTGTATTCTAGTCTTTTTATAGTCTGCAGTGTTAATCCAGTGTTAATCTCTAATCTCTCATTTTTAATTGTAGCATTGTTGCGCATTGACAATAAAGGTTTATAATTCTAAATCCTAAAAATGTTTTCTGTGTGTGTGTGTGTGTGTGTGTGTGTGTGCGCGCGCGCGAAGGCTGGGTGTGCAGCGGGTCAGGAAACCACGCTGCTGTAAGGGCCCTCAGGGTCTGCTGCCACGGTTCTCCTCCACACAGGCTGAGGGACAGGAGCAACTCTTCCGCCTCACAGACAATATCCACTCGGAATAGTGAGTGTTTGGCTCCGCCCCCTCACATACTCGCATACAAAGGGAAAAATTCTAATGTGCCTGACGTAGGGCTATTTCTCCAAAACTCACTGCCTTAGAAAACATCCATGCACTCAATTCTGGGTGGATACCAAAGAAAAAGAGAACGAAAGCCATGTAATATATGATCTTTATCTTACTAATTAAAAGAAAAGTATAAAGAGCATCACATTCAGGTGCTGGAAGCTGCATCACAGGCAGAAGTAAGTGGGACTAGCTAAGCAGTCCCAGGCCCTGTCACTGTGCTTGTAGCCGGGCCAGGAAAGGCTCTCGTCACCTCCGAGGCTAATCTATCCACATCAGCAGTCCCCCCACCCTCCGACTGCATGGCCCTGCTGACCTCTCCCCTCAGAGGTGCCGCAAGGGCCATTAGTCTCACCAGCAGCAGGACCCTGCCTCCTGCTCACCACCATTACCCACACATGCGAGTCACGCTAGGCCTCAGAATTACTGTTCACATGTACAACACGCCACACATTAAGCTAGATCAACAGTGCCATGGCCCTGCCAGTTCATGCAGTGTTATAACTCATGGGAGTGACTCATTTCTCCTGTCATCCCAGCTTCATCGCTGTGGAGCCCATCGACACGTACAGCGTGCTCATCTCCTCTAAGGTCGTGTACTTCCTGAAGCCTGGAGAGTACATGGATCGGGAAGCGATTTTCCTGGAGGTCAAATATGATGACCTCTACCACTGCTTGGTCTCCAAGGACCATGGGAAAGTGTATGTTCAGCTCACCAAGAAGGCTGAAAACACTAGCAGTGGGGTGGCCATTCCAGGCCCATCCCATCAAAAGCCCATGGTAAGCAAACTTGCCTTACATTTTGGATTTTTTTAAGATAATGTTAGTACAAACTTAACATCATCTAACCCAAGCCTGGAACTTCATAAAGTGACCCAATCACACTTATTCTCGGCTAGACCTATAAACTCCCTGTCTGTTCCATTCCACCAGGTTCACATAAAGAGTGAGAGTCTTGCCATCAAGATCTCCCAAGAAATCAACTATGCCAAGAGCCTTTACTACGAGCAGCAGCTCATGTTACCCCCTAGTGAAAATGAAGACAGCTTAGTACTGGACTCCTAACTAACTTAACTCATGTCTGGTCAGTGGTTTCCATGTAATTTTTGAAGCAATTTTTTTCTAGCACTGTTTTTGTGGCTCAGAAGTAGTCAGTCACTGAAGAATAAGCCCTTGTTAGCCACTTCAGCACATGCTGCTCTCATGATGTAAACTGGTCTACTGTAATATCAAGCACAGATTTGACTATAATTAATATGCAAGCATTTTAATGAGCTTTACTGTTGAATTTAGAAAAGAAATATTTTGTTTTACAAATGTTTATAGTCCAAGTGGTATTTGTTGCTATTGAAATGCATATGTAACCTTGTATATGTTTGTGTAAAGAGAAATGTGTACATAGACCAATGTGACCCAAGCTGGAGTGTATGTAATGTACATATGAATCAGAAAGTATGTCAGTTTGTGAACGGAGGCTGGAGTTGCTGTACAAAACTGCCTTTAACATGGTCTTTCTAACATGGCCCCCCCCACATATATATATATGAAAGTATTGTGTGTATGTTGATGTGGGTTTGTTGCACTGATAGATGTGTGAAACTGCTGCTGCCCTCCCCATTTACTAGTAAAGCATAGATACACACACACGCACACACACGCACACACACGCACACACACACATACGGTGTAAATAAGGAGTCTGTGAACGTTCACCACTTTGTATGCAGTCCTGTTTTTACATGTTGATTAATTTTTTTTTAATTATTATTATAGTTTGTGGGGTTTTTTTCTCTCTAGAAGCATTTTAGCAAATGTTTTGTGACAGAATGATGATTTAAAACATACTGTAACTCATAGTAATAACAAATATACGTATGGTTTGTAACAAACAGGACATAAACGTTTGTACCCCAAAATGAAATGGGAATCAAGGAAAGTTTAATGCCTACAATAATGACTAACAGGCTGACATGTTACCCAGACAAGAAGTGAAGATTTATTATTTTTGTTTCAAATAAACTGTTGATATTCTGCAGTGAATAGTAGCAAGATTTTGTGCATTTTGTTGTTGCTGATATTTCACGTTTTATTTTTAACAGTTACAGCACATGTTCTGCACTGACCTTCACAGGTGGCTTTGACCTTTATCTCTTTTGTTTACAACTTTATCTCAAGGTGAAATAAATGGGCAACTATGTCACATAACCTCAGTATTCTTTGGTTAGTGTTTTTTAACTGAAGAACTTAATTAAATTTATTTATGCTACATAGATCTACGCATTTATTTTTACCATTTAAAGTTTACGACGTGGCACATCTTACGTTCATTAAGTTGCTCCCAACTTGTTTCTAAATGACCAAAGTCGTGACTTAAACACATTTTCTTCATTCTTATTAGGCATTAATTACATCTGTTTTAAGGATGTCCTAAACTTGAACATAGTACTGTAGCAATGATGAAATCACTGAGAGCAGCTAAAGAATGCATGAAATTGAATTACACGCCATTTCAGTGCTGTTACTGTAAAAAATGCAACAGTGGAAAATGGCTCCTTAGCTTTAGCAGGGCACAGACACACAACAGCACATAAATGTATCCTGAGTCATAGGAAGAGTGTCATTTTAAATGTACATGTTGTAAAGGCAAGTAGGATCTCTTTTGGGAGGTGGGGGGGGGGGTTTGGTAAGCAGGCGTCACTGTCATCATTAAGGGTAACTGACATTTGTTCATGTACGTATATCTCTGAAGCGAACTCGTGATTTACAAAGCAAATCTAAAATAAAAGTCAATTTTTGCTACTGTGAAATTACCTACTTTTCATCCATGTGTTTATTTCACCTTTGTGGTTGTTTAAACTCTTAGCTAGGTTATTCTCTCTAGGCGCAGTGAGGCAGAGACTCCTGGGTTAAAGGCGCCTGCTTCACAAGCCTTCAAAGTTCATTCTTCTCTACTGACACTGTAATGGAAGCTCAAGGGTCTCCCCCTCACAGGAGAGCAACTCGGAGTCTGTCTGTCTTTCGTTCTATTGCTTACTCATTACTTAAAGATGGGTTTACACTATAACACCCTCCCAAGGGGACAAAGACATTTTTAGCATACGGAATTTCATGGATATACAAGATAATCTATGGAAATGTATAAAACTTGCCTGAAACATTATGAAGCCGAACGAAGAATGAAATCTTTTCATACTGTAGGTCAAGGATTGTTCAGCCAACTGACACCATTATACCCAATTTCATGCATGTTTCTCCTACCACAAAGACTTCCCCTGGGATATTTTCCATAAAATGTGCCTCAGTGGAATGATTTAAGAAATGGAACTGAATATTTTCTTTAGTTCAGTTCACAAGAAAACACTATATATCTCAGCAAACTCCACAAGACTGACTCTCCCCAGATGGCAAACACGTTGCAGATGCACTTATGAGGACCTTAATTAAACATGAGTTTTATGGGTTATTAAAACACTGGTTGATATCCAAATAAAGAAACCAGAAGGTTCAAATCCAGTTCTGGTTCACACAAGGCCTAACATATTGCTCTGTGAAGGCAAGTCAGCTTCATCGAGCATTATGGTCACAAAGGTGTTAACAAATAAAAGGAAGTCACACTGACTTAGATAAAAGATATACATAAAAGAATAGCATTTCAGCGCTATCTTAGAGAGCTAGAAATAACATTGCTTTAATGAAAACTGAAAGCTACATCAAATAGATTTTTAGACCAATTTTTGAAACTATAGGTTATGTGCCTTAGTGAATCCAGTGAGTAAGACCTAAGACACCCCCCCTCCAACCCCATGCCCCTGAACAGCCATTATGGTCACTCTTCTCCACCTGTGCAGGGTCTTGTGAAGCTGTTCTGGGCAAAGAGTTCATCACAGGGTGAGCTGTCCGTCCAATGGCCTCCTCACATTAATCTACTATTTGGTTAACCTTGCTCTGAACTCGCTCCCTGAGATTTGAGCTGACTTCTCCAACACACATGCAGCCCATGACAGAGCTTCATGTCATGATCTCAATCAGAAACGTTTCCACTGGAGATCCAGGGTTTTCTCTCCAATTGGACTGAACTGCTTGCTTTATATTGCTGTCAGAGGCATTCAAGGCATCGTTTAGATACCAAAAAGACAAAAAATGAAAACCTTTGTCACAAATATTAGAACTTATTTACTAATTACTATTTGTGTTTTTTTGTTTACATTTATCAGCTTGTTTATAATTTCTGAAACATTTAACATTTTGTTTTTTCTAATCAGTCATTCAGCTAGAATTATAGCCTGTTAAGAAATTCATTCGTTTTTGCTTGTTTCTCAACAGTGAACACCCTAGGTGTTAATAGCACATTTAGAAACAGACAGCAGCTGGTCTGTAATCTGCATGCAGGTTTTATTTAAGGTACTAGCCTCCTTCCTCACCTCCAATATGACTAAAATTAGCTATGGTGTAGTTGTGATATTTTTATATACTGTGTGGGAATTTCCATAGCTGTCTTTATCATTTCATAAGAGTGGAGTACAGAAGCACATTTGATTTAACAAGAAATAATCGAGGCAACCTTGGATTATTTGAACCTACCTTTTTAAATCCATTCATTAGACCTCCAGTGGCTGACCCTCTCCACTGTGCTTTCCTATTAAGTACAGCCTGTGTTTTGACAACCCTTCCTCAAGAACTATAAGCTCATGATTGGCTGGTCTGGGGTTGAGGAATGCTGACCATGAAATGTCTGTGAGTTTTGGCTAAAAAAGAACAAGATTACTGCCAGGGACATACATTTTTTCTAATCCCCCAAAACAGACAAAACACTCACTCACATTATTTTAATATCAAATACTGTTTACTTAATGTTGACATTAGTATGGAGATATATATGTTGGAATTACTTTGAGTTGAAGAAAACTGCTTGAATGTTCTTAATTTACAAAAAAAAACAACATTTAAAATTAGTAAGAATCTAAAAAACCTGTGCTAAATCCATGACATTCGTGTGAGGAGTTGGCATCTTCACTGAAGACTGTTCCCAGAACCAGTTTCTCTATCTGCCAGCCTGTATTCCAATATCCTCACCTCAAGAAGCACCTCTCAACAGCAAATCTGTGAGTCATACAGACTAATACATCAGTATTACCAACACAAGCAACTACAAATGATGATTCCACGTTACACCCCAGTGACAAAATGACACTGGATAAACAAACCACTGTGATACACCAATCACTGCGAATCTGAAGTTCTGTTGTTGTAGCTTGTTTGTTGTTCCAGAGATGCAGGCCTTGCATGGCGTGACAACTTGGTTTGCAGGATCTTTCGTTTCCTATCCTTCTTTGTGGTTTATTTCTTTAAGTTCGTCCCTTGAATGTGTTCATGCACGTGTAGCTTCCTGCAAACTTGTGTATTTCCTCCAGAGCACACTGTGGCAGCAGACTGGAGAGAAGGCAAGAATGACCGAACATTAGGAAAGGGGGAGCAGAGTTGTAGAATGTGTGTAATATTGAAGGTGTGTATGAAATATGAAGCAGTATGAGACAGTGGAGTGGTAAATAAAATCAAGCTAGTATTTACATTCTTTGTTTTTCTGCAAAAAAAAAAAAAAAGGTGTCTGAAACTGACCTTTTTAGGGTGACAAGAAAGTGCATCGTCCATGGGAGAACAACGAAAGCTGTGTTAGTCCTGACTGCATCTACAGTTCTCTGAGCCACCATCTCAGGATTCAGTGGGGGAAACAGGTGAGGGAACCTGACAAAGTCAATGAAGAACTGCATGAACTGATTAACAGAAGCACAGAGGAAAAACAGCTTTACACTGTACCCTGCATGCAGACGACTGCTTCTATTTGCATGTACTCTAGGTACATCCGGATTTACATCTTGGACCATCTCCATTTGTCTTCTGATTGCGATACACTACCTGACACGCATGCCCTGAAACATCTCTGTGTCAGTGTGGAAGGGCAGGATCGTGGTGCAGTCCACTCCAGGGCAGTGGAGCAGGCCCAGAGTAAGGCTCTCCATGAAGGCATAGGCCGAGGCTTTGGATGTGCAGTAGTCGATAGCCCCAGGGATGGAGGAGAGGGAGAGGATGGAGTTGATGCACACCACGTGGCCATGGCACAGCTCCAGCATCCGAGGCAGGAAGGCCTTTGTGGTCTGCAGGGAGGAGGGACGGGACACATTTTGCATTGTTCTGCTCCTCACTGCTATTCCCCCGGGCTTTAGGAATTTTAGCTTTAGGAATTTCCGATAACAAGAAGAAAAGCCTAAGCGAAAAGCAGGAAGCATTGTACAAGTGCGGTGCAAATCCCATGAGTAAAAATCACATGGTCAACAAGAAGACTTGATTTATTTAGCAGATGTTTTAATTTTGGCCCACATGTTTTGTGTTTGATCTCAAGTCAGAGGATTAATGATTATGAACTATTATTATTACATATATTCTCTACCCATTCCATACCTCAACCTATCACAGATTACTCTGTCAAACTCTACATATGTTTCAAGTTAGGAACACAACAAACTACTACCACCTTTATCACCGGTTATTTGACATGTATCTAAAACATCTGAATGTCACCTTTGATTATCAAAGACTATAAATTTGTTATGAACATCACGGCCAATGTTGGACTTATATAATCAATCAGATTTCATGTAAACATTCCTGTATCACTGATTCAGCTTGTATTGGAAACGAACTCCTGAAAGGTCATTTAAAGAGCAGCCCGTTATCGTGATTGTTTTATGCAAGGAACGTAATGTTTAAAGCAGAATTTTTCCTCTACTGGCAATAACATTGATTAATAATTATGGCGGAATTTTCCGTAACAGATAGGAAAGCCAAATGACTTAAAAAGTGTTTATGTAAGTGAAAGGATGTTTTGAAATCCACAAAGAAAACCGCGTGCGTTTGCTGGGTTCAGTGAGAGGCTACTCTGGGACGAGAAGACAAATCCCTCGGAGAAAACAGAGGAGTTGTGAGTTTGTCCCTCTTACTTACCCAGAACTGCCCCAGTGTGTTGATGTGCTGTGTTTTTAGCAGTGCATCATCATCACTCTTCATCAAGGTTTTCCCATGAACCACTGCAGCATTGTTCACAAGAATAGTCACATCCCCAACCTTTAATAGAGTCAGAAACATCCCATTTGGACTTGATTCATCCAACCAATTGAATATTTTTTTTATGAAAATCTTTTGGTTGTCTATTCTCTAACTGTTACTGTTAACAATGACTGTATAAACAAAGCCACCTGAGGAAAAGATTCATGTTATAGGTTTTCACATACAACACATACTCCCTTCAACTCACAGACTTAGAGGTTCACAAGGTGTGTTTTCAAGGGCCAGTTTTCCAGACCAAGATTGGTACTACACTTTGACTAAACAGATGGGTTTCCATTAACGTTACAATTAATCCATGGCTATTACACCCATGTCCAGGAAACTGGACCAGAGTGTTTTAAAAATACACTTCACCTTATGGAAATAGAACAATGTCTATGGAAGTAATTCATCACAGCAGTTTTATCTGGGAACATATTCTGGACCAGGTCCTTCAAAGCACCTGTAAGTGGAGATCTAACATGATCAGCTTTATGTTACCTTTTCTCTCACCGCCTTGGCCTGTTGGTACACCTCCTCCCTGTTCCCCACATCACACACAAAGTAGTGACACTCCGTTCCTGTCATGACAATCTCCTCACATGTCTCTCTCAGGCACTTCTCTGTGCGGCCCCACAGAATCACCTGATGGAAGAGAGTAGCCTGTTAGTGTGCAGAGAAATCAGGGCCTCAGAGCATCCAGAAACCTTCTCTGGGGATAACTGTGAAAGAACAGCATGCACTAACATGTGTAACCGCTGCCCAAACGGCCAATAAAGTCTGTAAGAGCCCCCCCGAGAGTTCCCTTTTGGAAACATCAGTGATGTATTCCCCAGATCTTTCTAGAGGAGACTGTGGGAGAGCCAGTGAGAGTGTGATAGTGGACAGGGCCGTCCTGCGTGGGATGCTCAACTCACTGGCTATTAGATCTATCACTTGTGGAGGGGAGGGGGTCAGAGAGAGGTAACACAAGTCCTCCACCCTCAGCCTGTCTGTCTTCATCTCTCTCACTCACACCCGATCAAAGGTATTACATGGTTCAGTCCCTTGATGAACCCTTTTTGTTGATTCAATATCTCGGTGTGCACAGGAGAGGAAGAGAGAGGGAGGGCAATAGCGTAAGCTGACAACAGGTGTGCGCTTTCAGCCTCTGACAGACTGGCCTGCTGATTCATGCCCCAGGCCAGAGTCGCAAGCAGCACAAGGAGATTATGCCATTATCAGTAAAAGTTCAAGCAGTAGGGCTGCTGGAGGACACGGGGAGGGGACCCCCTGTGATCCCCTCATCAGAGCAGTGCTGCTGGGGTCAGGCACGGGCCAGTGGCCAGCTGGGAGCACGGAGCTTCTGGGGCTACACCTTAACTCCTGCACTCTGGAGTTTATATATTGAAGGACTTCCTTATGGAAGTTATATCAGTGTTTATACACAGTACTTCAACTCCAAAAATAATAATAAATTATAAAACACATTAATGTTAATGCTGGTATTAGTTTAATAAAACATTTGATCTGCTCTACGTCTGAATACATATATATATATATATATATGTGTGTGTGTGTGTGTGTGTATTAAATATGAATTGAAGCACTGAAAAGAACAAGCAGTCTATAACACATATTTTCATGATAGTTCAAAAAGAGGTCAAGAAAAAAAAGTTACATTTATAACCTTCCTGACTTGTGTATGTCTGCTTAGTTTGGCTTACACACAAACACACACACACATACACTCACACATTCACTCTCTCTGCTCTTACACACACACACACACACACACACACACATTCACTCACTCAGCTCTTACACACGCACACGCACACACACACACACACATTCACTCACTCAGCTCTTCTGGATTTCCATTTGAGTCTGGGAGTGAGACGCCTGCACAATAACACTGATGACATCATCGGCCCTACTCTACTAAAGCCGAGTGACCTGCCGGTGAACTTGGTTGTGGTAACCAATCTGTAAGGTGCTTTTTTTGCCTACTACACCACCTGCATGAGATCCATTGACATACGCAGATACACACACCTACACCCACAAGCATCCATTCCCCATGTACACACACCCTCACTCACACGCATGTACACACACCCTCACTCACACGCATGTACACACACCCTCACTCACATGCATGTACACACACCCTCACTCACACGCATGTACACACACCCTCACTCACGCATGTACACACACTCTCACTCACACGCATGTTCTCCTATTTACAGACTATCCCTGTCACTTAATCTAACTGGAAATATTCTCAATTAAATTATATTAGTGACCCTTTCTGTTACAGTAAAGGGATGGGTGATGTTTTACAGTATAGTAGCCTGAGATGTACTTAGACTTTTAACCAAAACAAAACTATTTTAGTCATAATGTTTTAAACTTTGTTTTATTTTAAGGGGCGCCGGGGGCCCGGGGCCCCCCCCCGCCCCCCCCCCCCCCCCCCCCCCCCC
>JAOYMR010000022.1:4279711-4293313 GCA_025802075.1 Tenebrosternarchus preto
AGAAGTGCATGCAAGCAGTACGCCCCCTGCTGGTTTAACTGCGTGGCCTCTGCAGACCGCCGGTTGTGCTTTCTTCGGCTACAAAACAGTCTTGCCTGTCAGCAACTCCATTGTTGTACATTTGTAAAGGCAAAAAGGCAGAGGAAACACCTGTGTTTGTGCCCGCAGAGGAGAACCTGAGGAGGCACATGAAACACAACTGACTTTGCATTCAGGGGCAGGAGGTGATTCAGTTCAAGTGCTTGTTGTCTAAGAACATTTAACTAGTGCCATCACATAGGAAACCACAGTATAGAGCTGTGTGTTAAGGGAAACAGTCTGAAGAGCTTTTTTTGCCTATTAGTGAATATCTGTTGCATGACAGTGAGTGTTCACTTCATACAATGAAGAACAGGATAATAAGAGTTGAAAGGTTTACTTATAGTTAGTCTAAGAATTTTATCTGATTGCTGAAAATTAAACATCAAATAGGATATACAGCGTAATACTTATTGTCATGCAGGTATTATAATTCATTAATTGTAAGGAAAAGTTTAGTGTCAAGTTAACAGAATTTTACATGATGTTGAAAGAGAATTTTTCGGTCCACCTTAAATAATGCTGCAGATACGGTAGTTCGACTGTAGAAGGCACTCTTTAGCCAATCTCGGTTTTTTTTAAATAAACTTTTAGAGGAAAAAAAAAAGATTCTAATAATAGATATAATAATAAAGTAATTGCACATTAATATAAATTCTCGCATTTTAAATAATAAACTTTACAAGAAATTTACAAGAAATAAATCTAATTGTATATTTTATAATTTTATTCCAATGGAATTAATTGCAACATTTCTTTCAACAGTATAGCACTGCCATGGTATACAGCAGTTGAGCAGTATTCTATACAGATAAGTATATCTGTATAGAAACTACTACTTTTGGAAGTGATAAAGCAGTTTAATAACTCCAGTCAACCTGGCTGTATGTCACCTTGATCAGTATGGCATAGAGATGAATTAATTAGAAGCTGAAATTGCAGAGGGAATTGAAGTCAGGCCAGAAAAATACAGGACATAAGAGAAAGCATCTTCCATTTTAAAGAAAACACGATTTTAGATTGGCTCAAATTTGTCTGTGAACAACTTATTAATATTGTACACTGAACAATAAGACACTTTTAAATGAAGGAGCAGGAATTCCAGAGGACATGTGAAGGGCTTCTTTAAGTAAGGCAAGACAAATAACAGATCATAAGAGAACAGGTCTTCTTTTCTAAGAAAAAAAAAACAGTTTTAGTCTGGACCATATGGATTTTACACCTCAAAACTAACTGGAAGTGCCATAACCTGTGTAACAGTGCACACTTGTGATGATCTGAAATTCTAGGGTGATGCTGAAGGTCTTTTCAAGAGACCAGACCAATGAGAGCAACATCTTCTCTCAGGTCTTCCAATGTAAAGAATACCTGCTTTTCATTTGTCCCAAGTTAATGCAATACCTTAAAACTGCCAGGCGATACTGCACACAGGTACATTTACTGTATTCGGCTATCGCTTTTATCCAATGCAATTTACAGTAGTCACCAAATGCATCTTGAGCAATTGGCAGGCCTTGTTCAGGGGCCCAACTATAGCAACTTGGCAGAGGCAGGACTTGAATTAGCAAGCTTGTTATTATTAGCTGGGTACCTTAAACACTGAGCTACCTCTGCCCAGTAAATGAATATCTGAAGCTCCAGAGGAACTCATGATGCCTTAGTCAAGTAAAGCCCCAAAAATAATAATATATGTCCATGTAAAAACAAAATATTTTAGAATCTGAAAATCTGAAATCTGGACCAAATTCACTGAAAACATCAAAACTACCTGACAAATATTGCAACCTGAGCAATAGTGCACACTTTAACGAATAAGATGAACGAATAAGCTTTCAAGGTCTTATTCAAGTTGGGCCAGAGAAATAGCATATTCCCATCAGAGAATCCATCTTCCCCTCTAAGGAAAACTTGGATTTAGTCTGGCCCATAATGATATAATAACTTAGAACTACCTGACAATATTGTACTCTGAGCAATGGCACACACTTGTAAATGAATAGGCTGAAAGTCCAGAGGGATTTTCAAGGCCTTATTCAAGTTCAGCCAGGCAAATAAGAGGCTCCTCCTGAGAGAACATGTCTTCTCCTCTAAAGAAAACTGGGCTTTAGTTTGGCCCAAATTGATTTAATACCTCAAAATTACCTGGCAATATGGCACCCTTAGCAATAGTGAACACAGGTGAATACGTTAACTGAGTATTAATGTACCTGTGTGTTCAGTTTCCTAGGGTGCAATATTGCCAGGTAGTTTAGAGGTAATAAATCCAGACTAAAATCAGGTTTTCCTTAGAGGGAAGACCTGTTCTCTCACATGGGAATCCCTCATTTGCATGGCCTGACGTGTATAAGACCTTCAGAATCCCTATGGAACTTCAGATCATTTATTTCCAAGTGTGCACTGTTACCAGGTGGTTCTGATGCATTAAATCCAATTGGATCACACTAAAACCAGATGCTCTTTAGAGGGCAAGACGTTCTCTCATGAGGAGATGTTCTCTCATGTTATTTCACTGGTCCACACTGAAATAAACCTACAAAATTTCTCTCCAATTGCTGCTTCATTTACCTGTATGCTCTAAAGCACAATTATGCCATGTTGCAAGGTAGTTCTAAGCTGTTATATTATTATAGGCCAGACTAAAACTAAATGATCTTCAGAGGGAAAGACTCCCATGAGATCCGTTATTTGTCTGGTGCGACACGAATAAGGCCTTCAAAATACTTCTGGAATTTCAGCTCATTCATTTACAAGTGTGCACTATTGTTGAGAATATAATACAGTCAGATAGATTTGAGGTATTAAACGAATCCAGGCCAGACTAAAATAAGGTTTCTTTAGAGACGAAGGCATGTTCTCTCGTGGGAATCTTGTATTTGCCTGGCGCGACTTGAATGAGGGCTTGATATTCCTCTGGAATTTCAGCTTATTCAATCACAAGTGTGCATTATTGCACATGGAGCAACACTGCCAGGTAGTTTGGATGTATTAAATCTATTTGGCCTAAAATAAAACCTGGTTTTCCTTTGAAGGGATGACCTGTTCTCCCAAGGGGATATCTTATTTGCCTGGCCTGACTTGAAATAAGGCCTTGAAATTCCTCTGGAATTTGATCTCATTCATTTTCAAGTGTGCACTGTGCACTTTTTCAATATTGCCAGCTGGTTTGATGCCTTAAATCCATTCAGGCCAGACTAAATCCAGGTTTTCTTTATAGGCCAAGGCCTGTTCTCACTTGAGGATATGTTATCTGTCTGCATGGACTTCGAAAAAGGCCTTCAAATTCCTTCTGGAATTTCAGCTTCTTTTTAATTTACCTGTGTGCACTATTTAATTTGCCTGTGTGCAGAACAGTCTGGTAACTTTTGGGTTATTAAATCTTCTCTGAAGTGGAGAAGATATTTTCTCTCATGGGGATCTCTTACATGCCTGGCCTGAGTTGAAATAAGGATTTATAAAATCCCTCTGGAATTTCAGTTAACGTATTCACCTGTGTTCACTATTGCTAAGGGTGCCATATTGCCAGGTAATTTTGAGGTATTAAATCAATTTGGGCCAAACTAAAGCCCAGTTTTCTTTAGAGGAGAAGACATGTTCTCTCAGGAGGAGCCTCTTATTTGCCTGGCTGAACTTGAATAAGGCCTTGAAAATCCCTCTGGAATTTCAGCCTATTCATTTACAAGTGTGTGCCATTGCTCAAGTTATTATATCATTATGGGCCAGACTAAATCCAAGTTTTCCTTAGAGGGGAAGACGTGCTCTCTCTCATGGGGATATGTTATTTGTCTGGCCCGACATGAATAAGGCTTTGAAAAATCCCTCTGGAATTTCAGGTTATTCTTTTACAAGTGTGCACTATTGCACAGTGTGCAATATTGCCAGGTAGTTTTTAGGTATTAAATCAGTTCGGGCCAGACAAAAACAAGATTTTCCTTAGAGGGGATGGCCTGTTCTATCATCAAAATCTGCTATTTAGCTGTCCTGACTTGAATAAGACTCACTCTGATTTCATTCTACATCTATCTCTGTACTGTTACTCCAGATACCTTAGTGCCAGGCCGTTTTAAATAAACTTGGACCAAAACCCTGTTTTAGGATATTTTTCTTTTGTATTTTTTTTTCTTTTGATGTCTAGCATAAAGTGAATTAAGTATCTATTTTTTCATTTAATTTATTTATCTGTGGCCAATATTGTAATGTACCAATTATATCCAGCGCTACATTGTTTGCACAATGAAATAAAACGACACATTTTAATTAATTTAAATAGAATATCATAAATAAACAGAAATTATTTCATTTTAATCACGTAGTATATATTCAGGATGCGATTAGGCTGCTTTATTATTACATCTTCATTAATCTCTTACAGTAAAGACAAAACCTACTGTTGTCATTTAAACATTAATTTTAACCATCACTTTGTTGAACACATATGCGTCAGTCCGCAGTAGTAATTTGAGAATGACTAAAGACCACCTTCTATAGGCGATCTATCGCATCTGCATTAATATTTAAGGTGGACTGGGAAACTCGAATGAGAAGCTACGAAAAAGAAGCTAAATAGGTCGTGTTAGACGTCTTGGGTCTAAATGAAAATTGGACTCAGTGGCAGAAGTATTTTTTTCAGTTAGTTAAATTTGTAACGTTTACCTTGAAGATTTCTCTTACCTAGTTGTTTACAGATGTATGTTCTTAGTAGTGTCCTAAATTTATTTAACTAAAGTTCTTACACTCCTTTCAAATATAACTTAGGCGAAGTTAGGGATATACTACCTTTCTGGCTCCTTGCTTGGCAAATTCTTTGGCCAGGTGACGGCCGATCCCTCTTCCACCTCCGGTGATCAACACCACATCAGCTACCAGATCTTTACGCTTCTGTGGTACTAGCAAGCGCACCGTTGCTTTCAACATGCAGAATAATATTTGTATAGGAAAAAGCACTACACATCCCAAAATCTTCATATCCATCATGACGAGAAAGTCCGACTGTTCCGAACAAGCGTACTCCAAAAACGACTTCTAGTCGACTGGCAGTTTGTAACTTATCAGCTGTCAGTACACAGTGAGTCGTCAGGTTTGACTGAACCAGCATTCGTCGGACCCTCCTGTTACGCGGACTCCTCGAAATAAACCTAGGACCAAAACGACATTTAACAGCTCTCGAAGTAACAGAAGAGGGGTCGACCTGTGTGCCAGGTGTCCCGTGTCTATCTCAGTGGAGTTGAAAGTCGCACACGTTTGATTGCAGTATCTTTCTTAAACACACGTACTCAACATTATATTCATGTTCCAATAACGGTATAAATCGCAGCGTTTGGGCGCTTTATCTTGCGAAGTGGGACGGTGCTCCTACGCACTGCCTCAGCATCAGAGACTACACTTGGAAGTCATTCCCTGTGGAGTCATTCCCAATTTTTTGGACAGCTCAGATCATAGGTTACCCCGACATTTCTAACTGGTAATCTTGATTTACCACGTGTTAGGAACACTGCTCTTAACGCGTTTTGGGAAACAGACACCACCCACAGAAATAGGTGTTTTGAGCAAGTCGAGACATCTTTATTGTTGATCCCGCGAGTGTTGTGTTGGCTGTCAGCTACTGAGACACAATTACCAATGTGTCCCTGTTCAAGTAAAGTTAAAAGCCAGGGGAAATGTACACTATCACAAATATAACTGGAGATGACGACGGTGAAATAACATTCTCTCTTAAACGTTTCTTTTCAAATACCATAGCTCACAAGATTTGAAAAGATAAATAATAAATACAACCTCTCACTAAAACCTTCTACGAAGTGCAAATGTTCTTGATTTTTTAGAAATCTTACTTCATTAACTGTCTGCGACATTAAATACCCAAGACCCAGTGCTCACCAGCCCCGCGGGTTTGTGGATTTCTTTTTGATATTGGCTACATTTCTGGTCAGGAAGACTCTACTGCCATCTACAGGTCATGTGTGGTAAGTGACGCTGATTTGGCAGTATATTTCGAACCGTTGCACTTTTTCCATTCGATTGAAAATGGTAAACGATTTCCAAAACATGCCCGCAAATTGCATGTTTCTCTGTATTTCCATTCTGAAAAAAAACTCTCTGCTCTACAGTTGGGGGAGAAAATAGTTCAAAGCAAAGACACATCGGGGTTTTTTTTTTTCAAACCGATGGGGAGGGTAACTAAACCATGGCTGAAGCAGGTTGCATTTGCAGGTTGCAACTTTCTAGTAGGGTTAATCTGTGTTTAGGCTCCTTATTCTGTGCTGAGCTCAGACAGAGAGAGATAGCAAAAAAATAGCAGGTGACTAGACAGTTGAAAAAGTCAGTATAGACGAAAGGCCAGACGCGAACCACGCCTCTGTAATGTAAACTCCAGAAACCACGCCTCTTTCATGTAAACTCCAGAAACCACGCCTCTTTCATGTAAACTCCAGAAACCACGCCTCTTTCATGTAAACTCCAGGGTCACCGACAGCAGCAGTATTATCTGCATGGGCCCAAATTCTGCTCCATTTGAATCAGCTTCTGAAAAGAAAAACAAAACACAACACATTGCAGGGACTAAATATACACAGACTATTTACACAGCCTTATGGCACCATTTATGCAGCACTACTCATTAAATTGTAAACAGCAATACCATTAAACTGTAGTGTCTCCATCTTTATTCTTGGATTTTCTACGAAAAGAAGACAAGACAAAATATATGGTGTTGTAACCGGCTATTTTCAAAACGATAAATGTTCTGTGAAAGTTCTTATTACATACTTGTCCATTAACAATATAACAGCATGGCCTAAATATGACAGTTTGATAATAACCAAATGCAAACTCTGAGGTATTCACAAGAGACATGAACTGACTAATACAGCACCATTTACCATTTGTAAACATTTGTAAATAATCCATTTGTTAGAATTGGATACTGTCTACATTATGAGGCTTGAGTGCATTTCATTTTGACAGAACACTGAGTCACGTTTGCCATTTATTTTCAGTAATTATGAGACATTTGTTAAGACTAATTAAGCAACAGTCAAGCACTACAAAGTCTATATGAGTGCTTGATTCTATAAAGGTTATATTATTCCAGCAGACAAGTGTCACTCAACAAATAACAGTATACCTGTAGTAACAACACAAGACCATTCTCACACAGCTGTCAGTGGTGTGGTACTATAAATGTCCAAAAATGCTCCTTTCATATTCTATCAAGTGACATTAAAGTGTGTGTGTGGGAATTTCTATTTTTACACCATGTAGTGTGTGAGTGTTTGATATTTCCAGAATGCCACAAAGTTGTTTAATGCTAACTGAACTCTGACAAACACTGACCAAATATGATGAGACGCATGTAAGAGCTGGTGTAGCCCAGGGGGTTCTCAGCAGTGCAGCGAAACATGGAACCGTTGAACTCGGCGGGAACTCGCTCCAGAACAAGGACCTTGCCTTCCCTCTCAGCGCTGCCGTCCAACAGTACACCTCCAACGTGGTTCCACGTGAACAGAGGCTCTGGGAACACCTCGTTCTGCAGGCCAGAGCAACAGAGAGAAACGTTTCACAGCTTTACCAGTGTTAACAGCGCTAACATCTTACAGAAAACCCTAAAACTCCATTTCTCTTGGTTAGAGTTATGGAAACTGTAAAGTATAATTACACCCGTATTTTATGTGACACTGAATGCCTGTCAAAAGAAAAATCTTAAAGAAAATATACAGTATCCCTGTGCGTTTGGCACTGGTCTTTATCTCATGCATACATTGCTCATATAAGAACCCTAATTTATATTCTGATGTTTTCTCAGCTTCTAGCTGTGCTAGGAGTCAATGGGTGACAACGCAGTCCTCTGATAAATTACATGCTACATTGCTTAGAACTGTATATGTATTATAGTTAACCAAGGTGCACTAATAGGGTTTTACTTTGAAACCTTTTGAAAACTACAAATATTAGGAAGAAGTAACATCACTTAATTGTAGCTATAAAGGAATGTTCTGTAATACAGTAGAACCAGCAGCTCCATTGACCAAAAATCTCAAATATATAATCAATATAGACCCAAGAATCATACAATTGCATTCCATTTTCAATTTGGTATAGCAAATATCCTTTTTATGTTTACCAGTTGTCTTCAGTTTGACCACATTTGGTCCAGATCATAACTTACCCCTTTTACTCCTGTCTGAAAGCCCTCCACCATGATGCGAACTGTATCTCCCACTTTTGCCCTGCATGGAGTCATGGAGAGCTTAGGGCCTTTTGGAGCAGCTTATAAAAGTGGGAGACAAAAGAAGAAGTAAACAGACTGGCTCCACGGCATGTAAACACTGCTCATGTTTGGCTTGTGGGAGTCCCTGTACTCACAGAGGATGACCTCGGCCTGCATGGGCATGGAGAGAGCCGGGTGCTTGACCTCACAGCTGAACATCGCCTCGTTGTCCAGCTGGGGGTTCAGGTGCCACGTGAGGACAGCCTGCACCTCGACAGTGCCGTCGTTTGCCTCGGTCTCCATGCGGTTGAAGTAGTAGAGCGGACTGGAGCTCAGCACCCAGTGTGGGAACTCCCTGCTGACCACGGTCTCTGGGATGATCTCGGTTGTGGGCTTGGGGTCCTCCTGACTCGGGGCCCCTGGTGTGTGGTGTCGCTGCTGGGGCCGTATGCCATCTGGCCGTGCCGGCTCGACGTCCGGGTCCAGGAGAGAAACGGACCTCTGCAGCTTGGTGTCATCGAGGTCTCGGCTGATCAGGGGCATGCTGTGAACGGGCATAGACAAGCCCCTGTTCTCAGCTCCGTCAGAGTGGGTGGAGGGCAGCACCTCGATAAGCTCTCCGTCTCTCTTAAAGTACACCTGAGAGGGGTTGTGAACAAAACACAAAAAGAGAAAGTGATTAATGCAGTGAACATGAGAATACATTGAATGACTTTGAGGAAATTTAATAAGAAGTCTCTGACCACAGGAGCAGGCTTTCCTCCAGTCACACTGCATAAGAGTGTGAAGTTTTGTGCCTCGTAGCGATTGAATCGTGTTGGCTGGTCTACTGCAATTACAGAGATGGATTTTGGAGGTGCTGAGAGGAAAAGAGTCATATTCATTAGTGCATTAAATCATTTAGGAAAGAGAGAAGATAGAAGTTCACAAGGGTATTAGCAGGGCCCTGAGCCATAGTTTATGTCAGTAACTACTGAATTACAAACCTGCAGGCTCAGGGATGGCAAACACTCCACATTATCTTTTTTGTAAGTAAGCAAGATACCATAACATCCCTATTTTTGCCATTGTCCCATAATCCTTTTTCAGTATGCAACCCTGACAGTTTTCACTTACGTCAGTACAGGACAGGTCATTACAAGAGCTCCTACATCCATCTCACTGTGCAAGTCACAGCAAGCCTCCTCTCGAGAACTGGTTATTCAATTAGCAAAGCAAGCTAAAGGGCTCAAGCTAACATCCTGCTGAGTTCCCTGGAGATTCACAGGCTAATAGGCAGTGAAAAACTACGAAAATAAATCAGTAAAATAAAAGCACTGATTTTAAAGCCAGAGTTCATTTAAAATAAAAAAAAGAAATTAAAGAAATTTAGGAAAATATTATACACAGAAAATACACAGATTAGGCCAACTGACTGATCTTGAAACAGTGTCCTACACAGATTAGGCCAACTGCTCTCGTTCAGATGAATATGTGTGCAGGCTGCAGAGAACAGTGCTCATCTTCAACGCCACACAGGGCTACGGAAGCAGGACTGGAACCTTACACATAACAACAACTGCTATGCTTCCAGATGCTAAGACCACCTTCTCTCTGTACGTCCTGTCATAGATCCCCACATGGCATTCGTATGGTCCGTTGTCTTCCATCTGCACCTCGGGGAGCCTAGTTATAGCACACGGAAGAAGCACTTCTATTTTGGTTAGACTTTTGTTGTTATTAAAGTCCAGTAGTGCGTTCTGTAGGTAATGTTAAATGCAAACACCATCTGATTGTAACCACAATGTGAATGTAACAAACCTAACAGTGGTCTGGTAAGCAAACTCCTCTCTTCGGCGGTAATCCTCCATGTGAGAAAAATTGGTATTGTACATGGCATCATAAGTAAAGATTTTCTGCTTAGACCTACCACCTTCTGTAACCTATAAAAACATGAAATGGTCACATTAATTGGTCACAAAGAACAGCAACAACGAACACTACAGGTATACAAGAAAAATGACCTATAAGATTGATTTAGGATACATTTGCTTAATATAACTGTGAATTAAACCACTTTAGTGAGGCTTTCATTACAGTTTTTGGTGAAACTGGTTTGAAAGGCTTGGTAAGTTTTCATTGTTAGCATCAATATGAAGGACGTGTAACATTTCTGTTGAACTCACACAGAAAGCACCATGATTTATGCTTCACTAGGTGATTAATAAAATAAAACCTCTGGTGCTCTGCAAATGAAGTGACAGAGTTTTATTAAAAATGTTATCACATTATGAAAGGAGAAGTAGATTTTGGCCTACTGCTAATGCACTGTAATTGAATACTGTATCCTGAAAATCATCCATCAAGGCTATGGCCCTGTGTGCTAAAAAAGAGCCAAGGGGAAAAAACGAAAGAAAAAAAGACGCTTGTCCTAGAACTGCTGAACCATGAACTCTTAATCCTGAATACATTTTCATATTTTAGGCTGCTTACATTTTGCACTGTATCAAAGTGAGATGGGGCAGGGGTTCAACTTATGCAAAAAAAATTAATAACTAACTGTTTAAAAACCAATATAAATGATGGAGGCATACGCACGTTCTGAACACACTCACCCGAAACCACACTATTTCTCTCAGGTTGCCATCAGTCCTGAAATTACACTTCAAAGTCACTGTGTCCCCCATAACCACAGGTGGAAGGGGCTCTATGGAGACTACTAAATAACCTGCAGGACAGGAGAGAGAGATCACACACTAAAACTGGAGCCCTCAAAACCCGTTTGTCCTAATTGATAAAATGACATTACTGAAATGGATGTTCAGTTGCAAAAAAAAAATGCTGACTGACTGATATACATAAAACATTATGGTTATCAATGATGATTAGGACTTCATATGTAACATCAGAAATGGGAATATATTTCTGATCACAAAAATCACAGAAAAATCACTATTTATGCTGAGATTGAGAGCAAGTTTAGGGAAGATGTCTCACTACTGAGTAATAAACTTCATGTTGTCTGAAAACAGCAGACACAGCTGTTTATGTACAAACAACCAAGTTTAAAAAATCACAAACTTCTAGAGCTACCCAGCTCTAGAAGTTGAACATAATATGCATTAGAAAAGCTGCTCTGTTAAAAAGTTAAATATTTAGAACCATGAGTAATCACTAGGTTTTTAAGTACATTCTTTATGATGTGTTACGTTACACTGCTGTTACAGACTGACAGGGCCAAATTAAAGCAACGCTCAACCATTCAAAATTAAAGTGTAAATATGAATCATCACTTTCTAAATCCACCCGTTACATTCACTACACAGCCTACTAAAAACCATATTTGTACTTAAACAGAATAAGTAAAAAATTCATCCCTTTGAAGTGGAGCACTATTCTAACAGGATTAGGATTTCACACAGCAAACAGAAATATCAATGAGTCCAGCTGGTACAATGCAGCCAAGTGGCAGAGAAAAATTTGAAAGCACTCAAGTTCTAACTGTCCCTGTTCTAACTGTCCTTGTTCAAACTGTCCTTGTTCTAACTGTCCCTGTTCTAACTGTCTCTAACTGTCCCTGTTCTAACTGTCTCTAACTGTCCCTGTTCTAACTGTCTCTAACTGTCCTTGTTCAAACTGTCCTTGTTCTAACTGTCCCTGTTCTAACTGTCTCTTACTGTCCCTGTTCTAACTGTCCCTGTTCTAACTGTCTCTGTTCTAACTGTCCCTGTTCTAACTGTCTCTAACTGTCCCTGTTCTAACTGTCCCTGTTCTAACTGTCTCTAATTGTCCCTGTTCTAACTGTCCCTGTTCTAACTGTTCCTGTTCTAACTGTCTCTAACTGTCCCTGTTCTAATTGTCCCTGTTCTAACTGTCCCTGTTCTAATTGTCTCTAACTGTCCCTGTTCTAACTGTCCTTGTTCTAACTGTCCTTACGTGCAAACATGTTAGTGTGGGAAAGACTACAATCTGTCACAAATTCAGTGACCTACAAAATCTCCCTGTTCTTCCATATTACTTCATCCACTATGACGTCTATGAATGGATTCATTTTTCTGTGTTTCTCTGCTTCCATAATCCATGAGCTCTTCTTCTGTCAGCCAAGTGGTTGTGTATGCTAAATGCTGCTGGGAGACTAAGACCAGAAGGTCCAGTGATCTTGCAAAGCTCACTTAATAAAACATGCTGTTCAAAATATAGAGGCCTTTGAGTTTAAAAAAAGCACCCCCCCCCCCACCCAAAAAAATGAGAATTTCCTTGACCACAGAAAAAAATGCACAGAAAATGGAATTTTCTGAAAGCTTGGCTGAGGTGATCATAAATGCTGGGATACTCCTGCAGTGCAGGTTTTAGTGGTTTCTCAGCACCCAGCACATTTAACCCAACTCAGTAGTTAATTATCCCACTTTTTACCAGTCCACAGTGGGAGGGACAAAGGACCATGGGAAGGACCATGCAGGCCTTCCAAAAAAACATTAATGATTTCCATTATCCAAGGAGATGTAAACGGAAACCTGAAAGACCTTGAGAAGATTTAAGTCTATGTCTTAATTCCACTTTTTTGTTTTTTCTTTATGTATTCTACAAATCAACTAATTTGGGATATTTAAATGAACTTACCTGCTGAGGCACCTTAAAGGCATATATCTTATGACTGACAAAAATTTCCATTTCAAAAATTTTATTACAAACCGAACACAATTTCATGACATGTGCTCTTAAATGAGCTTTTTTTCCCCTTACCTAGTCCTGACTTCCACTGTGTGGATTTGAAACAGTTTCCTTCTGTAAGTGAGTGGAGTGATTCTGACTGTTTGCTCACACTATGAGTGAAGGAAAGGCCAGAACATCTTGGTTTATGCGAGTACTGGACTAGCTAAAAAAATAACTGGTATTTGAAACATGCTCCGTTCCTCTAAATAAATAGAGTTATTTAATAACCAAGACTAGTTTTTACACAGTACCAACAAACATGAATACAAAACAACAGATGAGCAAAGGTAATACTGCCATCATATTAAGATCTCAATTTATTTTCATTCCCAACTGAAACAAATGTTCCTCCTTAAATAAATATGTTGTTAGAAGGTCATTTGTATACATGCTGATATAATGTTACTGTGTTAATGTATATCTACATTAATAGTTGTTTGCTTGTATGTTTGGTTTTGTAACTTGTAAGGACTTCCAGGAGGCTCAGATATACACGTGTGAAGACTGGACAGCTATGACTGATTAACATGATCTCAATCTCTCTCTCTCTCTCTCTCTCTCTCTCTCGCTCTCTCTCTCTCTCTCTCTCTCTCACACACACACACACACACACACACACACACACACAC
>JAOYMR010000022.1:4311759-4337653 GCA_025802075.1 Tenebrosternarchus preto
CCCCCCCCCCCCCCCCCCCCCGGGAGCTCCCCCTAGTGAACAGTAAAGATCATAAAGACCCCATTTACAACACAACCTCTCTTTGTCCGTGACAAACACTGAGACCATAACTGCATCAGTTCATAACCTTTAGTTCATCAGTCATGTCAGTCATAGGATTCAAATATCCACAACGCCAAGAACAGGGAATATTACTTTTCAGCTGAGAACAAATAGAAGTCAATAATGTTCATGATGGTTTGAAGTTTAATACCACAGAAATAATAAAAGATCATTCAAGCGACAAATGGATTTAAGGTTCTCGGAGAGCCTAGATACCCTCATATATGGTATAAGTCTAGGGGCAACACGGCTCACAGTAAAAGGTCCCTATCTTACAAAAAAGCTATTAAATATATTTCTAGAGGGAAGAAATATAGAAAGAATTCTCAAAAGGACAGCGAGCAGCCGCGCCTCGTCTTTCATTCTTTCTGCCCACTAACTAGGCTGGCAACACGGAGGCACGTGGCTTGGCTGCGCGGCTCTGTGCCGTATGCCCGGCAGAGGAGTGGCACAACGCGGCGGAGCGTGACCTTGCTGAGGGCACGATCGCTGTTACTCCTCGCCAGCTGCTGGATCTCGGAGAGCTGCTCAGCCAGACGCTTCTGTTCATTCAGCTTCTCCGCCAGCGTCTCCAGCTCCGTCAGGGCCAGCTGCAGTGGGAGCCTGTCACGGTGTGCCGGGGGTGTGTTCTTCAGCATGTCCTAAAGACACACACACACACACACACACACACACACACACACCACCACACGCAAACCACACCCACACATACACAGGAAATAGATCCCGTTAATGTGTATGCAAAGGCATTCTCGACATTCATCTTTCCCTTTGAGTCGAAGCGTGATCAAAGGAGCTGTGCAGAAATGTCCTTTAACGGCTGTACTGGGATCAGTGGCAGGGCAAAAACTGAAGGGTTTGGGGGATCATTAGATTATGTCTTACTGTATGCTTCTGAGGGAATGTAAGAGGATTCTGAAATGCAGTGGTAATCTCATCCAGCACACAGCATGCTTAAACTTGCTGCCTTCCACAGTGCGGGCTGCAATTCTCTGTTTCGGTATAGTGGAGTGTTTCGTAGGTATGTCCCTCTCTGTTTCAGTTCCTCTAAGCAGTAAAAGGAAATTCTATGTATCCAAAAAAACCCACAAATCTTCCATGTACTTTATAGTGCATTTCCCTCTGACAGGATTCTATCTTACTGGTGTCCTTATATTGAAGTCTAGCATTTTAGCATAAGGATTGGAGACTCTTGGAAGTTGGTCTAGACAAAAGCATCTGCTAAATGCTATAAATATAAATGCAGAAAAAAAAAACATTTGCAATGAGAGAAGGATGATGTTTTGTCTGCACTTTAGTGTGTGTGTGTGTGTGTGTGTGTGTGTGTGTGTGTGTGTGTGTGTAAGTTCTGACCTGCAAGAGAAGTATAAACTGAGGAAAACGCTGGATTGGTTTCACCATCAGGCCATAAAGGGTGATCCTGTCTGTGCTGGCAGCCTGCTTCTTCTAAGTTTCAGATCAGCATTGCAGCAGGTCGGAAATGACAGTAAGCAGCAGGTCAGGAATGACAGTATCAGTTGCTACGTTCAAATTCAAATATTTAGTTGTCATTCCATGACAAGTTTGGCTTTGAATTGGTAAACATTAAAAACAGCAAGAAAAGAAATTCACCTTCAGAAACTCCAAGAAGGCTGGTTTAGACATACAGGCTTTCTTGATCAACGCCATCGCATTTGTGAAGTTGTTGACATAGTCACTGTACACGTCTAGGACCATTGACTTTGAAAACTGAGGAATAGGGAGATAAATATTTGTAAGCTCCTTCACACACACACTTAGACACGGACATCCATAATCACAGAGTTTGCACACATCACAGAATTTTAACTGTAGTTGGCCCCTACTACCAAACTAAGCTGAAGGGACCTTATCCTCATTTTGAATAAACAATCCCTGAATGCACAGGGATGCAAGTAATAAATGCACAGGGATTTGTCACAGCTTGGGCAACACAAAGGAAATGAGCGCTGTTTAAATAGAACTGCTGAGCACAGAATCTCCTGTTTTTCCATCTGCCAAAAAAAAACTGTCCCCGTAGCACAGAGCCAGATAGAAGCCGGTCCATGTTGAGACCATATAAAGAACATATAGCACCACATAGCCTAGTAAAAGAGGTCAGTATTTACCACATCTGCTCTGATGACATCTACTTGATGCATTGCATCACCACAAACAACTAAATGAAACCAAAAACAAGCCAATGCATGTAGGATCAAGCTTGGGTAGTTATATGAGCATTAGCATTCAATCTGTGAACCGGACGGTTCTCCTTGTGGTTTAACCATGGGACTCACTGAGGCTACAAAGAGGTCTCCGATGGTCTCCGTACAGTCCCACTCAGCTACGCGGGAGGCGAGGGCAATTCTGAACATGGCGTGGCACTGCAGAATTTCTTTGACCCGGCAGAAGATGAGCTGGATTTTCCTAGTGCTCAGGATACGTGGCTCAGCATCTAATAATGGCTTCTGGTAATCCTGAAAGCATGCATGAGAGACATGCACATGCACTTAGTTACAGCAAAGCCACTCCTGTGGATCATCAATAACTGTTGGTACTTCTAAAGCTAAATCAAAAGTGACAGCATACAGGATGTGATCATATGAAATAATAATTAAATAACCATATGATGACGTACTGGTTAACTGCATGGTTTTATCAACCAATCATGTACTGGTTAACTGCATGGTTTTATCAACCAATCACGTACTGGTTAACTACATGTTTATATCAACCAATCACCTACTTGCAGGATTCTTTTGAGAGAGTCCAAGTAGCTTATTTCACTCTGAACAATGGAACCCAAAATATGGCGCCGTACAATCTAAAACAAAAAAAACCCTCAGTTAAGCACTTTAAATAAAAAGAAATGAGAAACAAATCTGGCTAAAAATTCCACAAAACATTCATGTAATATGGAAAGTCAATACACAGATACACTGCCAACACAGACAGAAAACCAGAGACACGTACAGACAGACACACTGCTGACCCAAACACAGACAGACATACACATTTAAATACTTTATTTGGATTAACATACAAGACAAAATGCTCACAAAATAATCCAAATAAATAACATTCTCCAGATATACAAGCTTCCTATTATAGATGATATTGAACAGTACTTTGCTAGTTTAGCTTTACTTTTTCCAAGTCTGTAAATGCATTACATGCTGTGGATGAGCCCAAAAATAATTACTCTGGAACTATAGCCATATGTATTCAAAATGTGCCCTATCGGTTGAAAGACACACACACACACACACACACACACACACACAATAATAATAATAATAATAATAATAATAATAATAATAGAATTTAATTTATAAGCGCCTTTCAGGACACACAAGGACACTTTACAAGGAAGATAAAAACATTAAACACACACTCATACCTGTTGGTTACTGAGACCCTCTGGCATGGGACAAAGTTGAGGTGGTGGGTGTTTCACTTCAGAAACAGTCACGTCCAGGTAAACAGATTCATCATCTACATCAACTGCACCTTTAAATATTTACAGTCAACAAAGTCCTTAACATTGACCACTCACTTCTACCTTTGAAATAACAACATTCTGTTCACTGAAGCTCTGATCAGAAATCCTGCAGACTACAAGTAAAAATGGACCTACTCTGTAATCACTGTGTTTTCCCACCCTATACTTTATATCACTGAAAAAGGCATTTAGAAATGTAAAAAAAAAAAAAAAAAACCTCAAACCTGTGTTTTCTTTTTTATTCAGGAAGGAGACTTTGCGCATCATGGCTATTTTAGTCTTTTCCAGGCCATCTTTAGTGCCACTCCGGGCGGCTTTCATGAGCTGCTGAACCTGGGAGAGAACAGAAGTGAGATGAAATGAAATATGTATCGTCAGCTCAAAGCGAGAGGACAGGAAAGAAGAAAGAAGCAAATACTCTAGAGAGAATAGCGTGTACACCAGCAATCACAGATGAATTTTGTGAAGGTCCCTCACGGCTCAGTTGATACTGGCTTGGAGGCATTTAGACAGTTTCGTTTTCAGTGTGAAGCAAAACTTAAAAAAAAATTGTGCAAGACGGAGCAAGAATGAGGTTTACATACGATTGACTCATTCATAATTTATATAACAACTGAGAATATATATATGTATGAATAATGTACACATGATGAATAATGATCAAACAGCATTTGTGCTGCTCCTGAGGAAGAATACCTTGATGTCATAGGTCTGTTTGATCTGGCTGACGTCTCGAGCCCCTAAGCGCATGGCCAGCTCACGCTTGGTCCGGACACAACGCTCCTTTAGGCGCCGTACATCCGGAGAAATCTACGGTCATCACCATATCCACATGCCCAGGGCCAATGGGGACGATTTAAATCATTGTATAGAGAGAGACGGGTAGAAAGTCAGAGTGAAAGCAAGACAGGCGAAGAGCGGTACGCATGAGGACAACCAAAAGAAGAAGCAAGGACTGCTCCATCAAAATGGACGGCCGGCGGGAGAGAGGACGTCTCAGAGTGTCTGTGTCAGCCAGTGTTTTCAATACGCCTGTGATTAGCATACAAATTACACACAGCAGCTACAGACAGGACTAAACAAGAAAGAGTAAATTTAGCATCCATTATAGATCAACTTAAATCAGCTCTGTGATTAGCTTAGCGAAGCTTTTCTGTACCTATTTATGTTTGAAATCATGCATGGCATAAAGCATTTGTACAGAAAACACTGATCTGCTTTTGCTCACAGACAGAGACGGCGAGTGAGAGGAGAGGCTATAATCAGCAACTGCAGAAGAGGAAGAAGGGAAGCCCAGGAAGGAAAGAGAACTGAAAGAGACTGTGCTGAATGAAACTATTCCACTGGCCCAGTGAACGAACACCACACCACACCTCAAGACTGTCTAGCACTGTCATTTTGGGTGCCTTGACAGCTTGCAAGAAAATACTGTTAAGACCAGTGTGGTTGATGTAGCAATATATGTGTCTGCTAACAGGCATATACTGCCACCTTGTGTCAAAGAACAGAAATGATAAGTAGGTCAGTTTCAACCGGTAAAATGAAAATGGAAATCCTGGCCTCGAGTAGAGATTGAAACAAAATCGAACAAGCGCAGTGAGTAGTGAGGAGTTGTTTAGCTATTAAAATCCCTCTCAGAGCACCTCCTTCATTCAAGAAACAAGTTGCCAGTCTACCCAGACTGGCCCCACCGGGCCCCACCTGGCCCCACCCCCACAACCTTCAAGCCACTCCCACCTTGCTGCGGGTCGGTGGCTTGGTCTCGGTATCCGAATGCTCCTCGTAACTCTCAAATTCGCTGGAGCTCCAGCCGTTATCCAGCACTCTCGCTGACTCATCGAGTCTCTGTACATCCTCATAGATCAGCTCATCACCTACGAGCAAAACAGGAAAGTCAGGACAGCTTTGTAAGTACTGCTGTAAGGGACAGGCTGCCTCTGACACAGAGCAGCTCTCTGACTTCTGTGAACACTGTAGAATGAATGTTGTGTCTTGAAAGTTTAAAGTCTCTGATATTCCTCAGTATGTACTGTATATAATGCACATTCTCTCAACATGTCCAAACTGTAAATAGTAAACTGGGGTAAGAATTATATTGTCTGCAGCCTTAGGGTTAGGATACAGCAAATGAAACTTTGAAACATCCAAAACATTTCAGTCGAGCTGTGGCGTCGTTGATCAGCAAAGATTCTTGATTGATTTCTTTGTTCCAGTCAATCTAAGAGTTCATATGGAAATCATGTAGAATATTGACTGTGGAGATCAGAGCCAGTGACTGACCTGCATCAGGAGTGAGGCTGTTCTCAAATGGGACATCATCATAGATCACCTCTGAGTCAGTAGGAGGATCTAACTCCACCTCTGGGTTTGTTTCAGGTTCAACTGCAGGTTTTCCTGAAGAGGAGATGTTCTTAGCATTATGACATAAAGGACTGAAGTTTTTTTTTCTGGATTTCTATGGTTGTTGTCAACAACTTATGCATCTACTTACAAACAAGGTTTTACATATAACCCTGGGTCAAAAAAATATTTTCAAACCACTGGAAGAAGATTATTTAAAAAATCATTAAACAACCAAGATAACAATCACAGTACACAGAGAAGCACTAGGCAGCACAGATATAATTCTGAACTGACCTGCACAGAGAGAGGAACTCAATGATAAACCTTTCTTTCAGTGTTACAAGCAAATTCAATTATCAAACATTTTCATCAAATCAACAGAGGCTGCACTTGTTTAGAGGCAATTACACTACAGGGAGCAGCAAAACGAGCAATAATCAAACCATCCACTGATTTATCTTCCACATGAAGTAATAACACTGTTTTACAGACGTAATCGTACATCTAATGTGACTGCCTGGTGCTGCCTGAGCTCTCGAAGTCAAACATCTACAAAATGTTCATATCTGCATATGTATGAAGGTCACATCTATGCTTACAGAGATGTTAGTGAAGGAACAGCAATTTAGCTGGGATCAGACCAGCCAATGAATTCAGAGCATACCTTCATTAAAAGCTCAAGGACAGATGGTTTTCCTTCGTGGATATACAGAACAATAGCGGGAAAATTACTTTACATGCAGGCTGAATAAATAAGTCTGATACAACTGCATTTGAAATAAACAAGTCTGGGTTCGTAGCATCAGGGCAAGGGAGGTACTGCCGTTTGATCTCGCCTGAAAAAGGAGCACAGGGAAGCAGGAACTGGGGCCGGTCGTGCAAGATGTGTACCTTTGTCCAGTCGCAGTGTGAGCTCTGACACCACACTGAACCATTCCCGTGAGATAGCTGGTGCTTGAGACGAATACACACACACACTGGACTCAGCAAGCTGCTTTGCTTTGAAGTGCTCATGTCTCGAGCTTAAATTAGCTGTATGCATAGTCCTGATTCATTGATAAATGAATCAATGATCAATTTTTCATAGGATGCCATGCCATTATGCATGGATTGCATGCTTATTTTGTTAAAACATGGATCAGTTGTGGCATAATTGGTCCTCAGTGGATTGACTTTATTATTCTATTAGGGCTGTTAATTAGGAATTAGAATACAACCAAGCTCATATCTCTGTGCTTGTGTGTGTTCACATGACAATTAAAACAAACAAGCAAAAAAAAATTATTCATGTCATCAGGTGTATACGATTTATAGGTTGGAAGGACAAAAATGTGGATATTTGGAGAAAGATTTAAGAGAAAGTCATTCTCTGGGTCATTACCATTCGAACAAATCTTCTGGGAGACACACAATCTCTTCATAATGAGAAGTTACACAGGATTGAAAGGGCAGCTAAAATGAACGTGATGATTCTTCCTTCCAGTGAGCTCATGCAAGTTCTGGTTTTGATTAGATGATGTGATTACTCTGATCTGAGCATTAAATAGCATTAGTTTGGGAGTTTCCAGTCTTTGTGATGGTAACAGAGGACCTGTGTAGTGAAACAAATCTTACACAGAGCCACAGACCTGTCTGAGCAAACATGTGAACCTCCTTCTTTATGACAGGAGTAGAGTAGCATTCTGGTCTCGAATATAAACCTGGAGATCACAGAGACAAACCTGGAAATTGGCTTAAACACTTTTGAGGGATGCGTTTCCCTTGAAAACAACCAGGAGGAACAATATATTGTGACCTTTTTACCAGGAGAGAGGCATACCTTCATAAATGGTCTTTTTGTTCCATGTGGCCTGGGTGTCCTCAGTGAGTTGGGGTTCAGCTGAAACAGAACTCCTAAAAAAGTAACAAGACCAGCTATTAGTCACACCAGTGGACACAATATTCCACTAATGTTTATTCTTATGATGGAGGTTTAGCTTTCATAAAACACAGCTCACAGACTCAAGACAGTAACTACATGACAAAATACAGGAGTGAAAGTAAAAAGTAAATAACAAACCGTTATGATTTGTATGACAGTCAGCAACCACTGAACACCTTTGTAAATAACATGCAAAAGTTCTGATGTGAAGCTTTGTGTTCATGAAGGATGGATTAAACACTAATTAAATCCATTGGGGATTGTAATTCAGCACTTTAAAAAACTGTGTGATGTTATTACATACCCATCAGGAGACTGCCTGGCTACCATATCTGGAGTAAAAAGAGAAAATACTTCTATTCTTAAAAAGTCATGGCACAACACACAATGCATAAAATCACAACAAATGTGTTATCAAAGCATCATACTTGGGTGTGTTATGTGTGGATGCTGAGAAATGGTTGGGAGCTCCTGACCAGCTGAGGTTCCTCCATTCATTTCCTGACAATGATGGGCTGAGACATGCTTCTTTGCTTCAGTGTAAATCTTATCTGAGGCCATAATGTCCTTCCCAGCTCCAGCAGGGGGAAGTTCTAAACCAGGACCACCAGAACTTCCAGCTGGATCATGCTCTTCTTCATCATCATCACCAAACTCAAACTTCTCACCCTGCTCCTCATCTTCGTCGTCCTCCTCTTCCTCCTGAGGCATTTGAGTCACTCCAGTGGACATAGACCCTGAAACCAAGCAATCTGGTTTAGATATATGATGGTGCTGATATACTGGGCTTCTGGACACAGGCAAAATACATCAGGGAAACATTAGAACCAAGACTAATCTACACCAGGAAGGCACCCCTTCATTGTTTTGCCTATACTAACTGGACAAGTAACACGGGCTCATAAAATCATCACCTAGCAACACAGACCAAATTACTGTTTTTGTTTCTGTCAGAGATCTGCAGGCATTCCTAACCACAGTAACCATGTCAGCTCACAACAAATGTTACAGTTCCGGGGGATGATTATGACCTACTGGTTCAAAATAACACACACAAACACACATACACCATATGAGCGACATGAAAACAAGATCATTATAGGCGAAAAGGCTAAAACCAAGCAATTTTGCACAGTGCTCAGATATGTCCCAATAATGCTCTGTATTGCAATATCCAGCAACAGGCTTATTCGAACTCAGCCCAAAACATTAACAAAGGCCAGGCTCCTTGTGAGTCACGTAGGGTGCTGGGTGGAACAGCCAAACAAACTAAAATCCCAAGCGTTGGGATTATGGACCAGATCACAGTTCTCAGGAAAATAACACTAAACCTGAAACTCAGTTACTCAGTTTAGTGCTATGCGTCTAAAGACATTGAAAACAAGCTTTGAATGTCATCGAATCTAGATATATAAAAACATGCTGATCTATATTTTAAAAAATTAACAAAAATCTATTCCGTCCAACTGCCATGGATTTTGTACGTGCCTTCTGTAGGTCAATATTTCTGCCCTGATGATCTTAACGAATACATAGACAAACCATGACACTGTCAGTCACTCCCCAGTAAACACACACTGCTTTAATACCACTGCCCCTCGGGCCTCACAATAGTTACATTAACAATAATAAAATGTGCTTCATAAAGAAAGGAGATTACGGATTGTTCAAATCTGCGGTTATGTATGTATTATATGATGTATTATATGATGAAGATTCTATGATGTAACTATTATGCTCCCTGGGAGGTATCCACTAAAGGAAAGCAAACAGAAGCAACTTTATAAGAAGTTAATCAGTACCATTGCACTCAAAGTCACATGACTTCAATATCAGTCTAAAGGTCAATGGGAAATGGATTACAAGGTCCCTTGCTCTTTCCTTTCTTTAAAATGTTTTTTATGTGTTCTTCTAACAGTGCGCTAGTACCTCGAGTCTTGTCCTCAGCAACTTTGCTGCAGCAAAAATAGAAAAACCTCTAAGGACCCACCAGATGGAGTTTTGGTGAACCAGGAAATTTTAAGCGACTTGGCCATGCAAGAGGTCTGCACATCTGCCAGGTGTGTGTGTATGCTTGTCAGGAGCAGGTGGCAGGCGAGATATCTGCCTCTGACACAGCATATGGTGAGCTGGCCTCAGAACAATGCTGTAGTCTATCACCTTTACAAGCCCTCTGGCAACACTCACACTTAACGAACCGCCCGGCAGAAGGGATCATATCCCAGGAAATGCAAGCCACATTTGTTACACTATAGCTAAAGCCATGGTTAATACCGATCCTACAAAGACGACTGCAAGTAGCTCTGGTTTAACTCCTCCAGCTGAACTTTAATGACAATATATTTAGACAAGTAAAAGGTTTGTATTTACCTGTGAGGTGTGGGGTAAGGGACTGTGGGGAAGCCATGGGCTAAGTACATAGTCACATCTGCCTTCCTATAATCAAGAGTCTGCTGTTATGGGAAGTCTGACGCATAGTGTGACTAAAGATGTACATTGTTAATTACTTCAACATTGTCATCCTGCTCACATAACACTCCCATGAAGACCATATACACACAGCAAGAGAAAACCCGAGCCAAGAGGGCCTCTTCTGTATCGAAGGAGGTCAATAAACTGTGATGATCTTATATCCATGTGCTATATAAAGAAAGTCAGAAGAGAGACCGTCAGTGGCTGTAGTGTGAGAGTGACCGGCCGTGTCGTACGAGTCTGCTAAATTCTTCAGCAGAGCATGGCAAATTCAGGCTTGCCTTGAGAAGGCTGGATCCTCCCACATTCACTGAGCAAGGCGTATACAACATGGGGCAGAACAGGCCAGCTCAGCTTGGAGAAATGAACAGAGCCTTAGCATGAACACTGGCTTTGTGAAGGACTTTAAAGTGGTCAGACTGGTTTGTTTAGTGTAATTCTATTAACCCATCTCATGGTCACTCTGAACAGCTGCTAAGCACTGTAAATCAAGTCAAATTTGTTTATTAGACCAGGAGTTTTGTTTCCAATCAAGCTTTAACTGGAGGTCAGTAGTTAATTCAACAGCATGGCTCTGAGAAAGAGGCACAGATATGTACAGAGACAGAGCCGTGGAACAGAACAGAAAATACAGAAAATACCATTATTTTTAATATACTCATACAGAGAACAGTGCTTGGATTGGCAGGACCGAACAACATACAAGAGTAAAACAAAAGCTTCTCCAACCCTACACTACAGTCACAGAAATTAACTCCTATCTTTGTTAGAACTTTATGTGATTATGTGAACTTTGCTCCTACAAAAGGCAGTCCTTTATTTTAGACCTCTTAACACTGAAATAGTGTCCAGTCGAGATCTGCACTTGCTGAAAGAGAAAAAGTGAGGAAGCAGTGAATTCTTTAGAGAGTCACGTGTCAGCTGTGAGAGGCAAAGGCTAGAAGAAGAGTCAGACTGTTTCAAAGAGCCATCGTCATGGAGACACAGCCTCACTGTGACATAAATAACACAGGCATTGCCTTGGTCACAGACACAATGAGTGAAACATCTGCACCTCCACACACATTAACTCCTAGTACTGACTTATTTACAATGCAAAGCACCACACATGTCTGGTGCAGAAAGTCTGATTAATGCTAAATCTTTGATCTCTTCAGATAAATTGTGGTTAGGGCTCCATGTCTTCAAAAAGAATTCCACACCAAATTAGAATTAAGATTTGGGATAAAACTGAAAATTTTCTAAAAGAACTCTTTCTGGGTTTGTTTATTAGTTGATAACTGTTTGGATTCACACACCCCAAAATTTGACAGATATTTATCTATATTTATATATGAAGTGCAACTGAATAATATAACTCAAACTATTTAACACATCATGAAGCAAAGCCCTTTTTCAAAGGTTTCCACATCATTAGTTCTTAACTTTCTGTATGTCTGTATGTCACAAGCCGCCTGCTCTTCTGACCATAAGTCTCCAGTAAAAGCCTCTACCATGTAATGGTAGTTTTGCCATGTGAAGCCCCTTGGAGTGCAAACCCAAAGTGGCTGAGTGATGGTAAGGACCAAGGAAGCTTTTTTTAAACATGTTTATTCCAATGTTCAGGTGTCTTCAGATGATGTTCTAAACTTTTTTTATTCTAAACTTGTCCATACATTTATTTTATTACCTCCTTGTTGTAAATGCTGAAACTGCAGATTCCTTTCTGAGGAACCTAAACTTTTCCTGTAGTTCATCGCACCTTTCACTAATTTCAGGTTGTCTGAGAATTATTTCAAGCTGATCCTGACTTGATCTAAGCAGAAACTGAATAATCAGAACAACGTATAATTAGAATGACTAATTAGAAAATTCTTTTGCAGAGAATTTTACACTTTTTAGTGTTCTTTTACTTTGCTATTTGTTTTATAAAATGTTCACACCAAATATTTTTGCTTTTTTAGATTTAAAGAAAAGAGCTTTGAAAAAGAAACCAAGGTTTTTAAGCACAAGATATTTATTTATCTTAACCTTCAAGGTCATTTAAATTGACATAATGTACAGTAACAGTTAAATACTGTTGGGTCCGTTATAAGAATCATATTTCTGCACTTTCTGCTACCTCCCTTGCAAAACCGTGATCATGATGGTTTATATTTTAGATCCAGTAGAGTTTTTTTGTCGAAAGAACCAGATGTGTGTGAATGTAATTTTACTGTGTGACTGAGACTTTGGCCTGAGCTGTTTTAAAAGCAAAATAAAGATTGCAGTTAAAGTGAAGCTGTAGACACTACACTATGCAAAACAAAATGAGACAAGTTGTACATTAACAGTTTAGTGGGTGTTTCTTTGACAATATTTCAGTCTGGCTTTAGTTAACAACATTTATGGGTGTGTTTTTAAATGTACCTTCCAAAAGGTGCTATTTTAAAAAAGTGTTGTACAGCCACAAACTGGATATCAATTTTATGCTTAATCATCCTGTTGCTGAAAACGAGGTCGTCTGAGGGTATATGATGATTATCTATCACAGTCATACCAGGCATATACTGACATTCCTTAGGTTTTTCTGTTTCCATCTTCCATGTTTCTGAACATGTATTAACACTGAGACATTGCTTCATGATTCCTGAAACCCCTCTAAGGGATTTGAGCTTTGCTGCATTGTGGCAAAAAAAAGAGAGAAAACAATGACAGGACACTCACATGTGAATTCTTACCTTTTTCCAGAGACTCACAGACCACAATCTTCCTACCCCCTTTTGCCAAATTCTGATATTTCCCCCTTTAAGATCCAAGCTGCTAAAAACGCTCCATTGTCACAGCTACTCCCATCTTTGCGCAGTGCAGCTTCTGTGATCCCTTGCTTGAATATGCAGTCCTCCTCTTCTCACAACAGCCGAGAGCAAGAAAAGACATCCACCATTGTTTGCTTTCTCACAAAGCCAATGTTCCAAAGATCCTTCCACAAGGACCTGTCACAGTCACTCTCAGGAATAAGAGTCTCATAAGAGTCTCATAAGAGTCTCGTAAGAGTCTCTACCCTTTGGTTCTTTCCCTCTATCCCTCCCTTTTGCTTCCTTTCGCTTCCTTTCCCTCCCTCCCCCTGCAGCACAATCAGTAGGCACAGCTTCTCTTAAAAATGCAAATGCTCAAAACCCCCCATCAGCCAATAGCAGGACTGCAGGCTCACACTCCAGCCAATCACTGGACAGTCTCATGTTTGATACTTGAAGGTTGGGTCAGAGAACAGTAGGGGGTAGGTATGAGAAAACAGAGCCAAATATGAAGAGAGAAAATGAGGGACTGGGCGATAGTTCTATACTATATTTCTTCCAAATGTGACACACAACTGTCTTGTACCAATTTAAAAGAATTAAATGGAATAATTCATTTTCACAAGTGGATATCAAAGTGTCAGGGTTAGTGTTATCAAAGTCTGTCATTCTCTTTTACTAATTCACTATGTTCAACCACAGATTCTGCAATTAAGTCTTAAAACTATCCTTACATATTTCACAACCATATTTTATTTTAACCAGCAGTCTAGATTTCATTACATAAAATGAAAAGAATATGCATATTTATGTCTTAGTATATAATGTAATCTGCTTATAAAAAGCAGGTTCTATCTCTAAACAAGCCTTCTAGCAAATTATAACCTGAAGCTTTTTAATTGAACGGTTTCCTAAGGAAAGTGCACCTGGGTTTTTCAGTGTATACAAAAGCTCTGTAAAGGTCTGCTTGAACAGTAGGAAAATTGCTGACAATTCAAGACACACATTCTGCCATTGGCAGAAGGTAAATATTTATATGCTCAGCAAATTGACACCATCAAACCATCATCACAGCAAACATGGATGGTAAACTAGAACTCCATCATAGCAAGATAATCTGATTATGACAATATTTAATATTATACGTTTTTCCAGGGTAGTAGATAGGATGACTTCTCTTCTCGACTACCAATATTTTTAATAAACATTTTGTAATGATCTGATCATTCTTTTCCACATGAACACATGTGAGAAATGGAGAAATAAGACAGAGCAAAAGCAAATGGAACCTTCTGAGTTGTAAATTCACCTCATGGGTGGAGCATCTGACAACATTCACTCGCCTTCAAGGTTTTTAAAATATAACAAGACAGGGTTTGCATCCCTAAATAGGGATTATGAGCCAAATAACAAAAAACTAATAACAAAACACTCAAAAGTGACAAATAACTAGAAACATATTTAGACTTAGACAAACTTTATTGTCATTCATTGTACACAGGTGCACGCAGAACGAAATTTCGTTGCATTTAGGCTCGCACGGAGTATACAGAGGAGAGTTATTTATATATTTGATTGACCCTTAATAAAAACAAAAGATATTGTCAATGAAAAAACTAGCATTGCCTGTTAATGTCCCAAATCTATATTTTGATTCAAAAACTGTTTTCTGGGAATGTGTCAGGAAATACAGCAGGGGGAAGCTGTAACGCAGTACAGATAGAGGGACACTTGATGTTCAGCTTGACTTTCTTGCTCATGACAGCCAACATGTGAATATGTACGTCAAGTCTAAATTCTCTACCAGAGACGAGCAGTTTGTTTAATTCTAAAAAGCAACCCAACGTAATTTAATACAATTTTCTACAGGTATTCTACAAATAAAATACTACACCGTGGTTGCAAAAGAGCTCCATGTGTCTCATGACCTCCATACCACTAGAGGGCACGCCAGAACACAAGAAGGACCTTTCATGGGTTGTAGCTAGCTATTCAGATACTTCTTTCAAATCCCCATGTGTTTCTGTTTTGCGGGCTCTACGCTCACTGCCTTGAAGTTCAATGGAAATGTCTAAGCATATTCTATGTATTTAGCGGTAGAGCTACGTTCAACAAAAAAAGACGGTCGACAAGCGAGAATAACATCTTAGATTTACCTTTTAGCAAGACCGCTTTTTCCATTCACCGCAATAATTTAAACAGGTAAACTACCCAAATCTTTTTCCAAAAGAAGAAAACTTTTGGTTTCATCAACGATAAACCTAGCTAGCTAACACCTTGTAGAAAACTTTAAAGCGAATCATGTTTGTAATTTTTCACAACATAACGCAAGGAGCATTTTTTCCTCCCCGTGTCGATAAAAGACTAGTTTTAATGAATGTAAGCTGCACCCACGTGGTTTGATCGCAGAGGCTGCAGATTCTTTTGTTCCAAATCAATCAAAAAACGAGGAAGACGGACAGACATGAACGGACCATCTGAATCAGGAAATCCATAGTTTGCCAGATAGTATTTCGAATAACGAAGTATAAGAGAGCAGGCCGCCGCACCTTCAAGTAACATTTCTATCCGGTAACTTAAAATACCTCAATTTAAGAAGGGGGAAAAAGTTTTCGACCTGTACGTTGATGTTATATTCGATGTTTGTGACGGTGGCTTTGTTGAATGCAAATGCAGCACGGCTTGCTTTGCTAACACTGCTACATTTGTGTTTTTCCACGTTTTGACAAATTGTTTTTCGCCGGCAACATGGATGTCATTATCTTTCGCCTTGTCGGTATCAAGTTATTACTTGCGTCGCAAACTCTCTTTATTTGCTAAAGCGACCCGAAAAGCTTGATATTTTTTCTCTCTCTCTCTTTTGGATTGCAGGAGCTAATTGTTTAGTTGAGCTAAGCTTGGTAAGGATATACCGACTGTTAGCGGCGCTGGTTTTGCTAACCAGCCGCATAACGTACAACAAAGAAACAAATGGACGTGAAGCTCTGCGATGCTGCCGTAGCTTTAGTCACGCACACGCCCTGCGATCCTTTTGTTAGCAGTGTTGTTATTTATCACAACTACCAAACGATATGCAACACAACACTAACGACTTTACAACTTGCTCTCTTTCTTTCTTTTTTTTTTTTAGCTCGATTTGTAAACACGGGTACGCGGAAGCCAGCTAATTCGTGCACGCGTAGAGCAAGACGATATCTTGTGCTGTGAGATGTTTTGATGTCCATAGTTGCACATTTTAAGACTAGAAATAGTTGATGGTAAATTGTGCATAAAGCTACTTGTATATAAACTTTATTAAAATCACGAAGCAGTTGAACGTACAACCAGTATTGTGATTTCGTGCAATGGCGACGCTACGAGAAGTAATTAGGCTAATCCTAACCATAACGCTAGTTGATTTATATTGCATACTTTTTAGAGGTTGTAATGACTTTAAATTTGCTAGATCCTCAGTTTACGACTATGCCACGCAAGAAGGTAACGGATGTCTCTGGGAATGGGGGACTGAAGAGGAAGAGAGCAAGTGGTAAAAAGAAGGACAGGGAGTTCAGCAGTGATGATGATGAGTTTGAAGATTTTGAGCAGGAAAATACCAAAAAAGCTGGGAAACAAGCCACAAAATCTGGTCTCCAGCCCGTCACTGTTTCTGAAGATGTCAAGGAAAAGATTGTAAGGAATCATTACTTTGTGTATATACACAAAGTTGACTTATTTTTTGCTGTGACGTGTTTATATCATTTATATGAACTGCTTGAAAAGGTGATGAAAAATCAGTGTATTTAATTTTGTTCTTTCTGCCAATAGAAACTTGAGGTGCCTAAGGTCAAGGGTCAGCTGCTTATTTTTGGAGCCACCAACTGGGACCTGATTGGCCGAAAAGAAGTGCCAAAACAGCAAGGTGCGAGCTACATAGTTCTAGTATTTGAGCTACATAGTTCTAACATTTGCCTTTTTAGCATGTTTTATTGATTAAAATGCAATACCGTTTAATATAATTTTCCACTTTTGAGTGCCCCTAATATCTACGGTTGCTGTATTCACATAGTCTGGGCTACTTTTAAATTTTGCTCTTACAGATGCCTGATAATGAGACTATAGTGCCCTTATAGTTCTGTCACTTGCAACCCCTACTTGATCTGAAGTACAATTCATCTGATGAAAGGCTTTATCTCGTAGCTGTGCTGAAACAGTTTAAACTTGACAGAAATGGCCCTGGTTTGTAATACCCTTGTACAAAATAAATTGCTTGGGTTTTTAGTGGGTTTCATCAGACTATTGCTTTTCTATACATCACCTCTGTAATGGTCTGTGGTTTTTTTTTAGTGATTCAAATGTACTGAACCCATTTCAGACATGCACAATCTTGACAGATTTCATGTCCATAAATCAAATGTTAATTTCTAATTAAGTGAAGCCAGTCATTTGTAGGAATAAAGAGAATGTGTTGATGTTTAAATCTTTGTGTGCATATTTTATAAGTTGTTTTCATAAACTTTTGGGAAGGCATTCATTTTGGAAATGAATTTTAAGCAGCAGTTTGAAATGGGGCCCAAGGAGTATTTTGTGGAATGGAGGAGAGTGAGGTTCAAGGCAGAGAAACACTCGTGTGTTTTCATTAGTGGACTCTGGCTTCAGACAGTGTTGTAACAGCTGTGCAGCAAGTAGACTGTGGTCTGATGGGATCAATGAGGAATTGATCTTGGCTGTGGCTGCTCTGACTATTGTGCATCAAGAAAACATGGTGCCTTAAGCAGTGCAAGGTGAACTAGGAATGATAAATCATCTTTTAAAGTCATTTAAGCTTAGAACCTTTTAAATTACTTTATCTGGCATGGACAACACAGTGCTAAATGAAAATAAAAAGATCTGAAGCTGTGATCCAAAAAGAGGTGCTTGTCTGGCCAGGGAATCAACGTGTGTGTGTGTTTAGCTGCCTACAGGAACCTGGGCCAAAACCTGTGGGGTCCTCATCGCTATGGGTGTCTGAATGACGTGCAGGTGAGCAGCGTGGTGTCTGGCTCCTGTGCTGCTCACAGCCTCATCATCACCACTGAAGGGAAACTCTGGAGTTGGGGTGAGTTTCCTTGTGCAGCACATCTGAAACCCGCTCGTTACGTATCTACACCGGATCTGCTCGTTACGTATCTACACCAGATCTGTTCTTCACGAGCCCTTTTCTTAGCACCTGCCAATCGTTATGAATCGTCTCTGTAAATGAGTTCGTTTGACGCTGTGAAGTGTAATTCTCGGTACTCCTCTTTGTTTTGATGGTCCTGAGACCATCTTCTATTGTTGGACAAACATCCTCATTGTGTAACTTCATTTCAGTAGTTCAGAGCAAAGAAAGAATCTTAAAACACCATAATATGATGAATTCTATTATTTTAATACAGTGTTTCCTCTTTCTGCCATTTTTCTCAGGTCGTAATGAAAAGGGCCAACTGGGTCACGGAGACACCAAGCGCTTGGATGCCCCAAAGTTAGTGGAGGGTTTGGGGGAGGAGGTGATAGTGGCTGCTGCCTGTGGTCGAAACCACACCCTCGCTTTAACAGGTAGGCCCTTTACTTTATGGACGATGAGGGATAGAAGGCTGCTGGCTGAACGTTGTCGTCTCACTTGCGTTTCTCCCACAGAAAATGGCATTGTCTATTCGTTTGGAGAGAACAAACTTGGACAACTTGGGCAGGGCAATCAGACAGATGCTGTGCTTAGCCCTGCTACAGTAAGAGTTCCTCCCCTTCCAGAAACATTTGGCTTAGAACTGTAGATTGCAGGGGTGTCTGATGTGCGTTTGTTTTGCCCACAGATCTTGTATAATGGACAGCCACTGGTTAAAGTAGCTTGTGGTGCTGAGTTTAGTATGGTGGTGGACTGTAAGGGTAACGTCTACTCCTTTGGATGTCCAGAGTATGGACAGCTAGGTAAGTTGCTATAACGCTAAAGGCCTCCGCGGTTCAGTGCACTAGCTTGAGACTGTTTCTAGCGTGTCTTTCTTTTGCACCGCGCAGGTCACAACTCGGATGGGAAGTTCATAGCTCGTGCTCAGCGCATTGAGTTTGACTGTGAGCTTATCCCTCGCCGTGTGGCCATTTTCATTGAGAAGACCAAGGATGGCCAGGTGCTGCCTGTCCCTAATGTTGTGGCTCGAGATGTTGTGTGTGGAGCCAATCACACAGTGAGTAGTGTTTGTCACGATTCTCTAATTAGGTTTAAGGTATGTTACAATTCTCTAACTAGGTAGTCATGGTTTTGTATATAAGGGCTTGAATTCAGTTGTTTAGCTTGTTATTTGAGGAATGGTTAAGTTGGCATAAATGTCGCCGGAGTGGAATGAAGCCTGATTGTAAAGTGTTTAAATATTACAGTGAGAAGCGATTGTTCCCAGTCTAAACATGACCTTGGGATTCTCTGCTATGCACATTTTGTGTGATGTGTGTAAGATGATGTGCAAAAGTGACCTAGAAACCAGGGAAGGAACATACATTTCTGGACGGCCTGTGTAAATTATGATAATGTCACTTCTGTTTGAAGCTGGTACTGGACTCCCAGAAGCGGGTGTTCTCCTGGGGGTTTGGAGGCTATGGACGCCTGGGTCACACTGAGCAGAAGGATGAGATGGTACCTCGTTTGGTCAAGCTCTTTGATTTCCCTGGCCGTGGAGCCACCCAGATATACTGTGGATACCAGTGTTCCTTTGCTGTCAGTGAAATGGGTAAAGAACTTCTCCTCTCATGAGCTTCGTTTCTATTCAAGGTTTTGTTTGTTTGTTTATTGCTTTGGGTTTTCTTTTTTTTTTTTCCCCCTTCCAAAAATTTCTTCAGCTTTTAAAAACATCAATATAGGTGGTAGAAATGAAAAATGTCAATAAAAATTTGAACATAGATTATATAGACAAATGGTTTAAAATGCTAAAGCAATTTAAAAAAAATTACTCAAATGGACATTTTACATTGTTTTCTGGGAAGAGAATGGCACTTTGAACCATTGTAAATGGTTTAAACGGGTTGTTTCTCAGGTGGTCTGTTTTTCTGGGGAGTGACAAACACCTCTCGTGAGTCGACCATGTACCCAAAAGCCGTGCAGGATTTGTGTGGCTGGAAGATTCGCAGTCTGGCCTGCGGGTGAGTTTACCCTCCGTCAGTCTGGCACCACGTCATGTCTTTGACAATGTTCGTTTCACTCCATAGTCCATGCTTTTTGCATGGGCCTGAATGTACACACCTGTCCTGTGTTCTCCTAGGAAGAGCAGTATAATCATCGCTGCTGATGAGAGCACCATTAGCTGGGGTCCATCACCTACTTTTGGAGAGCTGGTATGTTTGGGTTACACTGTGAGAACCTCATGGTGGGGATGTGGTGTTCTACACGATGCAAATCCCATAATGGTCTAACTGTAAAATTGTGAAGAAATGAACTTTGTTCTTCAGAAGTAAATAAAGTTTTTAGTATGTTTATGACTGGTGGTCATTTTGTAGGGATATGGGGACAACAAACCCAAGTCTTCCACCGCAGCCCAAGAGGTCAAAACTCTGGATGGAGTGTATTCAGAACAGGTATTGGAGATTATTGCAGTGTCGTATATAATAATGTATGATCACACAAAATATAAGACAGTAGACTGTAATGATGATGATGATGATTTTTGCTTCAATATGTGGGTATTCTATTATATACACTGAAATCATAAGAAAAGCTTGTGTGATTTTGAAGTGCTGTAGTCGGCCTGCGTGTTACACGCCTGCGATGGTTATACGCTTCCAAGCATGAGGCCAGAAAATATGGAAGTACATGGGTGGATATGCAGATTTTTCACAGAAGACCAAGTTTAATAATGTCGCTTGATTGATTTTACCATTGCAATATAAATGACTCGGTATCTCAAATTTGAGATTGTACCCTTCTGAAAATGGTGAACTGGATAATATCACATTTCTTGGGATTCAGGAATAGAAAGATGCCATCTTATTACATCACAAAATCTCCTTTATCCGGCTTTAGCTGGTTAACAAATGTACCTTAAGTGGGTTGTATTTAATATGGGACTATTCTTGGCTACATTTACTCGAGCCTCTGTCAGTCCTGCAGATGAAAGTGGCACAAATTTCATCTACAGCTTTAGAAGGAATGTTTTGGTTGAAAGTTATTGTTTTGTTATTTCAGGTGGCGATGGGCTATTCACACTCGTTGGTTATTGCCCGCCAGGAAACTGAGCAGGAGAAGGAGAGACTTAAGAAGCTGCCAGAGTATAATCCACGTACACTCTGATTGGATCCAGTCCGTTTATCATGCCCATGTTCTCCAGAGGCTTCTGGTGTTGAACCAGATTCCCTCTGATCGCTAGGTCACCGGTGTTAGTCACAGTTTGGTTGGGAATGGGATATTTTTTAAGACATCAGATTAAAAAGCGCAAGACGAACTATAAACCGAAATTAATTTGGACTGCCGTATGAAAGGACCTTGCAATAACCAATCCATGTGAGCTGGAAGCCCTCCACAGTGGCTCATCTCATGGCACCATGCACCTGTTTTAATACCAGTATCTGCAGCTGAGAGGGAAACCATGTATGGCTCTCTCCAAGCACTTAAACTCCATTGGATTTCTATACTTATGTCTACATTCCTAAAGGAGGTTCATCAAAGTGTTTTTTTTTTGTGTGTGTGTCTTGTTCGTTCTATGAAGTTGGCTGGGAAAAACTGTTGCCTGTCTGCTCTCTTCAAACAGCTGGTGCTAAATTGTTTAAATGCAGACTGTCCTTTGGTTGATGAACTATCTGGTATCACTAAAAAGACCAACACTCCATACTTGTTCCTTTTTAAGTGATGTAATTCAGGATATGGATGGTTTGTTGTCCTAACGATATCTGCTCTCTCTGTCATCTGGGACCACAGCGATGCATCGTTTATTTCAGAGTATGCAGTCACTTCAGTGTTTTATGTACTGTGCCATCTTTATGTTCAACTGTGCTTCAGCTTTTCACGTCATTCACACGTTTAATATGATCATCTTGTATTTAAGTCGTTGCAAGAATTTAAGAGTCGTCCGGTTCTAGGATGTTGAAGTTTTAACATCCTGTTTCTCCAGATCTCTTCCAAATTTTGTGTAATGCTCACTTTTTTGTTCTTAAAATGTATGTGCAGGATTGGGATGTGGGATGCCCTTTTTCTTGATAAATAAAGGTTCATTTAAGTTGGTAATTTTCTTAATACTTATTTTGAATCTTAAGAAATTCTGTATGAGTTTTTTTTTCTAAAAATTGAGGTTGTCAGTGTTACTGATATCTGGATACAAGCTAGGCCCACTGATACAACCCTTCCTCACCTCTTTGGCTTAAACTACACTATTCAGTTCTTGCAGTTTAGAATGAATGAGCTTGCTTTTAGGTACTTATATTTTAGTTAATTCATTGGGTAAGATGGTTTTGAATGTTTCACAGCCGTCTCTTAAGCACCTATTAAACCTTGGTACTTTGGGTATGATATGAACTACAAATTGTGTATATTGGCAAGTGCATAATTCAGAATTTCTCTTGAGAACTGGTTCTTTGAAAAGCCTATTACCAGTACATATTTCCATGAATAAAAGGAATATGGAGATATAAAATAGCCGAGATGAAAGTATTAAATGAATTTATTTAAATGTACAAAAATTAATCTTCATCCTCTTCCTCCTCCTCATCCTGGTTGATCTGGAAATAGCGCAGTTCATAGCTTTCCTTAGTGTTTGCCACAACGCGCAGCCAGTCCCTGAGGTTGTTCTTCTTCAAATACTTCTTGGTGAGATATTTCAGGTATCTAAAAATAAAGCAAAGTGTGGTGATACAGTGCTACATTAATAGTAAGATGAAAAGATACGCTTGCAGATAAAGCCACCACAGATGTCAAATGACTTCAGAGCCAAAAGAACTGAATTCTGTCTGAAGACATTTGGCAATTTATATAGTTCAACAGAGAAGACGACACCTTTTGGAAAATGGAACCTCAGAAGAAACTGTGATCTTGTTCTTGCTCCTCTCAATAGCTATAACTCCTCCACCCAGATTTCCTGCTTTGCCATTCACTTTGATGCGCTCCTGAAGAAACTGCTCCTGCAAGAATGGATATGCAACAAAGAACACAACTACTACAGGAGCCCTTAACTATATTTAATTGATTTATCAGATTATAGGAAGCCCAGTTGTATGCATTAATAACTTACAAAGTTGGCCGCATCCATGATTCCATCCTCTACTGGGTGGGTACAGTCCAGAGTAAACTTCAATACTTGCTTCTTTTTTTTTCCACCTTTGCTGATCGGCTGCTTTTTCTGTCAAAATCAGACGCGAAAACGTTCACACTCCAGCACCCGCTACCGTTACATACACACACTACTTTGTGGTTTATTTTTCACGTGTTCTTGTGGACGAACAGTCATTTTAAACCCGTCTCGCAGCAACAGATTTCCTAAATATCAAGTGACTTAAACAATATTCGCATGACCAGCGACGTTACAAACTTACTGAAGCCACAGTAGCCATACCTATATTTTATGGATATTGCTTTAGAGTCTGTCTGTAGGGCATGGTTACTTACGAGAAACTAAAGAGCAAGCTAGCTAGCACATCTAGCTTGTTAGCACATCTAACTGGCCTTCTCTAGAGGCCTTGTAACTTGATTGACCAGATATAATAACAACTGGCTTTTAGGAATCTCGTTTGCGTTAATGATATGATAGAGTCAGATACCACAAAGCAATCGTGGCCGAAACAAACGTATACCCTGAAGAGGATACATGCCCATTTTGAACAATTAGAGCCACATGATTCGACTCACCAAAGGAGCCATGGTGGAACAATTTTAAGAGGAAGAAGAACGACTGCGCCTGCGCGATGTAGCGTCTGCCTAATGAAGTCCACATATATAATATAAACAATATACAGTAAACAATAATTCCGATTTGTAACATGTTTCAGTTTGCATATTTTACAGAGATACACATAGAAATTCTTACGGTAAAAATGAATACCAGCTTTTAAAATAGTCTACATTGAAATATTCTCAGACATTTAGTTTTACATCTATGGCAACAAAATTATATTGAAAAAAGAAGGAAAGAAAAGTAATTGTAAAAATCTGTTGCCACTCTTTATCTTATTTTATGACAAGAGTTTCAGGATGAAGATACGTAAGCGTATTGCTGCCAAGAATTATAAAAGTAATAAGTAACTTTCTCGTAATTATGACATACTATGTCCTTTTAACGACATAATACCTCGTAAAAAACGAGATACCATCGCGTAATTACGCCATGCTGAAGTTTTTTTTAAATGACAAACGACATATGTTGTAGGCTTTATGCAGAAGCTTACACAGGTTCTGAACATAACATGTAAACATGTCCATTAGCAATACGCTCCCGTATGGTTGATATATATATTTGTACAAAGATAAGTATTAGATGGTTTGCTGCTCAGGTCGATGGCATGGTTTAATTTGTATTACGCTAAATGCATTATTTTAGCGGGCTAAGTTTTACATATTTAAATCTAACAGATTTATTAGAAAATGGCAAGTTTATCAAAATCGTTCTTCCTATTTTTTAGGCCGTTACATAACTTTTATAGAACTTTTAAATTTACAATGTATAAATATTGTAGTTTGTTTTAGACAACTTTTAAGAAATACAGTTTATTAACCCAAATTTAAAGAGCCCTCTTTCAGTTAACAAATATTATCACACGTCAAAATAAAACTATTTTTGTCATTTGCTAACAGACAAAGGGTATCTGGTTTCCTGTGTGTAATCAGAGGTCTGAATATTTGGCCACTAACCCTAACACTAGCTGCCGTCTGTGTGGACCTCAAATTCTCCTGACGTCAAGGCCAGCCCCCGCTAGGCACACTCACCAACCCTCTATATGGCTTTCATTCTGACCACAGACAACATCTAGGACACCAGCAAGGTGAATGAATGTCTGGGTTACTAATTTGTTTTATCTCCTTTAACTCTCTTTTTTAATGTAGTGATCTTTTAACTCTTCTGTGTGGTACATTTCATACTATGTCTACTTGTTTTGTTTGTATGTCTTAGTTAGGCATATATCCTGAAGATGCGATGTAGCAGAAAAAAGGTTTTTATCTGTTTTCTATATTTGATTCAATGACAGAGAGAATCAAAATAAAATAAACTAAACACCTGCTCCATCCAGTAGGTAAAGCTTTAATTACTTCCCTGGAACTAAGCTGAGGAAACAACGAACTTTCCTGCAGATGTCTGGAGGAATCTTCTCCCCCTTGGATAACCTTTTTGACCCGGACAGTGCGAACTGCCATCCCTTGGTGTGCTACTTGTGCCACGAGCAGTATGGGCATCCGTGCCTGCTGGACTGTTACCACACATTTTGTGCCAGCTGCCTGCGCGGGAGAGCAGTAGACAGCCGGCTGACGTGCCCCCTCTGTGGGTAAGAACCTTTGAGTGCAGCTTCCACAAGAAAAAAACTTGTGGCCAAGCAGTATTACTAAAATATGAACAACTGTAATCATGTGGTAGGACTCTAAAACAGCAGTAACAATGGCATAGATTCGATTAATACCAGCGTAATATTAGTTATATCTGAAGAGCCTGATGTCATGTTCACAGAGTAAGATGACCAACATTGATTCAGTTTTCCAACAGTGTGGCATAACTAGCACAGCACAGTCTACCAGTACGACCAACATAACTAGCACAGCACAGTCTACCAGTAGGACCAACATAACTAGCACAGCACAGTCTACCAGTAGGACCAACATAACTAGCACAGCACAGTCTACCAGTAGGACCA
>JAOYMR010000022.1:4370218-4382866 GCA_025802075.1 Tenebrosternarchus preto
GCTCAGCTCTCCAGCCTGTCAGATCAGCAGCAAAGAGGAGACTCCAGCCTGCAGTGCACTCTGGAGACCCTGGGAGAGCGACCAACACCATGTAGTCCATGTCTGATAGTCAAAGGCATGAACAGTTCAACAGTATGATTGTTACTACAGTTAAAGATTAGGATGATCTTTACTGAATTACTAGGTTACTGTTATCTGTATTCCTGTTGGGGAAAAAGCTTAAAGGATTCCTGTCTCGAACAGGTCATAATTATGTAGCTCTCAGCAGAGCTTTTATTGAAAAAAAAAATCTCCTATTTTGGTAGAATGTTTCATCTTTTTAATACCTCTATTTTGAAGAAATGTCTCAGATTGAGATCTAGTGTGAGATACAGTGTTTAACTGTTTTGTTTGTGAGTAGATCCAATGGATCATTTCATACTGAATTAACTTGTTGCCTGAAACTTGTGTTTCCAAGTGCCTTTCTTATGTCAGCAATGACAAAGAACTCCTGTATTCTTGTATTCTAGAATGTTCATATATTTTCGAACTATAAAGGCTATGCTTGTATTTCTCAGTTTATTAAATATGCTAATATAAAGATGGTGAGCACCATTAAATAAAATATCACATAAATTATAACACGCTTGTCTGCACTTGTATCTGTTGTATTTTAACTTACATATCATTGAGTACATACTAAACCAAGTAAGTAGTAAAGGTGAATATAAAATAAAAGTACATCTTTTTCTTTAATTATTTATTAATAAAGATTTTAGCAATCACAGTTTCAAAGTTATCTAGCTGATAAGAGGCCTAATTTAATAAACAACACATGCAACATTGCTACATTTTTACTGAACAAAACTGTTTAAAAAGTCCCTACCAGAAAAGGTTATTAACATAAAGAACATACCTGGAGCCCGTTCCAATAATCCAGGTGTAGACTTGATCTTCCCTAATACACCAAAGGCCACAGAACTGAGGTTACTTGCTCTTTACAACAGGATTCTGTTGAAAAGCAAAGTGATCTGATCAAAAGTTCTGACAAATCCCAATAATTCTAAGCAATTTACATATTTATTTCCTCTCCCCAGCCTATATAATTATACATTTAAGTAAAAGTCATTTGTAGCAATTAAAAACCTGGTATTTGTAGTAGAAAAACTGGTCTACCACTTGCAGTTCTGTGTTTTTAAAGACTTGTTGCTCATTTATTGTTGCTCAATTTAACTTCAGTTAAAAATGAAATCACCTATCATCTTAAAATAATGCAGATTAATAATCACATTTACTGTGTTGTACAATGTATGTCTAATTTACATAAACACATTGAAGTAATTTGTTTTTAATGCAAAGTTTCAGCAACAGTTTCTTGCCGTTTTGTAATAATGAAGATGTTTAATATGCTATAAGCATTGTGCTTGTTCTATAAGCCTTGCAAAAATAAAAGAACAGGAATATATAACATGAGGAATTTTGGGAAAGTCTTAGGAGCATATATCAGTTCTTATGGTCCAGATGGTCTTCTCTGTGTAAGGTCTCTCCCTTGAACAAAAAGAGATCAAACACCATGGCTAATGTGATGTGTAACAAGACACACTTCTATTGTCCCCTTATTGAGGGCAGTGAATGAACTGACTGTGGGAAAGAGAAGACAACCCTCTCACACAGAACTGCTGGGAATCTCACTACCACCCTGTCTCTGTACAACAGCTTCTCCCATACCACACAGTACGGCATTCAGCAATACGTCCACACGCAAAAAAATCACTCATAGATCTGGTAAAAAAAAAAAAAAAGGAAAAAAGTATGAAGTGAGTGATAATATATATAAGGCATAAGATGAAAACTACTTAAAACTGAAAACTACTTAAGTCTGTGTCCATTGCAATGTAATGTCCTATCGGCTGTCAAACTTGAGCTATGGTAAACGTACCAACACAATTACTTGATAATGAATTTGCCATAATGAATTATTTTTGCCAGAGCACCTCAGCTGCTCTCCAGTTCACTTACTGTGCTTGTTGTGAAACAATCAGCCAGTGATCAACCCTAATGAAGTACTCAGTATCTCCTCGGTACACTAAGCTTTTGAGTTCAACAGGTTCCATCTGTTATTTTGCATTACAACAGCCCAGCACGTCCCTAACAATCATGATATGTCTTAATGCACTATTGTACTGTTTATGACAACAGATCCATACTGTGTATAATCTTATTATTATCAGAGCATATGTTAGTGCTATAACATTGGTAATATTAAACATTATTACTGGACATTTATTAACCAGTATTAAAAGGCTTTTCAGTCCTGTATTTTCCACCAAATGGTTATTTGGTCATTTTGGTATTTCAGAATTTTATCTTAAGGAATCGTAATCACTTTGATCCATGGGATTACAAGGTTTAGACAGCAGGCCTCGTGCTTTCCCACACTTGAACAGACAACCAAAGTGTCTTTACACTGAGACAATAGCAGGGCCTCGGTCATGACTGGAGTCTGCGTGTCTGGGGCGGTTGTGAGAAGCGTGGGAGACATTCACAAATTAGGCAGCAGAAGTGCAGAACTGCTAACTAGACCAGTCGCCAAACACGTGTCTTGTGTTCTTTCGAGGTGCCATCTAATAAATTCATTTAGTCTTTAACACCGTGGATGGTGGAGGGACCACGTGAACGCCCCTAAAACACTGCAACAGGGCTTTCGTTCCGAATATGACCGCGACAAAATTCACGCGTCTGGACTGGTATCACAAAAGATTTTACAAAAGACTTGCACAACCTGTTGCTTTTGCTAATGCGTATAGAATCCCAGAGTTTAAAGTTTAAAGTGGCTCTTTAAAGTAACAGAATTTGATATAGCAACCACTGAAATAATCTCACCCAACTCGCGTGCCATATCCTAATTTGTTTCCTTAACTGTCCTTTAGTCCGGAACTGTCCGAATTCCGCCACGTGGACGCTGACAGCTTTTTAACATTATCGTGCGGTTACTGTCACCTTTGTAACTAAACCAGTGTTGTTAAAAGTAAACCAAAAGGTAGCAGGTTATTTGTTCTAAGCCTCTTTGATGTGCGCGCTTCGACCACGTGCCATTATCATACCTTTTGTGCTCGTGTTAGTTAACGATCAGAAAAACGTCTAAATGTATAAATGCATGTGAGTAAAGGCTTCCTCTATGTAATATGAGAGATTTAAAAGAATTGAAATTTGGATATGTGTGGATACCAGTTGAGATGAATTTCTCGAAGTATGCAGAGCCTAAAATAAACTCAAAACAACTTAAAGTATTATACTTCCTATAAAATAGTTCCTACAAAAAGTTTTTTTTTTTTATTGATAATATTAGGCCTATGCTGTACACAATCTAAAGGTATTTAACATATAAGCATGGGGAATAAAATAGTGAAATGTCTGCTTTAAAAGTGTGCCGCACCTCATGAGAAATTTCTCAGCCAGTAAAAGTGGCATAGTCCTGATACCTTGGGAAACTTTCTCCCAACAGAAGTCATGCAACCAGTTAACTATAAAATGAATGTCTCCTTTTGTTGCGATGAGCCAACCCTTTGGACCCAGAGTGTGGGAAAAGTAATCCAGCACAAGCCACATGGCTTTGTAATGGAAATGACTGCCTATAAATACAGGAGGCTGTTCCTCACAGAGGCCCACAACCAACTTGACAGCGCAGGAAAAACAAGACCATGGCTCCCCACTCCACCTTTGACCACCTGGGATTCAGCGACAAAAGCAAACTTAAGGCTTGTTACTTTTTTTAGCTATTAAAACAACAATAAAACACTTCATGTTCTGGCTTATTTTTAGAGCTTAAATCATGTACTAATTGACTGTTTTCAATCAACTTACAGCTGAGAAAGCCAATCATAGAGAAAATGCGCCGAGACCGCATCAACGGCTGCATCGATCAGCTCAAGAAGCTGTTGGAGAAGGAGGTGCGCAGGCAAGACCCCAGCGCCAAGCTGGAGAAGGCAGACGTTCTGGAGATGACCGTCAGCTTCCTGAAACAGCGACAAGGGCTCCCAGCAGCACTGGTTCGGAAGGACTATGAAGAAGGGTACTCGCAGTGTTGGAGGGAGTCACTGCAGTTCCTCGACCTCCACTCCAGCAGGGGGCGATCCGCCCAGGAGCTTCAGCAGCACCACCAAGCCCAGACAAATAGCACAGAGCTCAGCTGCACCCTGCCTCCACCCAGCTCCAAACAGGGCCTCACCACACCGCCGCAGACTAGCGCAACTCTCTGGAGGCCCTGGTAGAGTCACACAAGCTGGACATTTATAAACTTGAGGAGCAATGATGTTCATGTGCCTCACTAAAGTAGGAGATATTCATTTCCAGAACTGAACTTGGCATGTTTTGTCATCATATTGATTGGCAAAAGCTTGAGATAAACTTTTTTTCCTGTTCAGTGAGAGGAAAGTCTTTAATTATGAATGTGGCTTTATTAGTTATGCAATAACGGCTTTTAATGTGATGTTTAACGTCATTTTTTTCTAATTGTTTTTGTTTAGAGCAAATGATTTGTACACATTTTGTGTTCTGTGTATGTAGTTAACTACAGTTGACTCCAGTGGAGTATATATGTGATATAGATAAGATCTATGAATTTGTAATGTATTTACAAGTTTTTCAAAGTATATTGATCTTTGTGTTGGGTTCAACCCCACAGGTTAAATCATGATTGAAGAAACCTGTGAACCAGTCCATTGTGGAAGTGTGCATATTGTACTGTGATTGAATTTGTAAAAGCAAGCTCTTATTATAGTATTTTATTTTATAATATTGAATGTATCTCACAATTACTTATATCGTGTTGCTCATTTATTAACTATTAGTAAAACAGAAACAGTTTTGCAAAATCATTACAGAATTGTGGGTGTTGTAAGATTAAATTGAACTTTAGCATGCATCAGAATTGTAATTAATGTTATTGTTTTTGATGTAATACAGAAATAAAATGAGTATTCTAAATACATCCTGGCTTTTTGAGTATCCCAGTATAAAATCTCTAGTGATTTTCTCTAGAGATTTTTTCTTTATTATTATTATTATTATTATTATTATTATTATTATTATTATTATTATTTCTTTTAACAAATGCATTAAATATCAGTTTCTTTGCTATAAACATTAAAACAGATATTTGAATAGCAAAGGCTAATTGTGAAACACCACTCACTTCTGTTGTTTTAATATGTGCTGAATAGGAGAGATTAGTGCAAAAAACACATCATCCACACATCCTACCCAACCTTTCTAGAGTCTATGGAATAAACTTCTCTAAGACAAAACCCTTTTCATTTTGTCATCTGCCCCAAAGGGCTGTATGCAAGTGTGTTTGTGTGTGTGTGTGTGTTTGTGTGTGTGTGTGTTTGTGTGTGTGTGTGTGTGTGTGTGCGTGAAAGAGAGAGAGAGAGTGAGAGAGAGAGAGAGAGAGAGAGAGAGAGAGAGCACACATGTGGGTATATAGCATTACACATTGGTAATTGATTAATGGACATGGAGAGGGTGAAGACACATATGCTGATTGTATCTATTACTGGGTTAAGAGCTGCTACAGACCAATGGGATTTAAGAACATCTGCTGTAGCAACTACAAGAACAGGATTCAGAGCCAGTGCCTAACTGAACCTTTATCTAAGACTGAACTCTTTATGGTGAAACTGGACACATATGCCCAAGAACAGAGCTCAGAACAGATGGCCACTCATGCCAGCTTAGACTATGGCACTGCACTTTCATTTCTTTCTTTTAAACATGGCTCAAATTTATGCCAAGCAGGATAAGGGAAAAACAATCTCAGAATCCGCTGCCTCTAAACATTTGAAATTCAGATTATGTAAATGTATGTAAAAGAACGATCTTTAAGGGGAATGTTTCACTGTTTGGTCATGGTATACATTTGAATACAGTTTTGGAAGTGAGCAGTGGTATTCATTTGGGGTTTAAACAAAATTATATACACTTTAGGCAAGAAGTATCCAGCAAGTATTCCAAGAACACTGCACAGTATTGCAGCTACCTCCACAGCTATAGTTAAAGTCCCTCTGTTTACAGTGTAAACAGTGAAAACAGAGATCCAGGAGATGATATAGACCATTAGGCTGAACGTAATGCACTTAGCCTCACTGTAATTGGCTGGCAGGTCTTTACCCATGTAACTGAGACAGAAACAAAGTAAACTAAGCAGAGACACAAACAGGATCTCTGCAAAAGCTCCAGCGGACATGACGTTGCTGCACTCTAGTATGATGCTGTCATTGTAGAAGTCGTAATCCTCTGAAGGCAAAGGTGGATCCAAAGTCACACTGAGAAGCGAGATGGCAAACTGTGCCATGGAGGTGGCTAGGATGAAGACCTCAGGGCCTCGGTTTTTGGCCCAGGTCTCATAGAACCTGGGAAGCTTTGAAGACCATTTGAATATGCAAACTACCTGCAGTGAGAGGAGGGAGAAGAGTTCCATTTGAGAAAAATTGGGGAATGTTTAATATAACAAAGACATTAAGCTCTCCCACCAAATCTAAAACCAGACTACAAGCAGAAGGCCCAACCTTCACGTGACCCCTTTCACCTGCAAGGAGCGAATGGTCATGCAGGCCAGACAGATGGTGAAGCTGAGGATGAAGAAGGACTTCTGGAGCAGACAGGCCAGCCGCGAGGGAGCACCAAAGTGGGCCAGCGCGGTGCAGCAAGCCGCACTCAGAGACAAGAGCATCAGCAGGCAGGTCTTGCCCCCCGCCGACTTCACCACCGGCGTCCCCAGCTTGAGCAGGAAGACCAGGGCGGTGCCCAGGGTCAGCAGCAGGGTCAGCACCAGCAGGGCCAGGAGAGCCAGGGCCAGCGGAGACTCCCACGGCAGGTACAGCACCTCTCGGTTCAGACACTGCTCACTCTGGGCTGGAGACCACTGGCTACGTTTGCAGGGCTGGCAGCTGGTAGAGTCTGGAATTATACGCAGGATGAAACTGATGTGAAAGGTATTGGGTATGTTGGGTATTTAATGCTGGAGATCTAGACAGGTGGTTTAAAAGGTAAGTAGTTGATACAGATTCATAAGGTACTGGATTTGCACTGCATTTGGCTGTAATAATTCTCAGTTACAACCTACAGGGAAAATCACACTTCAAAGTGCTTAAAAATTGATAAAAGCAACACATTGTATGCCACCTTGTGGTGACATGCTGAATTACATGCATCACACCATACTTTTCTGCATTCAGTTGTAACAGATGGCTAGGTGTCAGCTAAGTTAAGGCATGGACTGTCTGTTCACCAGTGTTGTTGAGAAAAGTGGAAGCTGGGCATGGCAGGCACTTGAAGCAGCACTTGTGCTGTCCAACCTGGACTTTCCTGTGCCCAAATGGACACTCTGGGGAGCACTGGGACACGGGCACCTAAACAGAAAAGAGCATCCTGGTGATTCACATACGCAATCTGTGATGGACATAGCAAGTTATTGACATATGGCACCTGGAAATGTGTTTGTCCTATTAAAGCTTCTTTTTAAATATTAATTACATTTGGTCATGCTAATAGGTCTGATTTGTTTTTACTGATCAGCAGGTAAATGAGAAAGAAGAAATAAACACACATACAGTGGTTGTATCTGAAGGGTCTCCTCTCCACTGGATCTGAGAAGGGTCCACCTGAAGTTGAGGGGGATCTGGACTGAATGCCCCCACCACTCTGAGTGACCATGTTTTGTTCTTCCAGGCCCATGTCACTATGTCATATCCTGTGCGTGGGTCTCCATTTTCATCAAAATATACTAATGTGTTTCTGACAGAAAACCGTACTTGTTTTAAATGTTGATAGAGCTTAGGGGTTCAAAGAAAAAAAGATTATTAGTGAGACATTGATTGATTTCATGTGATTGATAAAGGTATGTTACTTGTCTTTAGAGTTTTATTTAATATCAGCAAGGAAATTTACTGAATTAGATACAGCAAAATTTCAAAAAGTAAAAAAAAAAAAAACTTCAGTAAATCTTCAAAAACCCATAAAAAATACCGACCTGCCATGGCTGTACTTTAGTTTTCTGACATTCTCCAGAATCACAGTTAAGCACCTGCCTGAGTGCCTGAGCCACCGCATATACCGACTTATACACGTTAAAAGATGATGAAATATCATATTTCTCCAGGGAATAGGCTTGAGTTGCCATCGTGTACAGGTCTGTATTTTGCAGACACGGGACTCTCGTTTCATTGTTGTGTTGTGATGTGCTGATATCTCTAAGCTTAGAAACTGTTTGTTTCTCAAAGTCTTGTAACCCATGAAAAGGTGTGTATTTGATGGATACACCAAGGACAGTTCCAATAGAACTGATTCCAGGTATTCCAGACACCAAGGTTGCCACGGACCAGTCCTCCGTCCCGATCCAAACTTTACCAGACACATTCTGCTCAATCACGAATGGAAAAAAGCCTGACACTATTCTCTTGCTAGCAAACACAACTACAGTGTTCACTTTGGTTTTGAGGATGTTTTTAACCATGTCCCGCATGCGCTGCCGTGTACTGTTACTAAGACTTGGTATCACAGCTTGGTACGCGATACATATATTACTGCCAGACACCTCCTGGGACAGACTCTTCATTCCTTGCAGACCATATGAGTTGTCACTGCCCAGAAGGGCGATCCAGGTCCAGTTGAATCTCAGGAGGATCTCGATCATGGCTTGGACCTGGTTCTTGTCACTGGGGATGGTGCGGAAGAAGGACGGGTATATGTTTTTGTTACTCAACATTTCATTTGACGCTTCATATGAGATCTGCAAAAGCGAAGAAGAGAGATGAAGAGGAGTCAATCACACTTCTTAGTTAAGTTACATTGCACCACTGTCTTTAATATTACACTTTAATGAACACAGTACTTAAGCTATGGCAGTAAGAGCAGACCAAGCCATTCTCTACTAGGTCGTTATGAGAGCGTTAGAATGCAGAACCTCAGGTAGCAGGTATGAACCCAGTACAGCTGCAGGGGTGAAGGCGTAGTCGCTGCTGTCCGGGCCGATGAGAGCCAGTGCCTGTGGTACTGTTGCACTCTCGTACTGCTGGGCTACAAGATCCACAGTGGCCAGGGAGGTGGCGGGGAGAGAGCAGGTGTCATACGCCTGGTAGCCCAGAGTGATACCCGGCAGGAGGCGTCCTGCTGGAGTGCCGTTGTTGATCTCCTCTATCGTGTACCGAAAGGCCTGCACTAAGTGGTAGCCGTGTGCATTGGCCGTCCCTCTAGGGCAACGCGGGGAGGAAAACAGGACAGTCGCGAGACGGTAAAACAGTGAACGCACAGCAGCACAGAGGTGGATAAAGAGCTGATCCCTTCTGTTAGGAGCGCAGTCTTACCGGGCGCAGTCATCCAGATGAGGCGTAGTCGGGGAGGTGGCGCCTGTGTTGTGGATGGGAAACATCCCATATATGGTGAAATCCCCTTTAAGATGGAGCCCATTGCCATGGCAGCAGCTCCAGACGCATGCCAGTAGCAGCATAGGTAGACGCTCCCTCATGCCTGCAGCCATCACTGCCCTCCAGGGTTGTGCCACACGTCCGCTGCCCTTGCCTTTTCTGCGCCCGGGCCAGCAGGACGACGTTTGTGTGCCCGCCTGTGGTGATGTCACTGATAACTGGATTTGCATGGAGTCATTTGTGTCACACCATGGTGTTTACACAATAAAAACAACGAGTGCAGTTTACAAACCATAAGCCATTTGTGCAAATCAGTTTTCAAATGACCAAAACTGATTTCCCCATAAACATTTCAGTAACTGATGACATTGTTTATGGAAATTAAACAAATCAACTGTTTCTTACATGCAACTTCTACTTCAATTAATGAATTAATTGAAAATAGCATTTAGATGAACATTTGCTCTACACCTTTATGTATAGACAGTAGTTCCTCAGTACATCAAATTTAGAATAACAGGTGCTTTTTTTAAACAGACTATATATTTTAGTATTTTCTATCCTCTAGGGTGAAAGATAAACAGACAGAGTGGAAATAGAGTGAGTCTCTAAAGTGTGATCAGATTATCCATCCAAATTGTGCAAGGGTGTAGAATTACAGCCCACTGTACAGCATACAGAGGGTAATTTGCTTAACCAGTCAAACATTTCCAGAGTGTAAGATAACCAACAGACCACAGTTTCGCTTCCCTTCCTAGACCAGCCTGTCACACTAACACAACTAGCAGGTGAAAAAGGCAAATCTATGTAAAGTAGTAAAGGAGGAGGTATATAATAATATATAATATATAATAAATAATAAGGTATATAATAATATATAAATAATATACCTTAAATAATATACCTTGTATATTGAGTTCTATCACCATTCCATTTATTTTCAAATGGCCAGAAACCATTAATTGAATTAATGAATTACAACGACCGGCAGTAAATTAATGGGGAAAACATTTTTAAAATACAACTGTTAAATCACCTTCTGAGCTCTGATTTCGGCCTCTAGATATATGAACAACTTTTTTTCAACTTTTTACTACATTCCTGATATTTTGTGTATTAATATTGTAAAATCACTACCTTCCCAAACTGAGTCTATGAGGATTAAAAGAATATTGTTTAACCACTGTTAATAAAAATACATTCAAAAAAAGTCAAGAGAAATATAAATACCACTGTATCAATTATTTATTCACTGACAATTAAGCAAAAGATAAAAAAATATGGAATTTCCATAAATTAAAAAAGGCAACAACGATTTTAAATTCAGCATATGATTTTAAGAGGAAAAATTCAAACAAGGTACGGTATATTTGAAACATACAGTATCATTACACCACAGATAACATACAGAATAATAACCAAAATCAATGTTATCCTTGTATCTGGTCTTAACACAAAGATAGGGGGCAGGATGCAGGCATCTAGAGAATATTCCCAATTGCAAATTTGCTGCTTGACCAACAAAACCTGAGGACCAGCATAAGTATGGCTTTGATGTTGTTTGAAATCCCAATGTAACACTTTTGGTATATATTATGTACCTGCTTTAATGTGGATCAGATTTGAAAGGAGTTCAATAATATTTTGTCTTAAAAAGCACATATAAGGGAAACAAAACCCAGGAAGGCGTTAGAGAGAGTATATAAAGTAATAGAGAGTAATATAAAGTAATAGAGAGTAATATAAAGTAATAGAGAGTAATATAAAGTAGAGCTGTAGGCACACGGTTTGCTTCTTTTTTATCTTTTACATCTCCGACTTTCTCGAAACACTGAAAGGGCAACAGCTTCCTCCATTTCACATATTAATAAGGCTTTTCACATATACCAAGTAAAAAACACCACCACCACCAAAAAACTAAAAACTGTAAGCCCACATTTAATGTTAGTCCAAGCAAGCTTATTGCATAGTTCTTAGTATACAGTATTACTATATATTTAGTTGTGCAATATCGTTCACTCCTAATATCGGGAGTATAAAATCAGAGTTCGTCAGCACCATCAAGGTCCTGTATTGATTTATGGAATTCGTACTGCGTGGCTTATCTGACATGGTGTTCATTTCCTGAACACCTTTCAGATTTCAGAGCACGGTTTGTTAATGGTGTTGTACAATTGACAAAAATCTCTTGATTGGACAAACATGGACCATATAAGGGCACTGTACTGCTGCCCCAGTGAAAAAACAAAACAAAAACATTTAACAATGTGTGTCAGCTCCTCGCTGACATCAAAAATATCACTGCATTATAATATGATGAACAATGAACTGATTCACTTAAATTCAACGACTATCACAGAATTTCCCCAGTGAAAGAATGGGATCCTTATTTGCTGACGTGGCGTATATTGAAGAAGCCGGAGCTGGGTGCGAGCCAGCAGGGGTCAGTGTGGAGGCATGCTGTGGCAGTGCTGGGTGCGAGCCAGCAGGGGTCAGTGTGGAGGCATGCTGTGGCAGTGCTGATGATGAGGGTGCAGCTGCAGGAGAGACTCTCTTTAAGACTCCTTAAACCCACCGTAGTGGGAACTCATCAGCTGACCTCCTCGTATACGTCTGTCTCTCTGTCGTTCTCTCCATCTCTCTCTCCATCTCTCTCTCCATCTCTCTCTCTGTCTGTGTGCCTCCTCCTGTCTTCATTTTTGGCTCTGCCCCTCTCTTCGTGACTCTCTCCACCCAACTGCACGTCTCTGTCTTCTTCCCTCTTTCTCTCTCCACCCAACTCATTTCTAACTCCACCCATCTCACTCATTCCGCCTCCACCCAACCCACTCCTTCTTTCTCCGCCCAACTCTACATTTTCATCTCCGCCCCTCTTTTCGTCCAATTCTATGTTGGTGTCTCCGCCCCTCTCTCCAACTCCGCCCCTCTCTCCGTCTCCGCCCCTCTCTCCGTCTCTGTCCACATCGTCTTGCGTGTCGTCCGTGTTTGATGAGTCGCTGCTGGCCACGGAGCTGAAGGAGGGTGAGTGTCTGTAGCAAGAAGCAATCATAGAGCTGCTCTTTAAACACCAGCACTCCACATCACTGCACTCTAAACTAAACTGAACTATAAATGAAGGCCACCACTAAACTCTGAGATACTCTTGAAATTCTGAAAACTGATAAGACAACCAGAGCCATAAAGTTCTGAAGCCAAATTGAAGGGACTCTACATGTTGAGATAATACAAGGAAGACATGCCTGCCGGT
>JAOYMR010000022.1:4400457-4435285 GCA_025802075.1 Tenebrosternarchus preto
GGTTAATCCACTCTAAGAAAGTTTCACCAGATTCAGACATACATCATAAGAAACATCATAAGATAAATCCTACAGTACTTTTTTCTATCCTTATTTTTTCTATTTCTCGAGACTTCATTGAACATTTATCAGTTTCGCCCTTGATGCCATTAGTTTAAAGAGGAGAACGTGTAGTGAAGACCAAATGCACACATTGCTTACTACTTAACACACGACGACATAAAGATGAAAAATTATTCCTGTACATTCCGAAACCGACCAGAAATGCAACTTATAAAGTTTCCACTTGCCTACAACATCCAGGAACTCTGAGAAAGACTCAGCTGGCATGAGCTCATCCTGGAAGGTCCTCAGCACCCTTTCTGAAGCCTCATAGATTGGCATGTCGTTGTGCCGCACGTACTCTGCCAGCGAGAAGGACCAGCCTCCTTCTGTGTTACTGGTGGGCACTTTCTGTAATGGCCGCAGAAAAAGGTGAGATCAGAAAAACACAGCATTTCCATGACGATCAGGCACACGTTCTAAGAGTTAATGAAGAAATCTGGGTCTTAAGCACCCAAGAAATTCTAGTATATTTAAGACGTACCCTGAACATGTCATAGATGAGGTCCAGCAGGCCCCAGAAGAGAAGTGGGGAACGATAAACTGCATACTCCTTCACCGTTTTATCTGTGAGTCTTAAACACCAAAAATAAAATCAACTGTACTGATTAAATCAACACCTAGACATTTGGCTCATATGGAGTATTTGAAAAAAGATGACATTCACAACAGTGTGTAATGTGTTACAAGTAACACGTTACAAGTATGTGAATATTAAAAGATCTTATACACCTTACAATGCACAGAAAACACTAATGCAATCTTACTAGTCTTATCATTGGCTAATTTAATGACAAAATAATCAGGCATCAGCTTGTAAATTCTTCATAGTAAATGCAACATTCTTTGCACTGATATCAACACACTACGGATGGATTTAAGAGTTCAACAACACACAGATGTAAGGCTAATCCGGCTTATATTTAGATCTGCCTCTGCAGAGGAAAAGGAACATGGAGGAGACAAGCTGACAAAGTCCGACTGTAAATTTGGTCATGCACTCCTTCTCTTACTTGTTGGCTCCCCCTGGTGAGACTTTTCGTGCATGCGCAGTTACGAGCAGCCTGCGTAGGAAGTCGATGCGCGTGGTCCTCCAGCGCTCGGGCGGGAGAATGTGCATGGCCAGCGTGGTGAAGTAGTGTGGCCCGTCCACCTCGTAGGAGCTCTCCATCCACTTGTCACACGGCTGCTCCAAGAAGCTCTGCAGGTTCTTCTCCTCGCGTGACGTGGCCCTTGTGCTTAAAACCAGAGCGGCGCAGATGTCATCATCCGAGCATGCGACACGCAGAGCTTTAACGGTCAGTGTGAATAACCACGGGCAGAAAACTGAACGTGGACTTTACGATGTGGAAGTTTGTGCAGTGTGCAACACTCGGGCACGTACGTGTTGAGGACGTAGAGGACCGTGTGGATGATGTAGGGGATGAGGTGGATGTTGCTCTCACGGCCGCCTCCTCCCGTGTCCACGCTGAAGGACTGCTCCATCGCGAAACGCAGGAAGAGCAGCTTGGTGTCGTGGATGTTGAGCTGGTACGTGGGCTCCCTCTGACCTGTGCACTCCTGCAGATACGTGTTGTGTCTGCACAGAAACATAAGGATCGCAAACCCGCTCTACGGCAAAGCGCCGCTTCAATCAAGGCATCGACCCGTTCCAACGCGCTCGAACCGCGGACCCACCTTGCTAGGCAGGTAGCGAAAGCCGATTCGGGTACGTGGGGCCCCCACACGGGCAGGAGCCCATTGCACTTGGTGTTGGCATTCTGCAGAGCGGCGCTTTCCCACTCCTCACGACCTCGAGCGAGCCTGACGCAAAGACCAGAGTCAAACCTCGCTCCTGACATTACGGAAAGTCGTTAGGGACAAACGAGTAAGAGAGGAGAGTACCGGACAGCAGCGAGATGACAGTCATAGTGGACTATGTTAAAGTGCGAAACAGTGCTGTAGCCCTGCTGCTTGCGGGGTTTGTTCTCAAACTCCTCCAGAGCCACACGCTTAGTAAAAGTATAGATACCCAGGACCTTCGTTGGCTGCATAGAGAAACGCTTGTTATTTACAGATGAAAAGACCTGGTGGGATTTGAATATAGTAAAAGGGTCATAAATTATTCATCACAAGTCAGTCAGCGCACACACCTGAAACTTGTAGCCTTCTCGGCAGATGCAGCACGTTAGTCCTGGTTCTTCTATAAGCTCCTCCATCTGCTTCAATAGAGATGTCTTTGTCACCACCTGACCCTTCTCATTGGTCTGAAAGAAAACGTGTACAACAGATTATACTTTTGTATGTAGAATCCAGCAATGACGATCTTCAAGAGATCTACCAAAATAATTAGTGTTCAACCACAGGATCCTGAATGGGTGAAGACCACGTGGGAGACCCACCGTCATGCCCAGTGTGCCCAGGGCCTTTTGCCTCATCGCCATGGCCATTCGTTTCTTCTCTGCCCGCGTCTCCCGTCGAGCAGCCTCGATCTTCAGGTTCACATCCGCATGTTCCCTCAAGGCCTCCAGAAGGTTCTCGGCCAGGGTGCCTATGCCTTCATCACTGGACACCTGCTCAAGCTTGTGCAAATTGCTAATGGAGTCCGTTCCGATAAGCATCTGCAGAACACAAGGCGGAACAGAACTGCTAAGATCTCACGTCTTGCTGAGAACAAATGAGCAATAGAATTTTAAAGGTTTCTTTGAGGAAAAATCGGAAAAGATTTGGTACCTGTGTTGGGGGATGCTGGGTGGCCAGACCACGCAGCAGTCTGAGGATGAAAGGAAGAGCTGGTCGTGCAAGGAACTTCTTCCAAACGTCAGCATCCAGACTGCAACACACACAAGCAGGACCGATAAGGGCACGGAGAAGGAATACAGCGCAATGCTGGCAGAGTTCAAACAGGGCATACTTCTTGGCGCTGGGGATGTGTTTCTTCATGTAGTCCAGGGCACTCTGAGTGATGCCCTTCTGCAGGATTAGGTCCTTGAGCTGATGCCCATTACTGTTGTTCTTGATCCCTGCTGCGATTTTACAGAAGCAGTCCAAGAAGACCTTATCATCTGCATTGTGCTCCTCGTCATACCTAAAAACAAACAAACAAACAACTGAAGACTCTGCACAGCCACACATTCTCACGACTTTCGTTATTTCGGGTAAGTTTGCAGGCTGTACTTGTCAAAGCTGCAGCAGGGTTTGAAGCGCTCCACCAAAATGTGCATTTTCTCCAGCTCCCCGAAGGACAGGTACGGGATTATCCGTAGCAAACCCTGCAGGACACTGGGGTTGGAGCGCACGAAGGTGGTATTAATCTGGTCGAGCAGCATCACCAGCTGGTCTTTGTCTCCCGTCAACAGCAAGTTGCCCTGCGAGAGGAGCCCGAGGGCATTAGAGATATCACTCCACAAAACACTCCTCACCACAGCAGGAACGGCCATGACTGAAGAAGCATATTCAGCTTTAAGTTTATCTAATGAAAAGATTACCCTACGCTTAATACGGCTCACCTTATCTTCTGCAAGCGTCTCAGCATTGGCTTCATCCAGAATGATCTCCATAATACTGAGGACCTGCTCGGCTATTGACGCCCCTCCACTGTCTTTACTCTCCTGCTCAGCTACCAGCGCCTGGAAAGCACCAACATGCAGTTTAACAGAGCTTCCTTATACCGACTTGGGTATCAAGGACAGTAGCAGGGATGCCGACACAGTGATCAGAAAACTGAAATGTGCGTTACACACCAGGTTCAAAGTGCCCAGCATAACATTGAGCGTATTCATCTCTGGTTTGACCAGCTGCTGCCTGTTGATCTTCACTTTCACACAGTAACTAAACAGTTTCAGCAGGACCTAAAGAACAAGAGCAAAGTTAACGATTGGTTTTGCTACGAAAATAAAAAAACAACAACAAAAGGGTTACAGTCAGAGTAAACACACACCAATTCACCTCAACAGCGATTTTTTGGCAAGTGAGATACCTTTGGTCAAGGTCATGCACAGATGGGACTTTCACTTACAGTGAGTAAATGTCTGCCCTGTTTGAAGTCCCTGATTCCAGAGAGTCTGTTGAGCATACACTCCAGCCCACCACACTGAGCCATCACTCCAGCCATTTTATACACCTCCTCATCATCCTCCTCCTCATCTGCAGAATAAAATAGAAGTCGTTGGATAGAGCTTAACTTTGTGAATACTTACGGATGGCCGTTATTTATAGCCTTGTTTTCAGTAATGATCAATTACTAATGATACCTGTGGTAGAATCCAAAGACTCAATGAACTCCTCTGTGGCATCACCCAGAAGCCCTCTCATGCGATAAATTATTCTCATTGGCTCACCCTAGTAAACAGAAACATGATCTGTCTCATACAGTTCGCAAAGCCAAGCAAATATAAAGCTGACAAAATGTTCACAAAAATAAATAACCAAAAGACAAATGATTAACATTCTGGTCTCTGTAACCTCACCTCATTGGTAGGGCACCAGACCTTCTTGTAAACCTCAGCCACAGAGAGGTCCAAACTAATGATCTTGTTATTCACAAGGAGCTAAAAAACAAAACCAGAGATGGATCAGAGAAAACTGACCATAAATTAAACTCCAGACACACCTCAAGCAGAACCCTAGCTGCAGGCTGCTTCGTGTCCTGTGTGTTAACCAACCTCCATGCCACTGTCATCTTCCAGCAGGGCCACCAGATCACAGTCTTGACAGATCTTATTCTTGATGTCCCTCATGAGCGGGCCAATGCCAGGCTCATTGCTGCTGTAGGGGTTCCCCGGCATGCGGCCCTGCAGGAAGTCCTCCTGCTGGGGGTCTTTCTCCAGAGTGACAAAGAACTCAGTTACCTCATTCTCCTCCTGAGTGACAGTAAGCAAATGAGAGAGAGAGAGGGAGGAGAGAGGGGCCAGAGGGCGTTAGCAGAGTGGTGCAAAAGGGACCAATTACAAATCTGGGTGCCTTTCTTGTTAAAAGGCAGAAAAGAGGGTCTCTCACAGGATAGATGATGCTGCAAAGCCTCTCAAAGATGAAGACAGGCGTACGGTAGTCATCGAGGTTGTAGCGCTTGGCCGTCTCGATGCACACCGCCATGAAGGCTTTGGTCTCAGACTCTGTCCCTGCAGTGATAACGCAGGAACCATCAGTACTGTTGTGTAGAGCGGCAGTGCCACGGCGAGGGGCGCGTGGGCCACGGTGCGTACCTGTGGTCATGTCCTCCAGCATCTCCAGCAGCATGTCCTGGGTCTCGTCGATCAGCTTGGTCCTCTGCACCACCAGCTTACGCAGGCACAGGTATCCGTTCAGCACGGTGCCCACCAGACGGCTCTTGAAGTGCCGTTTAATAGACTCCACCTCCACAAAGGAGGACAGCAGGCCTGTAGCAGGTTGAATGACAGGTTCCCATCTGACCATTCCATACGCTCGGCACAAAGTAAGAACATCCCTAGCCATTTCAAGTTTCATTAATGCAGTAAAGTAATATGTTTTCTTGCCTGTGAGACTCTTGAGGGCATATCCTTGCTGCAAATCTGTACTCAGTGTCGCTTCTTCCAGAGCCAGCAGATGGGCAATTTCCTGTAAATAAAAAGTAAGTCATAAAAACAAACCCAGAAAGTAAATGAGACATAAACTTAACGAGAAAGTCTAATTCTAAAATATCCACTTCTAAACTCCAGCCATCGTTACCTTGGTGATGAGGTTGCCGACATAGGGCAGGACACCGCGGGCAGCCAGGTAGACCTTCCAGTGGGCAGGTTTAATTAGCTTCTGGTACAGTGCCAGGTACTCAGCGGCACACTCACCCGCAATGCTCAGCTCATCCAGGTAACTAGAGGTCAAACAGATCCCGGTGAACCCAGACAGCCACATACATACAACCTCTACCAACAGCCCTACAGGTAAACGAATCTTCTCTGTCAAAGACTGTATGTAAAATGGTTTAACGGTTTAACGGTTCAACAACACCTTCTGAATGAGAAAGCGATTCATACCTCGTGAGAAGGTCCAACACCTGCTGTTTGCGGCTCGGGATAGTTGTCAAGGCCTCTACGATGGTACACGCGGCCTGTCTTGCCGCCTGAGTAGCCGGAGTGAAGAGCACCTGAAAAAAGAGGCGACCGTGTTTGGGCACGTCCCTAAACGTGCGGGGCTCAACGGGGGACCGGAAGCTCCAGCAAGCTGAACAGAAGGGACTCTTTACCTGTCTTAACCAGTTGTTGTGCCCCAGTTTGAGCAGGCGAGGAAACAGACCCTCGGATCTGGACCTCATGAACTGCTTCCACTTCCAAACATACTTCTCCATGAGGTACTGCCTCCTGATTTCAGCCTTACTCAAAGGTTTAGAAACAGTCTCTTGACCTTTGAGAAAAGAGCATACAAGACATTTGTTCAGCTATATATTATAAGCTTTTGTTGGTGCTACTGAAAATGATAGGAACAGCTAGAACACCCACATCTAGCAGGAAGGCACTTTTTCCAGGTCTCGTATGATGCTTTGGGATCCTTTTTGAGCCAGAGCTGGGCCTGGGCGTGTATCTCATGGTTATATGGCTTGACTGTGGTCAGGGATTCAACAGCTGCATCCTAATACAGAGCAAACGGACACATTAATAAGACTTGCACCCATTCCACACACCAGAGGGAATCATGGGGACTTCAGTATTACAATATACCTTGTTTTTCTTGCTGGTGGGCGCAGGGGGTTTGATGAGTTTTTGTAAGATTCTCAGGCACATCAGAGTAATATTCTCTACCACAACTGGAGTCTTTATATTGACCGCCATTAGGAACAGACTCAGTGCTGAGGGCATCACAAGAGCATAAGAGGTCTTTAGTGCTTAATCAATAGAAAAACATCAGCAAGTGACTAAAAAGGGGGTCAGTGCTGAAATGTAACTAAAGCTACGAAACTTACCACAGCGCAGCCGAAGCTCCCAGCATCCTCCCTCTTTTGCTATGGAGTCAGTGAGGAGCAGCATTTCATACTGCAGACTACTGACCTGCAGCACAGCAACACACAACAGACACACACACACACACACACACACACAATGGAGTGTGCAATAGCTGAAGGAGAACTTGTGGAAGTAATAAGAAATTGGGGGGGGTCATACCAGGTCAGGATTGGCCCTGTGACCTTTCAGAGCGGCCGACACTTTTGCAATGATGAGATCATTCATTTGCTGCGTGGCCTCAGGATGATCCCTGTTGAAGTGATTAAATAAACAAACAGTTTTTCTTTATTTTCAATTAATCAAATCTGCCAGATCAAATTGGTAAATTGTCTGCTGAAGAGGAAGACAGAATAAAGACTCTGTACCTGGTGAGCAGGCAGATGAGCTGACGGACCTCCTCCCTCATGGCACCAGTACCGCGGCGAAGGTTATACTCAAACAGCTCTCGTATGAGGCCCTGCAGTACCAGGATCTGCCTGATGGCGGTGTTGGTGGCCAGCGCGCGCAGCAGCGTGATGCAGTGGCCCGTGACGGCGGACGCGCAGCCGTAACACTTGGTGGAGGAAGTGTGTCCGCAGCCCAGCACGGACAGGGCTCGATACTGACTGGCCGTGAAGGTGGGCTGGGCGCTGGTGCGAGACGACTTGGTCGCCGCCTCTCGCTGCTGCAGGTCGTACTCCAGCAGCTCTTTGCGAGACGCAAGCACTTTCTGCCGGGAGGAAAGGCGTGACGCTTAAAGCTTAAACCGCTCGAAATATGCCCGTTGGTTTGGTGAGCAGACTGGTCCGTTTAAGAAGGGCACGATGGCCGTTCTCCTACCTGTATGATCTTGGAAAGCTCATCAAAAGAGGTTTTGCAGTCTCCACTGTACTCCTGAGCCAGCTGCTGAATGTAGCGGTTCACGGTGGCCGTGGAGGTGCCCAGGCCAGCTCCTGCACCGGTGTCGTCCTAAGAAAGCAGCACAGTTACATTAACTGTTACAGCACCCTCTCCAGCTAACTTCAGAAAACACGTTAGCAGGTGTTAAGCACGTGGCCAAGACAAACGTACAGAGGCCGCGCTGGAGGTGCGGGCTGAGCGACCGACCTGCGGTTTCTCTGGTGCCGCCTCGTTCACCTTGGACAGCAGGCTCTCCAGCTGAGGACGATGGCCCATGAGCTGGTGGTACACGCGGTCGGCCTTGTCCAGCAGCGTGTTGATGTTGGTCACGGCCTACAGGGAACGAGCGAAAGGTTCACGACTGGCAACTGTGTCGTTTCCGTTTTAGGCAGAACAAAAAGTGAAATGAAACGAGAGTGGAGAGAAGGAAGTGCTCTTTGCCTTTTTCCTGTCTTCCTCGTTTTCTATGGGGTCCACAGCACAGCAGGGCTTTGCATAGAGCATGAAGTCAAAGCGAGCGTATTTACAGAAGCCACAGGCATTGCACAGAAAGGGGTCCTTCTCATCATAATTAATGGACCTGGAAAACAAAACGCCTGAAGTTACGGCCAGAGGTTTCTTTAACATGAAAGAACAAACGGGGGGGGAGAACATTTCCCAGAACTGCCCTTTCTACACGAGTAGGAACACGAGTGCCTCTCCACACCTGCACTTGTGACACTGGTAGACGTTCTCTCCACAGTTGCCACACACGCCCGGGTTGGCGGGCACAGACGCGCTGCACCGAGGGCACTGCAGGGTCTCTGTGGAAGCCTGGTAGTTCTCATAGAAGTCGGAGAACTCAATCATCAGGTTGGAGGCCACAATGGGGAGAGGGAGGTCGATCTTCACCTCCGTCTGTCCAGGAGTGAGCTGCACCCTCTTAGCCTTGTGCCAGCGAGCAGGTCTGGAAAAGTAACAAAGAAACGTTCGCTGAACTTTACACCCTAATACGACTCTGGCTTGTTCCTGCGGAAAGCAAACTTTTAAAACGGACGGATATAAACGTACTTATTTTTTAGCTCCACAATGGCCTGGACCGTCCTGTTGTTGTAGTAGAGGTTGATGGTACGCACCATCTTGGTTCTCTTGAGATCTCCAATTTTAACTGTGACTTTGCTGATGGTGTGACTGCCGATGAGCTTCACCACCTGCTGCGTGGTGGTGTAGCGCGTGTCCACTTTGATGGATGACAGCTTGATGTTCTGACCCAACAAAGCACAAATCAATAAATGATCAAAAGTTATCCTGAGTGACGGCAGACGTCGTTAAAACGCTGCACTCTGGCAGGGCTGCATCACTCACAGAGAAGGCCACTTCAGGATTGTTGCACACTAAGCAGGGATCACTCTCGAGGTAAAATCCATCAAACTCCACCAGTCCAGACAGAGTACTTGAAAGAGACGGGAAAAAATGTTAAACTGTCCACAGCTTGTGTCAAAGAACTCAAAAGGATTCAAGACTAGTGCAGTTCATTAATAGATGAATGATGCATTATCTTACTTGTATATGTTGGAATTGGGATGGTTGGTGAGTATGTGGTTTTGTGCTCTTAAAATCTCAACAGCTTTCTGAGAGTATTCCTTCAGCTGAAAGCATGACACGCAGTAAAGGTCACTAACGTGATAACAATACAAAACCATAGCAACAACAGTCATTACCAACATCAAATAAACAGCAACAACATTATTTGCTCCACCACGTGTTCCGAGTCCGTACGGAGGACAACACAACACACCTTCTTTTCTGTCTGGGGGGTTTTGAGGGAGAAGTAGCCCAGCAGGTCCACAAACTGAGCGGCTTTTCGTCCATAAGCAGGCAGCTCCGGCCAGATCGCCCACGTCAGGTCCAGCAGCAGCTCCTGGTGAGATTTACTAGAGTTCCTGGAAAGAAATCATGTCAAGTTAGTGACATCAAAATGCTTTTAAAAGCCAGCTGCAGCGTCTTAGAGGGTAAAGCTTCTTCCAGCGGCTTAAAGCTGGAAGTAATTTATTTCTGGTCTCATCAATGCGGCGGAGCGTGTGGGTGCACTGATGCGAGCGAGATCTGCTGGAGCACCTGTAGATGTGCAGGGTTAGACAGTGGGCCTGCCAGCGCACTGACGAGGAGTTGGACTCCAACAAGAAACAGCGCAGGAACTGAATCAGTGTCTCTTTGTCTGCAAACTTGTTGAGCTGACTGACCAGAGCAGTGCACAGCTGATCCTCCTGACTGCCCTGCCCCTCACCTGTATGTGCACAAAAAAAAAAAAAAAGTTAAACTGGTGAAGCAACATGCACCGTACACGCCAAACGAGAGAGCAACCGCACGCTAAACTTCATGTGCACCACGGGCCCTTAGAGGAAACCTGTGAATCACCTTCTTTTTCCTTCTCCTTCTCCTCCTTTTTGCTCTTCTTGCTGGAGGACTTGCTCTGGGACGACTGGGAGGCTCCGGTCGCCGCGGCCGAGCCGCCGGACGAGGAGGCGGCCAGGACTTTGCTGCCACACAGGGCACAGGAGAGCAGCTGCAGCAGCACCGGGGACACGCCCTCGTCCACCAGGAAACTCACCTGCAGCAGGAAGTACAGCACCGCTGCCCACACACAGACACAAAGATGGATATCAGCACTGCAGCAGCAATCAGGCAGAGCGTTTCTTTTAAACTTTCTGGGCTGTTTTTTTTTTCTTAAGCTTTCTGACCTTAACTAAAAAAAGGCAGGATTACAATTAGTATATTCTGTATGTTAATATTCACTCCACTTTAAATATTAAAAAAAAGAAATACAGATGCGACAGGAAGCTTACAATCATCCTTCATACAGAACTTCTGCCAGTTGATGGTTCTCTGGGTGGCTATTTCAGCACATGCTTTCAGGTGTTCCATCTGCAGTAAAGAGAAGAGAAAGCACCATCACAGCAGGAACCCCACACACACACGCACGCGCACGCACGCACACGGCCCCGCACACGGCCCCGCACACTCACCAAACTGATGAGTGTGTCGTACTGCAGGGCAGAGCCGGAGGTAGCCGTGACGATGCCGCCCCTCAGGAAGATGCCCTGCTCTTCCAGAAGCTTCTTGATGCTGCGCACGTGACTGTCGAGCGTGTGGAGGTCCCGCAGCTGCCGATACTTCTCCTTCGAACCGCAGATGAAGAGCAGCAGCTTCCTCACCTGCCTCCTCACGAACGGAGTCTGCTGGATCATGAGGTACTGTGGGCAGACCAGACGGGAGGCGCACGCTACATCACCACGGGGTACGGGGAGAACGCAGGACCTTCGGAGACGGGCGGCTCGGCGGGGCGTTACCTCGGAAAGGAAGAAGAACCAAGAGTGGTCGAAGACGGGAGGTGGGATGCGAGGGTTTGCGTCTGCGATCTTCTTGATCTGATAGGGCAGGCGGAGCACCATCTCGGTGAGGAGCTGGGAGTAGGCCTCAAACACATCGGCAGCGTGACCCTGAGAACGTATCCCAGCACACTCGGTAAACAGGACACGGAGAGCAATTCAGGAATCAAAACGTGAACTAGCCAACTCTACACTGGTGAGCAGGGGGAAGGAGTGGGGGACACCGCCTGTTACCTTCACATACTGGCGGAGGAAGAACGGGCTCATGTCAGGGGGAGAGGCGGTGGTGTGGGGCTTGAGGAGTTGGCTGGCAGCTGCCGGCTCCTCTTCGCCCTGCTGGGTCTTCCAGAACTCCAGCAGAGACTTGAGCACATGCAGGCAGTAGTCTATCGCTCCCAGACTGAGCAGAGCAGTGGCTGTGGCGTTGGAGATCAGAGAGGAGGACTGCAGAGGAACCAACACAGTCAGTCAGTCACACATGGTCAAATCCAGAGAAAGTGTAGAAAAAAAATAAAGGAGTCAACACTTTGTTCTACCTCAGAAGACGACTTGGAGCCTGATTTGGTGCGTGACATGAACACACTGAGGAGCCTCATAATGACCAGATGAACCTCATTCATTGAACAACGCTCATTCTTCTTCGAAACATCCTGGATAGAAAAACAAAAAAATGTTTTTCCATCACCTAAAACCTGGTACACTTAAAAAACAAACAGTTGAACACTGGCACTTCCTTCAGCACCGCTGAGGATCCCTGACCTTCTTGTGCATGCCGAGCTCGCCGATGAGCTGAGCCAGCAGGTCGTCCAGCGCCCCTTTGTCCTTCTCGTCCTCTCCGTCCAGGTCGGCGGTCAGCATGAGGATGACCTGCATGTAGGGGATGGCGCGTACTCCACCCACGCTGTGCAGCTGGGGCAGGTGCTGCAAGAGACGCTCCAACAACATCAGACGAACCATGTGCAGCCTAGATCAGACAGAGGGAAACGGTTCCTGACCCGGAAGAACAATCCCCAGGCCCAGCTCGGACCGCTAAGAGCAGTCGCCGTATTCGTAAATGCGGCAGGGCACCTGTTGCTGGCGTGCAGGTCGCCCTCGTTGTCACCCTCGCCCTCCGACGCGTCGCCCTCCTGCTGGGCCGTGGTGGTGCTGATGGCGCCGGTGCTGGAGCTGACGCTGCCCGGGCCCGCGGGGTGACCTTCAACGGTGGCATCGCCGTACGCGGAGCTGCGCCCGGACACTGCGAGGCACAAATCCCGCCCCCCCATGTCAGTTGCAAAAAATCGCACGCCAATGTGTCAGCTACGTAAACATCACACGCAGATCTACAACCACTCAAGGCGTTTAACTCTGGGGCACAAGCTCCGGCAGAGATGCCGTTCCAACCATTAAAACGTCCACACCCTTCCTCCCTCGCGCTCCGGCCCTCACCGTTATGTTCGCCGGCCACCGAGTCGACGGCGCTCCCGCCGCTCTCAGAGCCCACGCTGCCCCCGTGCTCGGCAGGAGAGGTGCGCAGCGTGGAGCCGTCCGTGGCCGCTGTGCTCCCCTCATCATCCGAGGCTGGGGCTGAAAGTATAACCAGAGCTGTTACAGGAAAAAAACAGCATTTGCTTTGCAAGGGGGCTTTTAGAAAGGCACAAACACACACACACACACACACACACTGTACACACACTGTACACACGCAGCCATTACCAGGAGTACGACCAAGACTGTATGTCTGACAGGACATCATTCTAACACAACTTTAAGGAAAAGTAATAATTATAAAAAATTTACTTAATTACGCTAAAAATGACTGATTTATTTGTACAAGATGGGAGTTGGACAAGGATGTCCAACTGGGTACATGGCACCCACTGAGAAGAAAAATGTAGAGTATAGAGTATAATGAGAGGCAGTGCTGTGAAGATGTGTGGGTGCAGATACCTGATGCGGTCGTGTCAGATAAGGTGCCTGCATCCAGAGAGGAGGAGCTGGGTGCCTGGCCAGAAAGACCCAGGCTCTGCAAACCCAGAGCACTGCTGCTGCTGCCTGCACCATGAACGAACACACACACGTTTCATTTCAATGCTTGTTTATTATACATCACTGATATTTCTTGCTTAAGAAAACAATAACAGCACTTTCCTAGTGTTCAAGTTTAAGATGTGGGTGCATTTCTAAACGGACTCGATCCTGCTCATGAGGGTGGACGTGGAAGCGGACATTAACCTTGCTGATCCTGCTGGAGACTGAGAGCGATGGCCAGTTCCACCATGGTCTCGTCGTCAGCGTCAGGGGGAATGTCCAGCATCGGGGGGAACCCCTCCGCTCCAGCCAGCAGCGCTTCCAGGGGAGACGGATTACCATTGTTCACGTTCTCTGCCGTTTCCAGAACCATGGATTCGGACTGCACATCACACACACACACACGTAGAGAATTGTATAACAGCCACCTTCTTGAGACGCAGTTCCTTAAATTGATAAGTGACGTGAGAGAGCCAGTCCTCGCCCAAAACTCACCACCATCTCAAAGTCACCGTGGTCCACCTCGATTTGATCCTGGCTCTCCTGCCTGCCGCCCTCCCCTCCAGTCATGCCAGAGGGCTGCATCTTGTCATCAGCGTCGTCATCGTCGTCATCATCTTTATCACCTGAGGGGTTGGCAGACGAGGGGACTTGTGTTAAAGCACACAGCTACACAAGGAGGCATCAGCGCGCGTCCACAGAACGTTGGTGAACTCTGGTGCTCCTGATCCAGATCTTACCCATGGGAGTGTTGGAGCGAGGTGGAGATGGCAGAGTCACATGCCTGCGCTTGTTCCTGGGTCTTAGTACTCTAACCAGGGCCTGTTTACAGGCAAAGCTCACAGACGTGTCCTGGAACAATTGTGCATGGAACAGATTCACTATAGAATGAGTGGATTCTATGAGTAAGACGACTAATAAATGCAATAAAATCAGAAAAATGGCCATTATAGCAATCAATAAAGAGCAAGGAAAGCATGTGAAGACCAGATCTTACAGGGCAGAGCAGCATCTGCATGTAGATTTTGGAGGCCACGTTGATGTAGTCCAGCTCACATGTGCAGTAGCCATGAATAATGTCCACCAGTGCATTTACAGTTGCTTCAATGTGGGTGAGGCCTTAGAAAATGGGGAATCAACACCAATTAAAACAGTTTCGGAAAAATCTTTTAAAATATTAAAAGAAATACTTAGTTCAGCTCACTCACCAGGTAAACATGCAGGAGCTAGGAACGCGTTCTTGGGCTTCAGAGCATGGAGCTTCCAGAAGTTACTGACCAGCTGCATGATGAAGTTACAGCCCTCAACATTATCCTTAGCATCCTCACTCAGATCTGACAGGAGAAGAATCAGGTCACAGTAAAGAAAGAGTGCGCAACATCAAAAAAAAAAAAAAAAAAAAAAACCAGAAAAGGCATTTTTTAAAAAAGCCGTAGCAGTAGGAGTTAAGTGGATCCAGCGTTCCCTCTAGGTTTGAACAGTGCCGCATACCGATTTCAGCGTGAGGTATCTTGGACTCGGTGAAGTGCACCAGGTTGTTGGGCCTCATGATGGCGATGGAGCGGGCGGTAATCACCAGCCTCTGGAACACGTCAGGGTCCAAGTCCTTGCCGTCTTTACTGCAGCTGCTCAGACACTGCACTGCGTTGCTCAGCAGAGACTGATCCTGCACAAAGACGCCAGCGTGAACCAACTAGACACGCAACCCGGAAACCAGAACAAAGGGAAAGCGGTCACCTCCGCCCCAGAAAGGGCCCGGCTAGCTACAGGCGCCTCGGGTACCTTGTGGTTGTGGTAGGCTGTGCGGCTGGTGTGAAGGCTGGCCAGGAGGCCCTTGGTTTGCTGCTGGACTCCAGCGGGTGTCGGTATCGACAGAAGAAGAGTGGCCAGCTCCAACGCCGGGCCTTTGGTTTTCTCCTGAACATTATGCAAGTCAAGCATGTAAAAGGAGGGCAGCATTTACAGATTATGAATCTGTAATTAAAATCAGGAGAAAATATATATATTTTTTTACTTGCCTTTTCACTAGATGAACCAACTGCATAGCAGCTCTCAAGAGCTTCCAGAGAGCTGACCACCAGCCTAGGAACAGCACAGGAGACTTTAACGCACTTCAAAGCAAATAATAAATGCTTTAAAAACCACACAGGTTTAGAGCATTGCTAATATGTACAGCATATCATCAGAGCAAACTTACACTGCCTTAAAAACAAAAGTTATGTCTAGTATAAAGAATCCTCATGACACTTATAGTGAAACTGGTTGCCATAGCAAAGCTGACTGGATGTTTCCCTTTCGCCTTGTGTGCACACACACACGAGCGCGCTCACACTCAACACACACACACACATTCGTACACAAACACCATGCAAACAAGCAGAGAGAGGGCGGTTACTAACCGGTCCAAGGTTGATAAGGACTCAGTTTCGCAACTTTATTTTATTGTTTTTGGGAGCAAAGAAAAAGAAAAATGTGTGTGAGGATCACAGAAAGAAACAAGTAAACAAATGATCTGTAAACAGAGGGACAAGTAAACAAATGATCTGTAAACAGAGGGACAAGTAAACAAATGATCTGTAAACAGAGGGACACACGAGCATGCAAGCTCAGGTCATTATGAAGACAGCCATGCACCACACACACACGCACTCCTTCATTCCACACCTCTGTGCCCTCCTTCTGTTGTGAACCGTTAAAAAAACCCTTTTGAGCACCAACATATAAAATTTTGTTAAGAGGCAAATAATTACAGTGAGGACAGAGAAATGGAACAACATCAACAACAAAGACGGTGGAGTTTAGCAGACGTACCACTCGAACAGCTGTTTTATGTGATCTGGCGGAGGGTGGAGCTCCACCACTCAGGCAGGCCATGCTTACCTCTCCAGGACTGTGCCGCTGGTGGAGGTGGGGGTGGTGATGTCGCTGTCGCCGGTGCCGTTGCCTTGGTTCAGGTTTGGGCTGCAGACGTTGTTGACGGAGGCGGATGGGAAGTCCTCCGGGGGTTCGTCAGGCCAGCCAAACTGCTCTTTGGTTTTGCCATAGATCTTAATGGAGTCCAGCATGGTGACTCCTGCAGGGTCTACTGATGCTCCAACTGAAAAAAGGCGACACGTGGTCAAGGGAAGAAGAAACGAATCATTCAGTCCGAATCATAATCCCATAAGACGGCAGGAATGTAAACAGGAGGGGTTTTAGTAAAAGGGTCCGTGTTCTTTACTGAAAATGGAGAGCTTCTTGTCGGCCTGCAGGGCCTCCTCGCGCGTGAAGGGAAGGTCAAACCAGCGGGAGCGCGTCAAGTTCATCTGCATTGTGCGGCCGAAGATCTCGATGTAGGATGGGGCTCTTTCGATGGCCTGAGTGCCAACCTGCACCCTCATGCCCGTCATCACCATAGAGCTGTTATTGTTTACCACCTCCACCGTGAAGCCGCCAGGCTGACGAAGAGAAAGACTGGTTAAACACTGCATTAACACCAGCACAAACACTAAACCAGTGCAGAGCTGTATAGTGTATCGGGTGTTTTACCTTAGTGTTGGCCACGTACATCCCTGAGGAGTTGAGGCGGTGTCTGATCTGCTGCCCGTTGTAGACCTGCAGCAAGTCGTTGCCTCCGAACTCCACTTCCGTAAGCTGCTGGTTGTGCTCGAAGAAATCCACGGGGAAGGTCACCTGGCTGGACGTGCGTGTAGCTGCGGGGTGGGTCAAGACTTAAAAGGACAGAACAAAAGCAAAGCTAGAACGGCTGAGAGGCCCCGGGCCCCGGGGCTTAGCTCGGGCGGCGGGGGGGGGCACTCACTGGCGGCGGCGGCCTTGCGCTTGCGTACGGGCTTCATGATGCTGATGACGCTGCTGGGCTGCAGCGAGGGCTGGAGCCAGTAGGACGTGTTCTCCACGTTGGCCATGTATATACGCAGGCTGCCGTCCTCACACAGCAGGATCATGGTGGTGCGCTGCTGCTCGTTACTGGCTGTGTGACGGATGGCCACCATGTCCTGGATCTGGGGGTGACAGAGGGGCGGGGCTGAGGAAACACGGGGGCACACAACAATAACAAACCCCTCCCCCCAGCTCGGCTGGGTCTGAGAACCGACCTTGGCTTTAGCAGGTAAGGTTTTGATCTCCTGGATGAGGAAGGTGTCTGGTTTCACCATGATGACTAGAGGGATGCCTGTGGTCTGCTGCACACAGCACACGAGCCCTGGGTGATTCATTACCTCTGACCACTGACACAAAGCTGGAGAAGTCTTACTGCCCCCATTTGACCTGGAGGGAGGGAGGGAGGGAGAGAGACACAGACAGACAGACAGACAGACATCATTTAGGAATTACAGATCAAACTACAGGTTTACACACTGGTGCTAAAGAAAATAAGAGGACAATCCAACCCAAGCAGGTCTCAGACGGAGGTGAGAGAAGCGACCTACCCTTTCACATTTATGGTAAACAGCCTCTGGGTTTCCATGCTGCCGCGGTTGACTGTGGCAGCGAAAGACTTGCCCTGGCTGTAACTGAAGAAGAGCATCTGCAGGACGTGGGAATAGTACACAGACACGCCCCCTCCTGCCACCTGCCCGTTGCTGTCCTGTAGAGCACCAACAAGTTCAGAGTCGCGCCGCTAAGCACCAAGATCAACGCAAGACAGAGAGCTCACGTACCTTCAGGTCTTCGTGGGTGATCTCCAGCACGTTGGTGACGTAGAAGGGGCCGTGCTGAGCGCTGCTGGACTCGTCCATGACCTGTGTGTACATGTAGCCGGCTGAAGACATGATGACGATGATGTTCTTGCCTTCCTCATTAAACAGGAACGTCGCATCTCGGATCTTTGAGCTCGGCAGCAGGAAGTAGTACATGGGACTCAGGGCGTCCACGGACAAGTCGTAGATCTGCAAAGGAAAAGGAGAATTACATAAAGGCTTCGAAGGTGTGCCATAGCGAATTTAAGGTTAATGTGGGAGTGCACGAAACGCCGGAGGAGGTTCGACGCTTAAAATGGCCAACCTTAACAAAGTCTGCAGTGATGACCGCAAGTTCTGTCTGAGAACCGGGCAGCCAGATGGCCTTGATGATGAAGTTGCCGGTAGCCAGCTGGGGGTGCAGCACGAGGTGGTCGGACACGGAGCCCGTGCTGCTGAAGGTCAGCACGTGGCAGTCCTGCAAAAGGAAGAACGAACGTGCCGGTTACAAAAGCAATCGCCTGCACGAAGGATTCACGCCACACACACAGACGCGGAGACGGCTTGCGCTACCTTGAGGCCGCACACGGCCAGGTAGTCCTCGTTACAGGGGTTCCCGGTCAGGCTGAGTACGGTGAAAGGTACAGGTGCAGAGGCCAAGCGAGTGAGAGTCAGCTTCCTCTTACTGGAGTCAGCCTGCTTCAGCAGGGCCGACAGCTGCAGCACCGTGATCTGCCCGTAGGACAGTAGGACACACGGCCATTAGAAATCGTGTAACTACAGTTCTAACGAGGACACGCACCGAACGTATACCTCAGTGTTTCTCAGATATGAATCAAAATCCACCTGCAGCGGCGGAGAGCGGACCACGGAGGAGACGACGGCTTACCTTGCCCTTCTCGTGGCTGACGGCGAGGTGCTGCCGCCGTCCGTGGGGGGAGGAGAGCACACACATGGCCACGCGGCGGAGCACGTGAGCACTGATCAGCTGCCTGATGGTCTGACCCTGGTCACCACTGTAGTTCATCCTCACGTTCTCGAACGCACCCTCCTGAGAGCCCAGAGTGGGAACCTGGAAAAAAGCAGAACAGAAATCAACACTGTCGGTCGTCTTCAAAAATCGGTTCGACCAGCGGAGGAGGTCTGGAGGATGCGTGCTCTTTGCTGCCCCTGTTAACGGTGGCGTCAGTACCATGAGCTGGTCGGTCATCTCCACGGTCTTGTCCTGGGTGTGCAGCTCGTTGAGGGCGTGCTGGGCTCGGCTGCTGCTGCCCACGGCGGAAGCCTGCTGGAAGTTGGTCTGAATGGCATCCATCAGAAAGATCAGCAGGTCCAGCACCAGAGAGGCGGTGGATGAACTCGACTGTAGGAGACGCACGAAAGCAGAACATCGAATGTAAACAAGACTACAGAAAGCCTAGACTAGACTATAGAAAGACTATTCAAAACTATGCTAACAAAGACTTCAAAACTACGGGTAAACAGTCTTTCTTGTCCTACCACTTGGGCTAGCAGATCTTCCCTGCAGCCCTCGATGTTCTTGCACACGCTGTTCTTCTTGGGTTTCTCCTCGTCGCTGCTCTTGCCGTCGCAGATGGTGACCTTGCCCTTGTCGGCGGGCGAGGCGCTCTGATGGCGGATGGCGCTCTCGGGCATCCGGAGCTCACTCTGGAAGGCTGAGGACTCCTTCATAGTGGAGCTCATGCCACTGCTGGGGCTCCTCTTCACCAGAGCCTGCTCAACACACACACAAAAAAAAAAAAAATACAGAACCCAGTTCAACCACATGGGCAAGGACAAGGGTCGTACCAGATTACGTAATAACCATTATTCACATTAAAGGGAAGTAAAGGACAGAGCTGGGGGTTTTAACATTGTGAGTGGGGTTAACTAAGGACACAGTGTATTAGATGCTTATGGTTTTGATTAACGAGGCATGCATGAGATATTATGGTTTAATGTTAACATGCCTATGATTAAAAGTTTCAAAGGAAATGCATCAATACTATTAAATACAAAAGCAAAAAAATGTCACTAATATTTAACACATTTGTACCATTAATTTAACCATGGAGGAAAGACTTGCATGGCTCATGAAAAAGAAATACTGAAAGTCCTGATGGGCTGAAGGAGAACCGAAATGAGTTCATGATAATCAATGATAAATGATCTCATGATAATCAATGATAAATGATTTCATGATAATCAATGATAAATGATTTCATGATGATCAATGATAAATGATTTGCAAGCCAAAGTTACCGCTGTTGTTCTTTTCCCATGATGATCTGAAGTATTCGGTCTCACCTGGCAGCTACCATCGTCCTTGGCCCCGCAGTCACAGAAGAAAGAGCCGTATTTGGCATAGGAGATCTCATGGTCTTTGTGACAGACCTTGGCACACACTGTACACACACCTACCCCATCCACCATCTTACAGGTGTGACAATGATACCTGTATAGTGAAAGGAGAAGAGTACGATCAGTTGTTGCGTGTTTAACTGAGGACGGGGTTTCACCGGAGGAGAGTGGAGTGGGGCGTAAAGTTAACAGCAATCTTTTGTCATTACCAGTGTTGGTTCATGAACTCCTTCTGTGTAATGGTAAAGGTACAGAGCTTATTGCAGAGAGAGTCCTCATCCTAGCAGACAAAAAAACAGAACGACAGACGAGTATTAATGCGCTGCTGTTAACGTCCTGGAGGCAGCGACTGCCTAGGAAGACACTCAACGGCCTTCAGAAGAGCAAAGCCAGACAACAGCAGGAGGTTTCCTGACCGAGTCTTCGGCCTGAGAGTCCTCCTCCTCCACGGCCAGCTCCTCCACCCAGTCGGAGTCCACCTCGATTGCTTTCTCCTCCCCCTCCACCAGCAGCTGGGAGGTGCCCTGGCCACTGCTCTGTCTCAGGGCGTTCATCACGTCTGCCAGGTACGAGATGATGTGGCACGCACACTCCAACATGCTGGCATGCTGAAACACAACACAAATATTAGATCCACTCCCGACAAACGCCATCACCAGTAAACATCAGTGCACACCATTACACTTACTTTGCCTTGCGAAACGTTGGCCGTAACTTTCTCTACAACATTCTTCTGGTATAAATATTTTTTACTGCAAAGAAAAGTAGAAAAAAAACCCCTAGTTATTTAAAATCATACCACGCACCCAAAACTGCTTTAATCAAATGTCTGCAGTGGTGGTTCTCAGTCACTCACCATCTGTTGAGCCACTCGATGGCAGCCCTGTGCAGCTGTAGGTGTCCCGCCCCTTGGCCGGCACTGGCCAGAGTGGCCATAATGACCATGAGTTCGGGGAAGCCGGCCCCGTCGCCGCTGGCCAGCATCTCCGTTGCCATGGGAATAAGCGTGCTGAGCAGCACGGTGCACACGCCCTCCCCCACCTGGCTGTTGTCCCGCACGATGTAGGTGGTGAGCAGCTGCAGCAACTGCCGGTTCTCCTGCACCATGTCCAGCTGGTCCAGGTCTTTGGGGGGCGAGACGGTCATGCGGGTCAGCCAGGCCTGCAGCCTGGACGGCTCCACGCAGGCCAGCTGAGCCAGGGAGCCGCACAGACTCAGCAGGCTGGGGTTAGGGTTCTTCTCCGCTGCAGGCGTGAGAGCACAGGCACACGTTAGGAAGCAACTGTTTGGGCTCAGAGACCAAAGCTTTTATTGGTGTTGGCAACTTACTGAGCTGGAACAGCTTGGTAAAGAATTTCAGGACCCGGTTGCAAAACTTGGCAGACAGATTTTCATTAGCAGTTGCCATCATGATTTGTACCAGTTCACCACTAAAGGGCAGAGAAAGAGCACAAGTTTAGTCTCTGTTTTCTACAGAAGAGAACAGAAGAGGCATGTGGTGTGTGGTGTACCTGAACGAAAAGAATTCCTCCATGGCTTTGCGGACCTGACTGTTCTCCAACTGCTTTTCCAGGTACTGCAGGCATTCCTCCAGCACAGACTCTTCCAGCCCGCTGAGAGACGAAGCAAACCAGACTGAACACACTGCGTGCTTCATACACACATCTCACAACTGTTAGCTTTCCATCACCACATCACTGGATAAACTCAAATCCACAACATGACAGACGTGACGGCGCGTGCATCAGACACGGTGCGTCTTGCCTGTGGGGGTCGGAGTGGTTGGCGATGATGTTGTAGCAGCCGGTGATGAGGCGTTCGTAGACGCGTGCCAGGAAAGCGTCCGACTCCGCGGGGCCCAGGATCCTCTCCAGAGATGTGCTGCAGATGTCGGCCACGCTCTCCGTGCTGCTCTCCAGCAGCAGAGGCAGCAGTGTGCGGATCACCTGAGGAGGGTTCACCTCCTCTGTGCTGTAGGGGAAATGCGTTTAAGGGTAACGGCCTACAACACACCCGCTACACCCACAAACCCACTACCGTTTGAACAGACACCTTGTTAGACTTTTGCCACCACTTTCAGAGCAGTTTTACAAAGTGTTTCACGTTTGCAAGCTACACAGAGCATCAAAAACTGGAGAGCAACTTACACAATGAGGTCCCCGGTGAGGCGTACCAGTGTGAGGAGAATGTGTTTGAGGGAGGAGGCTAATGGCAGAGACTGGTTGCTAAGCGTGCCCAGGTGGGCAGCCTGGATAGCGCTGATGTAGCTCTCCGACGGAATGGTGTCATTGGCAAAGGCATTCCGCTGAGGGGAAGACCAAGTGGAATTAGCATATTTATATGGGGGAGAGGCTTAAGCTAGCCAATGAGAAAAAGCACTGAAGTGCACTTACCCATGAACCAATATTTGGGAACTCATTAGTGTGAATGTTGTTCCACGTCTCACACAGTGTTTGAACTGCGGACGGCAGATTCTGCATAACTGTTTGGCCTGGAGAATTTTCAGAAAAACAAAAGCTTTTCCATCAGACAGATTCTGTTTAACCGACAGTGTTATTCACTTCATCTTTCCCAGCATGCATTGAGTAGTGGACTTAACACGTGATGCCGTTGTTTTGCTGTGCTGCTCTACTATAATTAGTTTACAGGAGAAAGCCGAGACGGCCGCGCGTCCTTACCCAGCTGGTTGGCTTTGCAGCGAGAGGAGCCAACAGACAGCACAGCTGCGTAGCCCTGCAGTTTGGTCTCCGTGGTCTTGTTCTCTCCATCCTCAGGGAGGCTCATAAGCAGGTACGATCTGTACACAGAACAGACGAACAAGAGCGTTCAGCTCCGAGGAACCGCAAAGGTAACGCCCGTCCGCTCTCTCGCCCGTTAGCGCTCAAGTCCAGGGCACGCCGGAGTAAACGGCACGGACCTGGTAAAGGCTGTGTAGATGTCGATCAGCTGCAGCGTGGCAGGAAGCAAGTTCTTGGTGATCTCGAAGGATTTGTGAGCGTCGGTCTCGGCCGCCACCTTGGAGAAATGTTCAGTACGCGAGACCTGCACTTTTGAAATGACAGCGTCCAGTGTGTATATGGTCTGTAGGGAAGGAATCTGGTGCAGGGGCAGGAAGCTGTTGGGGTCCACGCAACAGAACGACGAGATCTAGAACAAAACAGAAAGAGAGGGGTTTCTATGACATTCTTCTGAACAGCACTGCTCGAGTTATAAAGGAAGACTCCATTTAACACCATCTGGCCACATGTACCTGTCTGGCAAGGTACTCCTCTGCAAGCTCGACGTCATATTTGACTGCACTGCATTTGGAGGAGACTAGTTCGACCAAAGAAGATGCATGGTCTGCTTTCATTCCCTGCTTCACGAGATGTTCCTGAACGGATTAGGGTGAAAAAAAAACATTTAAAAAAAAACATGAAAAGAAAAAAGTCTGAAAGTCACTCTCTGAAAAGAAAGGAATAGGTTGGTCCAGAAGTTCAGGTTAGGAGCCCTCACCGTGATCCAGGTGACATACATGCTGACTCCAAAGCGTGATGACCACCTAAGGGTGTGCAGAATGTCGCTCTCACTGGGGTCACTTTTACCCCTCTTCAGTTGCTCTACATAAGCTTTAGACGGAGGCAGCACTCCCAGAATCCTCCACAGGACCAAAAAATAGTACTGGATGGAACATGCCTCCTGCAAGAAATGAGTAACAGCAACATTGGTGGAGAACAGGAAGTGCCAGAATTAAAGCATCAATGAGAAAATCTTTCCGAGGTTCACTACATGCCAACTAAATCTACACATTTCAATAAAACATGCACCAGGAGCCTAACACTAATATTTTAAGTTATTCAACCAAATGCCACGTATTCTCAGACGACTTAAATGAAACCACTCACAACTGGGGTAATAGGTTTGTTCTCCTGCCTTCTGGCCATGTCGAAGTGAGAGCCTGCTACCAGCAGGGAGATGAGAGAGGAATACAAGCTGTCGTATTTTATAGCTCCAGTGAACAGCACTTGAAAGACCTACAACGCAGTAAACGAGGGATTGATCAGGAAGATGAATGCGATGCGAATGCCAGTTATCAAATTTTCAAAAAGCTTTTTGGTCTCCGAGCTGCACGTGGCGTTTTGCTTTTACCCTGCTGTCAAGCCGGCTGCTGTCGTCTTCTGAGGCTTCGGGGGAAAGGACGCAGTAGAACTTGGGCTGCACTGTAGAATCTAAATGAGAAAACATGGCAGGCCATTAATGGAAAAACTTCAACCTTATCACAGGACCACTTACAAATTACTTTTGATTTTTTTTAACTGATCTTTAATTGTAATCTCATATCTTTGAGAGGAACATAAATATGACTTACTCCTACCTGCTGAGCAGTGTTTGGCCCAGTTTTCTTCCACCTCTTTAAAGCCGTAGTAAAGTGGAAGGCTGCTTCGCTTGCTCCCCTCCTGGGTGGAGCTGGCGCCCGATGCAGGTGGAGTCAGAAGGTTGTACTGCACCTGCTCGTACACAAACGGTGGTCAGATAACCTTCCTTCTAGGCGAGAGCTCTTTGCTGAAAGGGAGTTTAATGGCTCATTTTTCTTGTACCTGCTCAAACAGGTACACGGGGGCTTTGGAGTACTGGTGTAACAAGTAATCAAAGACCAGTAGAATGCGAGCCAGGTTGAGGGGCACAGCCTGGAGCTGGGAGTCCACTTGGGCGGCCACCTCGGCGATGGCATGTGTGCACAGGGCAAGGACACCACGCCGGCCCTTCTCCGAAAGGTTGTGGAAGATGAGCAACAGCAGCTGGAGGTGCTCCACGTTCAGGTCCTCCTCACTGGGCATGGCTCCCTGCAAGGTGTGTTGCTTCAGAGTGCCCACAAACCTGAGCCAAGCATTGAGAGGAAATTTTTAAAGCTTTGCTGAAGAAAAAAAAAAAAAGCTTTGATATAAGGACAGAGACAGAGAAGCCCCATTTTACTGATGAGTTTCACGAAACAAATCTCACCTCTCCCAGACCTTCAAGCACTCAGGCACATCCGGGTCCCCCTGCAGGCTGGCTTTGTGCTGCCAGATCAGCAGCAGTCTGGAGAGCACCGATAGTGATTGAGGGTGGATGTACATGGGCCAGGGGCCTTCGGAGAATGGAGCCACACCCAACTGCTGCAACAAGGTGTTCTAAACACATGCAGACAGTCAACTAGAGCATTAGTCAGCCAGCTATGTCCAGAATATATGAACCAAGTCATGTTAACCTTGAGTGTGCAGTAATAGGGGGGGGGATTCCCCTACATACCTGCAGGGCTGGAGAAGGCAGGTCTGATGTCACCAAAGAATGGTTGAAGTGGTACAATGCAGAGGCAAATTCTTCATCGGAGGAACCTAGAGATCAACAAGTCAGAGTTAATGTTTAATCAAGGCAAACTATGCTCACATCATAAAGCAATCAAGGATTAAAAATGCGGCACGGCAACATTAAAAGACACAGATACACAGAACACACTTAGCCGAAAGGTCTTCTCACCCTTTACGTCTTTGTCCACGTCTTTGATGATGCTGGCCAGGGTGGCCATGTGCTGCTCAGTGAGGGACACACTTAGGTAGTTGCGGATGAAATTGTTCCTGGACTTCAGCATAGATGTGGTGATGAAGTTCAGAATGCTAGAGGCCAGACCTAGGAACTGAGAGAGGAGGAGGGGAAAAAAAGGACTGCAGCGTGGCTTCAGATTTCACAGTTCTACCTCAAACCAGAGCAGTGGCTCCTTACCAACTCTGGGTCCTTGCGGCTGGCAAGGATATTGCCGTTCTCTCCCGCGTTCTGTTTGCTGGGGCTCTTGAGCCTCGGGGACGTCTCCAGAGGAGGAGGTGGGGGGGGAGGCGGAGGTGCCACCTTCTCTTTACTGGGAGAGATGGTCTCCTCAAACCACAGGCCCAGAATGGGCTCACTGTCATCATCTGTGAACGCGCAGAGAGCCAAGTTCATCTCCAAAAACCCCGAGGTCATTGTATTGCTGGCAGGTAAGAGCTGCTGTTTCTACAAGCCGTGGAGTAAAACTACTTGCAGACTTTATGAAAGCACAGTAAAAGGGAGCATAGAGAGACACTACAAGTCTGAGCTAATGCAGAGATCTGCTGACCTGAGACACAAGCTGCTCTTGTCCTCTCCTGTCTTCTCTCTGCTGAAATAACGAACACTGTCACTAGCCGCGTCGGCTGCCGGGACGGCGCGGTTAAGCAGGGCATGCTCGGCGTGCAACAGCACTCTGCAGCAAGAGATAAACTGACCTGCCTCTAAGCCCTCGAGTGGCCTGACTCTGGTACATCTACTACAGCTTGCAGCCTTCAGGAGCTGCGTGAAAATACGCCTCACCCACTGCATCCCTGACACTAGCTCAGCCGTTGAAAGACATACCCGGCTTTCAAAATGACAGATGCATCTGACCAGAACTAGGTCACTAGTAGATTAGAGAGAATTTAAGCAATATTTTACATAAAGGTTAGTCTCCGGACAAAGATTATTCAGGCAACCGTGTTCCTGGTTTTGCACTGGTAATTCTAAACTAACTTTCCTAGGCTTTAAACTAGCTTTTCAGCGGGAACTCGGCCGCACTCGTCACCTTGACTGCTGTCCTCCTCTGTGCTGCTGAAGTCGTCCTCGTAGTACGTGTTGGAGTCTGTGGAGGCGCTCGTCTCGCTGCTCACAGAGCCTTTCCTCTGTCTCTGCAGGACGCACGCCTGCGAGTGGCACAACCAGAAGAGCCGCATTTATACTCCGCCCTTACAGGCCCCTCCCAGGCGAGCACGGCCCGGCGCTGCCGCCTCATACCTTCTTGTAGGAGGTGGACAGAAGCGAGAAGAGCAGGTTGGTGAGGGGCACCGAGTCTATGAGTCTCTGCACTCTCTGGATGGACGTGCTCTGGGCCATGATGTTCAGCTCCGCCGGTGGCCCGTCGCTCGCCCAGCCCTGAGGGAGGAGCAAAACACACAATGAGCCACACTGTTCCACATAATCCAAAAGTGAAAATGAAACGAGCCAGAAAACAGTGGAGTGTCTGAGTGTGGACTAATTACCCTGTGAAGTGCCTCCACTTGTAGGTCCTGGAATAGTGAAGTGAGCAGCTTGATGGAGTGGTTTGCCAGAATGACAGACAAAACTCCAAAACCTTGATGTCTTTGAGATTAAAGAAAAAAAAGGGGGGTAAATACCTTGAAAAACATCTCTATTCAGTAACTGAAGCAAAAGAAACCTACCCTTTCCCAGGGCCCAGCTTAGGGGACCCTGCTCCATCCTTAGTGCGGGTAGTAATGTCTCTGACCCTCAGTGCAGCCAGAGGGTCTTTCTCCTTCCCTTTGTCTGCCAGAGCAGTGGGGCTCAGGTTCAAAATCAAATAGAGGCTGTTCAACAAGCACCAGGCGCCCAGGAGCTGGAAGTTCTGATAATGCTGTAGAAGACAATAGCACGGACTGACAGTGAGATACAGCACATCCTGAATGACTCAGGTCAGCACCGATGACACCTCAGCGTTCGGCTCTCATTTACCTCCCCTCCAGCTCGGCGAGAGTTACTGATGGCCTGTCCAATCATGTCATATATCTCCAGCTGTTTCATCGAGGGGAAGAGGAACAGATAGACAATCTACTGAGAAGGCACTTTGCCAACAACAACATCAACAACATGTTCCCAAAGACGGTGGTTAAATTTGGACACAGAACGTCACATACACATTTCTGCACAATCGTAGCAGCGTCGTTCTCGTAGTCTTCCTCCTTCGAGCCCGTGGAGGTGGTGCGAAGCTGCAGGCCACTACCCACCTGTAGAATAGCCATGCATGTCGCCACACTCACACCTGCACGAGACAAACGATCCTCATGATGACGGTGCCCCAGTAAACACAGACCCATCTGTTTAAGGCAGCAGTATTAGTTACCCGACCTGCATAGAGGCAGCTCAGAGCTAGCACAGTCACGTCAAGGAGTCTCCCAGGAGTTAAAGGCTCCAGTACAGGTAGGGAGAGGGTATCCAAGGCCATAGTGACGTCAATCACAAGGGAGTGGAAACTGACACGACAAAATCAAAAGGGGAATAAACAAAAAAATTCTCAGCATCGTTTCCAGAGGACTGAGAAAGTAACGCGAGGCACTACACGGACGCCGGCAGCACTCGAGAACGGGAGGTGGCCTTACCCGTTCCGGACAGCGGTTGCATCTGCCACGGTGGCTGGCATGATGAAGAAAGAATTGGCCGATACGGCGTCCTGAAAGCGGTTGATGTAGCGCAAGAAGTAGGGCAGGTTCAGACACACACGGAGCAGCTTCTCTGAGCCCCCTAGGATGAGAAAACGGCAAAAGTTAGAACTTGGGCTTACTGCACTCAAGGCTACAATGGTAATATAATGAACTGTGTTTATCTAGAAAAACACACCCAATTCTTGTAAACTGGACACATTCTGTGAGATGAAGGCATTCTTCATTTTGGCCTGTGTGGCCTGATCTGTCGTGGTTTGGTCGTCACACTCGCCTTCAGCCTACAGAACAAAATGACTTTTTATAACACACATGAGCAATAAGCACTTATCACCAATACCCAAACCCTTTTGGTCTTATTCCAATTGTATTATTTTTAATTAGTGTGTTATTTATATACTTGGGAGGAACTCAGAGGCATAGTCAACTCTCACATATACATACACATATATATGTATACACTGACCTGCATGTGAGCAGAGTGTGAGGCTAGAACGGTAATGTCCGGGTTGAACACTGAGGTCAGCTGATTGAAGAAATTCATTTGTACTTCTTTGTGTCGTAGCTCAGGGTTGACTGGGGAGGGCAGCTCCTTCTGGTCCTCCACTGGACAATAAGACAAGGCAACAGGAGAAAAGAACATGAGTTCAAGAACACTCTAGCTTGAAAAAAAAAAAAAGCACCCCTCAGGAAAGGGGAGACTGCAAATCCCATCCAACAGAGGCGAAGAAACAAAGCTCCCTTTCTGATGGCCCAGCACTCAGGGATGGGGGTGATGAATAGACTCGGATCAGACAAGACAATGTCTAGACTCTGTGCTACCGACAATGTACCATGCGACTCACAAATCTGCCCATTGTGAAACAATATACAGGTTTCAGGTCATCTCCTCTTTACACAGAAAACCAATAAAGTCATGTCTAAGGCTCTGACCTTAAACATTGAGTAGTGAGGAATAGTCACAAGTACATCGTAGTCTGACATCATCTTGTACTCTTTATAAGCTCCCAGACTTTACTTTCCCCTACATCAATTTTATCAACGTTCCCATAACATAACTAACAGAGCAGTACAGTACAGTGCAGGAGAGCAACTCAAAAACCTTGTGATTAACTGCCAACATTGGCCTAAATAACAAACACAAACACAGTACACATGACCATGGATTTCTACATATTCTAAAATCCTTTGCTCTTTCAGTTTAGTCAGGAAGTGGCCTGTGCTAGAAGGACATGGCCACACCTACCCTGTAAACAAAATGGGATTCTCGTCTCTACTAGTTTCAAGAAGCTTCTTTCCTGCAAAATTATCAAAAGTCATATGCTGATGTATACTAATCAGGAGGGTGCAAGAAGCAAAGCAAGTCTTCATGGAATACCACGGAAAGCCATGAAAGACATAGGGAAATTAAAACAACCATTAGATGGACTTAGAAATGAAAACACCAAGACGTATAACTAAGGATTGCAAGTTTGAAATTGCACAGTACTGTGCATTCAAATCGGGCTGGAAATAGGGGATGGGCTGGAAGATCATTTCATGCCGCTGCTTGATACTGACACAATGGAATTATTAGTTGGGTTTTTTCCAACATTTATCTCCAAAACGGCTTTCTGCAAAAGCTATGGCATGACGCTGCAGTTTCCACTAAGAAAAATGTGCAAACATTACTGTTTCTCCAATAAATGTTTAAGTACATTTTTATAAGAAAAGTGGTAGGCCAATATGCAAATGCAAATAAAAGCACAGCACCTTGAAATTAACCTCTAGACTTTCCTACTATAAAAATAAAGTAAAAAAACTCAAATAAAGGAATTTAACTCATACCATTACACAAAAAATATCTGAAGCATTCGTTGTTTTTCCTATAACTGTTTATGTTTTTGCTGTTGTTTTTCTCCAGGACTAAACACAGCCCTCACCATCAGAAAGAGTCTTGACAGTCTGTGGAAGTTTGGCAGATTTCATCATTGCAGTGAAGGTAATGATCTCTGTTCGATCCAGCCGGCTGCAACCAGTACAAAGTCCTTTTATTAAGAGAATCAGGTGTTTCTGGAAAATGAACAAAATATAAACCATCATAATAAAGACATGACAACTTGAAAAGCAAGGCAATTACATCATGATCTATACAGACTGATTTCAAGAGCAGCCCGACTAACCTGTGAAACTGCACATGCTTCGTCTGGATTCTCAAGTCGCAGGAGAGAGAATTCAATCAATACTTTACATGCCGCAGCTACTGACAGCAGCTGATTTCTGGGGACTGGTAACCAGGCAAAAATAAATGAATAAAAAAACCCAAAAAGGTTAATATCGACTCAAGTTAATTCAAGTTTTCAATGTTAACAGAATATTGAAGTAGCTTTTATATATATATATATAGTGGTAGTAACAGTCTATATAAAACCGTAGTGGTAATAACAGTCTCTATCCATCCATCCATCCATGACTGTTACTACCAAGTTTTCACTTAATGATTAATATCATACACCCCTTTAAAAAAAAAAAAAAAAAAAAAGTGCATTGATTCACATACTTTGTCCACATACTGTGGTGATGTAATGTGCAGAGAGTGCCACAAAAGATGAGTAGAACGGCTCATACTGTTTATCATGATGAAGTATCTCAGATTCACTGCAAAAGAAATACAAAATGTTAGCATTTCTTACAGCAAAGATGGTAGCTTTTTTTTTTAAAGCACGAACTTTGTCATCAGCTTTTATACTGTTGGAATGTGTTGCACATGAGAGGTCTGATAGAATTTTTGCCTAAAAACAAATAATAGTACTTGGAGGCCCCTTGTGAATCACTGTGCAAATCAAAATTAGTTTAATGCTGAACAGGAGAGACCTTTGCATGAGTAGTAAAATACAATGCACAGTATCTTTACTTTGGATTTCACCAAACATGTTTGTCTGTTTATTAGTGATTATGGATTACATGTACAAACAAATAGCTAAAAGCCACAGTCTGATAAGGTCACAGTCATTTGCAGTGGAAGCTTGAAGTGAGGATTGTCAAAGCATGTACTGGACAGCACCTTCAAGAAATGTTTTCTAAAGAAACACCCATGAAGTGCTAACTTGCTATGTACACACCAAAAAACAAACAAGTGAGAAATGATCAAACATTAATTATACCAAAGATGAGATGAGAGGGTCACTGTTAACTGTCTCCTCTCACACCAGAGTAAGATATTGGAAATACTGTCAAACGGTTCAGGGTAGACATTTAATTGTAAAGATTCAGCTTCATGACTGTAACATTAACAGTGACTGGCCCAGTTACAAGCCAAATTGATAAAAGCAAAAAATAAATGTTTCAGGGACGTACGTTCGCCCATTTAATCAAGTATGTACTGTCCATCCATAAACCGAGATATTTAGATCTCCGTGAAAACGAGAAAAATTCCTATGTAATCAAGCAACGAAATGCCTACAGATGTAGGTAGCATGGTGTTTCCTGAATTATTACAGTATAAACAAGAAGTAGGCTTAATTACTCTAAGTAGAGTAATTTTAAGTAGAGTATTATTTTACTAACTAACTCGCGTGTAACGAGAAGCTTACGGAGCTAGCTAGCAAGCTAATTCTCTTTTAAAACTGTCAGGTACGGTCTCCTTCCTCACACTAACAAATAACGTACGAGGCGAAACTTAAACTGACAGCAAAACAGACAACAGCAGCAAGACACCTGACCACACAAACCCACACAGCACGCTACAAACATCACCTCCAGCAATGGATATAGGATTATATTTTCAAAACAAGAACAGAGTTTCGATTTAGCTGACAACAGCCATCTAGCTAACACTTAAAAGGAATAAGCTAGTTAGCTGGCTAACTGCGACTACTCCAGCCACATAGAATGTTAGGCTAGTTTGCTAGCTACAGCTGATAAACTAGCTCGCTTTTTGCTGCAAACTTTAGATACGTCTCCGAGTGTTTTAGTTGTGCTATATAGGTAGCTAAGACTGAAAATATACCGTTGACATATTTTGTTCAAAGACATTAGGGTGCCTTAGATAGAAAACAGCTAGCTAGCAACCAATCGGCTAGATAGTGTAACTTTTGGCTTGCTTGTCGGATATTCCTAGTATTAGCAATCCTAGCTAGCAAACTAACGCTTAGCAAACAGAAGTAGCTAGCTAGGTAAGCTATGTTAGCTAGTTAGCCAGCTAGCTAGCGAATCGGTGGCCCGCTGTATGACATGGGTGGTAACCAACAAACTGGCGAAACGAACAGTTTCAGCAAATTATTTTCAAAGACAAAGCTGCGCGTTTAACTCGACGCTTCTCGCCAACTCAACAGCTATGTAAAACAGCTGGGTGAAATGTCAATATGTTTTTATCTAGTGAAACACAACCACCCTTCTCAGATTCGGCCTGATGATGAAGCAGAATCTCAATTACCTAAAATGCTATCTAGCTAGCACGGCTAGCTACTGTTACAGTATAGGTTATACTAGATAGCTTGTTATTGCTAGTGCTAAGGCTACTGCAGCTAGTTCACTAGCTAACGAATACTTCGAGCCTGGGTCCCTTAATTTATCAAGCTGCACAGCTAATGCCACACAACAAGCCATGTTCCGACCTGTTTATGATGGATCCTATAAGCTGAGGTAGCTCTTTCGTTTCAAAAGCCGTGTAAGACGCTGATAAAAGCGGCCGCACGGCTGCGGTCCACTCAGGTTCTCCATCACCTCCACTCGACGCCATCTTGTGATTCTCTATTAGAATCTAGGAGAGGAAATGAGGTTAATCACCAGACGTAAAAAAACAGGACGTGTCGTCACGGGTATAAACGTAAAAAAAGAAAAAATACCTCATTTTTTAAAATGCCAAATGCATTATACCTGTCATTGCGTTGATAAATACAAAATGTATTACAAATCTCAACATTCGAACACCTCAGCATTTTATATACGTTACGCCCACCGACACACGTTACGTTATACACAAAAATAAAAATAAATGGGTGTTTGACAGTTTTATTATTAATCATCAGCTGGAGCTAAAGATCAACTTTCAAATTTTCTTCTGCATTCCAGAAATTACATTCACATTTAAACACAGCATGAATAAACAAAAACTTAATTAAAGCAAAAAAAAACTATTTGCCAAAGAGTCCCAAAAAGTTTTTTTCTATTCCATATAAATTAGTTGTTGAGAATGGAAGAACATGGCAGAGAGGGATAATAATGGATGGATTGTATGGTGGATTAAAATAGATCTTATAAGTATCCAAATAAAAAAAAATACAAGCAAAGATACAGAACATGCTTATGAGTGCATCAAGTCATCACGTGGCATTACACAGCCCAGTGTATATAGCAAAGTTTAAGTCATTGTTTCTACAGTCTTGTCCAGTGTAATGTTTCATGTTCACCCTGTTCTAACAGACTGGAGGTGAGGAACATTGGTCAAAGAAGATGGTGGAAGTGTGTTTAAATGAAAGTGACCAAAAATTCACCAAAACCTTGACCAAAACAGTTAAACCTGTGAAATGCTTCTGAACTTTCTTTAGCACCTCACAGACAGGTACTTGTTCATCTTAACATTAAACACAAAAATGTTTCACTCATATTTATTAAATATTACATTACTTTTGAATTTATTAATTACTCTATAATTCTAAAATCCAACTTATTCTGTTTAGTTATTATACAAAAGGCTGGACATCCCTCCCTGGGTGTATTTGTTTCCTGCTCTACAATCCCATACAGTGCCTCTCTCTCAAATTCACAAACAGTATATGCAATGGTAGGTAAAAATAAGCTGACTAAGTGCAAAATAAGATGCACCAAACATTAAGTAGATGGAGGCTATTGGACTGTTACAAACAGCAGAATCTACTATTAGTATATTTATTAAGAGACATGTTTAATGCTAATTGGCCAAATTTAGTATTCACAAAAAACATACAAATTAGAGACCAAATGGTGGCAATTCAAAAATGTGTCTGCATTATTTCAATATGTATTTAACCAATCCAAAAATGTCACCTCTGGGGCAAAAAACCCCCCAAAAAACAGATAGGCCCAATTCACAAATGCTACAATAAATTAAAACAAACAAATGCCTAATGGTAGACAGAACAAGACAAAATGCATTTTTTCCCTCATCTCCGAGGAGGGGGGAGAAAAAAAAAAAAAAAAAAAAAAAAAAAAAAAAAAAAAAAAAAAAATTTTGTAAAAAAAAAAAAAAAAAAAAAAAAAAAAAAAAAAAAAAAAAAAAAAAAATATAAAAAAAAAAAAAAATAAAAAAGAAAAAAAAAAAA
>JAOYMR010000022.1:4435385-4453393 GCA_025802075.1 Tenebrosternarchus preto
TTTTTTTTCCAAACATAAAAAAATTTATTTTTTTACACCTACCTGGGGGTGGGGGTTTAAAAAAAAAAAAAAAAAAAAAAAAAAAAAAAAAAAAAAAAAATTCAGTCCAAACAACCGGCTGCCGAAACATTCCTGATGCTCATTATGCAGTCTGACATGGGCATCAGCTGAATTCCTGCCATCAGTGGCAGAAATGGGCAGGCAGAATGCAGTTGTCAGGAGTTCTGCTTTACCGCCATGCACGATTAAGTAGTTTTACTTCTGCTAGTCGCTTGCTGATCATGGTAGCAAAGAAAAGACCAAGTAGTACACTGCTGATCAGTACATAATCATAATCATCCTTAAGCACATCAAACTGCTTGGAGGGGTAGACTCTGGTCTGATAGATGTCAAGGCCATATACAACCACCTATTGGAGAAAAACATCAAGTATATTAGTGTGTGTAGAACTGTGCAGGGAGATCTCTCTCCAAAACCAAGATGGGCATCAATAAGTGCACACGAAAAGTACTACAACTAAATATATAGTAGGCATAAAGTGCAAAGGTTCTGACCGCATAAAATTGTAATAATGGAATTCTGGAATAATGGAATTCTTAATTCTTAGGACACTTGCCAGACATGTGGACTCCAAGCCAGAGGGTGCCGTGTAGATCCCCTTCACTCTTGAAACAGTCTGGTTGTAATTAATGAACCACTCAGTGCGAATCGGCATTTCAGGAGAATATGGTATTAAGTTTTCCTCCCTGTAAAAATACATCAGTTTGAACAGTTTGAACAAGGGCATCGCATCCGGTTATTAGTTAATAATTGCAACCCTTTTGAATGACTGCTTACCGACTCTGTTCTGAGGCTATTTCAGGTCTCCGTGGGTCCAGAAACATCTTTGGTAAAGACAAGATGGCACCTGATGGGAGACCCACTTAACAAAGAAAAAAAAAGACATCATGTCAATAACATCAAAAATAGATGATTAAAAAAAATTAATACATTTTAAAAAAGCAACACCTTTGGTGCTACTATTAGGATTTCTGTAGTTAATAATAGCACAGAACTGACCCAGTAAATGGCGGCTGGTGATGCCTTTCTCAGTGAGCGTGGCTTCCAGAGTGCTTATAGGAGACGGGAATATATAAGACTGTTGAAGCACCTGAGGTGGGTGAGGTCTATCCAGAGAGCTGAACACTGTGCTGTTATATAGCTCCATGCCCTCAAAGAGCTCAATCACAGAGAACTCGTTTCTTCGAGACTTTGTGTTCCAGTACACATACTAGAAAACAAAACAGTTATTATTATTATGATGACCTTTACACCTTTCACGTGACATAATGAATCCTCATAGTAAATAGGAACTGAATCAAACAGTTTGGACTCCCCACAAACACACCGACACACTTTCAAAAGGGAAAACAATTTTTAAACAAGTGAAACAAACAAACAAAACAAAATTGCCCACAAAAGAAAGTAGCTGGTCTTCTCACCACCACCCAGTTCTCAGAGTGCACAAAATGAACCGGTCCTCTAGCCTTCCTCTGCACTGCCTCATGCACAATACGGCCAGTAACACCATCAATGAGGAAAACCCCCACGAAGCTGCGCTCCTGATGACTGTCTGTGCTTTCAGTCACCACTGCAAGGAGGTTTGGGTTCAGGTACTAGAGGTGAAGAATAATTAAAAGTACAGTGAGTGACGGCCAATTTTCTGATGGGATCAAACGAACACCATCTCAGTCATGTTAGTCATTAAAAGGTGGTACAGGTGCGTTACCTTATAAAGCACACTACGGTCGCCCATGACCCGGCCCTGGGAGTGGACGTGCTCGTTGGCGCGTTTGCCTTTCACCCCGACTATCTTCTGCATTTCAGTGGGGACAACCACCTCCCAGATCAGCTCCGTAGACAGATCCTTGCGTAGGCGGAAACCTGACAGTCTGCCCTGGTTCGAGTCTACCAGATAGAAGAAAATGGAGGAGGCCATCTCTTGTAGCTGCTGCAGGACATTCTTAGTGGATGGGAAGGCTGTGACCTGAGAGAGAGGTAGATGGGGGTCATACTGAAAAATGAATTTTTGCCATAGAAAGTCCATTTATTCTTCTGAGCGCAGAGGCTCACCTTGTACTGATCATCTATAAGGAGAAGAACTTTAGCATAGTCTTGATCCATGAGGGGCAGCAACAGGGACTGAAGGATGGGTCTGGGCAAAGCTGGAACACTGATATGGCTCTTCTTACCAAAGATGGGATTGAAAACATTGAGGCTTCCCAAGCCTGTGTCCTACACAGATGAAGAAAAAAAAGACTTTTGTTTTTTGCATTGCGGACCACGGGAGCCCATCATCTGTGTACGAGACGATGTTACCATCAACTCATACACACAAAGTTTGATATAACTGTGACTGGATTGTAGAACTGATAGATTCAAGGAGCCAGAGAGTGAATCCAGTGGTGGGTGTTGACAGTAGACCAGGCTAGAGGAGTGTTAAGTATGGTTACGATTAAGAAAGACGAAGAGAGAGCAGGAAAGAGGGTGGGGGGAATAGAGGAGCATCTTGGATGAACAGTGAAAGGAATGTGATGAGGAGGAAAGGTGACTGAATCATTATATGAATAAATGATAACCACCCGAATGTGCGCATACAGTTAAGTTGTTATTATATATTATTACCTTATCTTTAATGAGCAGAGTGCACTGAGGTGGATGAGGAAAATGAGCAGTAGTCCTTTGTACCATCAGTTTGAAAACTGAATTGGGTTGAACGTTCTCCAGGTACTGCTTCCACAAAATGGTCCCAGATTTACTGTCAATGCCAAACAACTGAGGGAAAAAAATGTGTATGAATAGTAATAACCTTCATATCAGATTATCCTCTCATATTACTGTCTTGCAGTCTTTAAGTTGGTATGACCATATGCTTTATTTGCTTTCAAAGCTTTTGAAGCATTTTGAAGGGTTCGTTGATGAAGCGTCAGGCTCATACCTTCCCTGAAGCAGTCACCATCACCATCATCTTCTGCAGGTTGAACTCATCCCGAGACAAGGTTTCAATAGTGACCTCATTCTTCACCTGGCTGCGGGGCTTCCTGGCATCGTAGAAGAGTTTCCACAGGTGGCCCAGCCAGGCCTGCAAGACGATTAGCTGCGACGAGAGACGCTTCAAAACCATGGCCAACAGCCCGTCTGTGAAAAGAGAAGGAATGCAACATTTCTGCAAATCAAGACACACATAGACCTCTTAACTCTGCCCATGTCCCTCTGAAGTTTTAAGCACTGCCAAGAAGCAGTTCAGGATCTTCCAGGCATCACACACACCACACCTTCACAACAGCTCTATTTAACCTGGTCTACCCAACACTGCAAAAAAAAAAAAAACAAAACCCTACTTATAATGACAAACCAATTGCACATCGTTAAACATGCAGAAGCAAAACTCTTTTGAATTACCTTGAATAGCTGGATCCAAGTGTAGCAAAAAGAAAAGGGCAAAAGGAAAATGAATACAGAGACGAAGGGTTTGAAAAGCGAAGGGTTTATTGGACAGATGGAGCACTAGAACGAAAGTAGCGTAAGCAACACAAATATACTGTAAAATAGTCATTCAGGACATTCTCAAAGCAGACCTGGCATGAAATTTCAGCCATTACAGCTAAATTTCACTCTCTCTTAGAAGGTTAAGTAAAATGCAAATAGCAGTTATATATAATATGTAAGTAAATGGTGAGAAACACAAACATGGAACAGAAACAAGAAACCATCCCTTAATTAGATAAGAGAACTGAAAACATGGAAAGCAAAAGGAAGTGACGAGATGTGGATTATCACCATCAGATTACACATTACCAGCTTTCTTTCCAAATTCTCCCTCCAGTTCTGCCTGTGTTCCTGTGAGGGGTAAATCCACCATCTCCATGGTGACCACGTCAGCTAGGGCCTCCTCCCTTGTCCACACTACCCTACCTGTAAAACCACCATTTATTTTAATACAATTTCTTTAAATCAGGTAGAATGTAAGAACTGGCCAATTCAGCAAAACACATAAGACAGGTTTAATAAACACACACTTTAAATAAAAAAAGAAATTAAATTTAGCCAATTTAGCACCCTGAGATTGATGCATACCAGGCTGTTGTAAAAAGCTGAGAGCAAGATCTTCATTTTGCACCATGACTCTGTAGCCCACAGAATCATCCTTCTTCAGAAACGCATGGACATACAACTACAAAGAAAAAAATCTGATTACTTTAGACAAACCAGATTCTCTCTGTGCTATAACAAAATTCTAATTCTAAAATGAAACTTGAAAACAAAGACCTTTGCGGGCCTTCCTCCATTAGGATCTGTGTGATAGATGACAGTGGTGTCAAGTAGCCTCCGACCTGCATCAGCACTATACAGGTTGATGGTACATGCCTTGACAAATACAAAAACACAGTATTACAATCGACGTGGGCAGTTAACGAGAAATCAGGAAAGAAAACTACAACCCAAAGTAGGCAGTTTTAGGGTTTACACTCACTGTATCATTTTTGGGGGACATAACAGCAGCTACAGTCTTCTCTCCAGTTGTGGCAAAAGCAACCAGAAGAGACTAGAGGGGCAAGAAAAGTATCAGCTACCTGATTACCTGAGAATGGCTACATGGTATTACATAACTCTTGAGAATGGCTACATGGTATTACATAACTCTTGAGAATGGCTACATGGTATTACATAACTCTTGGCCTCCAAGCCTATAAATAAGATGATGAGTACATCATACTGGGTTAAACTCTCTGAGAGGGGAAATGAGTCCATCACTGAGCTGCAGCAGGATGTGACGATCTGGGCCAAGCTGCAGGAAGAACTCAGACAGAGGAGGACGAGCAGGATGAGGCTGAGTGGAGATCAGGACAGGTTGAAATCCTGAGGCAACCTCCAGATCCAGAGTCTGGAAGAAGAAAGGTCAGATCTGAATCTACAAACAGGACATGCAAGATCACCGTGGACTGAACACTGCATCTACGGTAAACAAAGAGAGCTGGACACCTGGAGTAAGATCTGGTTCATCTTTGTCTGTTCCTCAGACTGCAGCGATAATGTGTATATGGACTGTGTCGTTGGGTCCACACACAAAAGCACTCCAGAGCCAACTACCACACACCTGGACTGCAAGCTAGTGATCCATGGAGCTGCAACTGATTTCTGAAGACAACACCACCACAGAAGATTAAACACCTAGACATGGATAACTGCACTGCACATTGTTAACAATCATTTGAGCCTTTTATCAATCATACCTGTTTCATGATTTCTCCATCTTCAATGTTGTACTCAACCATGACAATATGGGAGTTAGGGACTACACCCAGAAGCAAGACCTGTCCACTGCCTCCAGAGTAGACGATCTGATACTGAACAGTGTCACTGTAGGATGTAAGGTAATAGACAGAAAATTCTTATATTCTCGTATCAAGTGAGCTAAGATTACATGTTCACAAAAGCTGTAAAATACATCAAAACAACAAATCAAAGAGATTATATAACTGATGATTAACAAACATTCTTTCTACCTTTCTGGGAGGTTCTCCACCCACTTCTGATGACCATTGGAGAGGTAATGAAGAGAAAGAGCAGATTTCTTAAGTACTGCAACATATTTGACAAGATCCTGAACTCCAATGAAAGCAGCTGACTGAAAACTAAAGGAAAAAGAAAAAAAATACTGTCAGACACCAGACATTACTTATTTTGCAACAATAGTACTACAATCAGAACTGGCATAAAGACCACAACCTTCCAGTATCAAGCACCGTCTCCCAGTTCAAGGCACCAATAGTGGTCTCCCAGGAACGAAGAATACGTCCATTACCAACAACAACAATAGCATCTAAGAAACAACAAAGTCAGTTCCACAGAACATTCTCCACAGCTCCAATGCTAACAAAATAGCACAAATCAAACATCATGATTACCTTGGCCATGCAAAAGAAGCGTATCGATATGCCCCTCCGGTCCCGTCTTGTCCACATGTCGCCAGACTATGAGAAACATCAATAACATTTAAGTAGCATAATTGATTATGAATGAAAAACTATAGATGTACTAATGTTGCAAAAGCCTTGATATACATTTTATTCAAATATTTTATATGTAGTGCTAAATAACGTAGAAGCATTGCTCAAATTTGCTCAAAGCATTGCTAGATAATTTATGGTATAGTTTGACATGCTTAATGAAAAGTAATACTTACAAAGATCTCCAGTTCTGGAATTGAGGGAGGCAAAAATGTTCTTTTCTGTTGCTACCAATAGCTTTTTAGATGCTTGAGAGTTAGTATCAAACAGAGCAAATCGCACTTCACCAACAAACTGCTGTCTCCTGCAATGAACTCGCAAAGAGTATTTAGTCAGTTTAAACAATGAATATTGAAACATTGTGATTTAGTACATTACCAGACAGACTTATCTTCCCAAACACTACACTAAACATATCTTAATAACAAGCAATTATCAAAATGATTCCACGACGGAGTCATTACATGAGAGAATAACCTAGTTAACCCCAGCCAGGACAGCTAGCGAACATTTTGCAGGTGGAGCATTCATACTCATCAACTAGCAAGCATGCTAAGGATTAGCTTGCACTAGCGCTGGCAGCTTGGACGCTTTCCAGTAAAACATCTATGTCAAGTGGAAAGGCGACAGTAAACAATGTATTATCATCATGTACGTACCAATCAAATTTTCCTACTTGGTCTTCGAATACTCCCACAACAGAACATATTAAATATAAAGAAACACTTAACCTAGCTAAAAACCAACCCATTGCTGCAGATGAACGACTCCCACAATTCTTAACGACTTAGGACCCAGCAATCGTGTGCCATGCCGGAGAGATCTATGACAGTTTTGTTACCAAAGTATTTACACACAAAATAATGTCGAAGTCTGTTCAAGCTGTACTTTCTAAAATAGACCCAAATTAATAAACAACATATAACATATACTTTTCCAAGTATAAAGACTCTTTGAATAATTGTGATCAGGCATTCATTCTGACTACCTTCATAAGTTTATTCCACCTGTTTCACGAACAAATCTAACGATTTTTTTAACAGATCCAGATTTTTTTGTTGTTGTTGTTGTCGTTGTTGTTGTTTTTACCAGTTTTAGCCTGATTGACCTATCGAGATTAATACTTGCTCTGCCAATTTATCCCTAAACGTGATTCATAACACTAACATTGAGGGAGCTTTTTCTGCTCTGTATACCCATACAGAACTTTTATGTTCCTTTAGTTAATATTTTTTTAATTGTCTTTGAACAAATGTGTTTTATTTCTGCAATGGCTGTGAAGGTGATGTATGTGTGAGTATGATGTTTGTTTTTATTTATACACTCTGGCATCACAAAATCAGTTCCTTTAGGAAAAATAAAATCAAGTTTTTAGGTCAATTAAACAGTGCTGTAAAAGCAGGTAATGCATACATATAAATAAAAATACATTCATAGATTACAAACAGGATAATTTTACATATTACTAAACATAGATTCTCCACCTGTATAAACAAAATTTCTTTTTTATTGTCTATATATATGTCATATATTGACATATATATATGTCAAGGCTGTATACAACTGATTATGTTTTTTTTTTTGTTTTGTTTGTTTGTTTGTTTGTATGCAGCAAGTTTTACCTTTTTTTATTCCTTACAGTGATCACAGATCTCTGAGTGAGTCCTGGCCAAGAATGGCAGCAAAACAGAGTTACAAGAAGTTTAAACATGTTAAAACAATTACACACACACACACACAAACATTTACACAAGGTCGAATTGATCCTAAATCTGCTGAACGGTGCAATATTCTGTATCTTAAGTTTGTTCTGTATGTTGTTCCAGGCAGAAGCTGCTGAGTATCTAAAAGTCTTTCCCAACCTTTTCAGTCCGAACCTTGGCAACAACAAACCGCAACACACCGAGAGAACGCAGATTGATCCACGCTTCCCGATTAAAAGATTAAAATGTTAATTTCCTCAGACACATTTTGCACAATTCTGAAGTGTGTTTCAGGAAACTAAATATTAAAAATATTTCAGATATCTAAAATATTTACATTAAAAAATTAATTGATACAAATAATTAAGTTGATAAAAATGTAATTGATAATGTGATACAAATTGAATATCGAATTGCAGGAGCAGATTTGCTACTTGAGTGTATTCCTAACACACAAGCGGTACGAGTGGACGTACTGCCCACTCACCGGCTCTCGTGGTGTCTCGTGACGTTGACGTACACAAGGAAGGAAACGGATGAGCAGGGCAGCCAACTTATCCCGTCACCGACCAAGGGAAAGGAAGAACGTCAAGTATTTCGCCGTGAAATCTTTCATGTTATCAGTTATTTAGTAGGTAGTATATACAAATTATTAGAAGAACTGAAGTGGCGTACAATCTGTTGGTCATTGCACAACGAGTAAATAATCGGAAAGGCCAATACCGGTATGCATACCTATCTAATTACTGCGGTGTTCACTACCTGCCTATCTTGCTTGTTAAGCCTTGTTAAGTGATTTCTGTTATATATATATCTAGTTATAGAATACTGTCTTCCACTGTCTTAATTTGCTAGCTAGCTAAATTGCTAGTTACTTAATGACGTACTTACTTAATGACAAGATAAAGGAGTAGCTTATCTGATATTTTGTTACTAATTACGAACCTAGTTACATAGTTACTTAACTTAGCTGGTTATTTCTGAGTAATGCAGACCTTATGCAGCTCCTGTAATTTATTAGCTGAATTAGTAAAGATTAACAAATATTTCCTCCAAATTATTTCAAGCGAGTAATCTGTGCTCTCCGTCAATTTTGCGTCAATTCACATCTCTGAACCTGACATTAGTAATACTAATGTATATAATCATGAATGAGTTTACGTAGATAAACCAGTGTTTTTGGTTTCAAATTGCATTACCGTAGATTGGAGTGAAATGGTAAGAGTTGGAAGTTTTTTTTAACATTTAATTATGCTAATTTTTGCTTATGTTTTTAATATTTAATTTTGACAATGATTATAATCAAGTTCATGACAGTTCCAATCAAACTTGGTAACATGCTTCAGAGACATGCCAGAATTTTATCTAGTTGGGCAGGACCTGCATAGTTTCCAGATTATAGTTTTGTATAATTGTAAGGGAAAAAATAGAAATGTCAAACCAAATTATCCCCCAGTCGACTTACATCTGTGTGCATTATATCTGGGAATATATATTGGATGATTATATGAGATTTGTTAATAACAGATTGCCTTGTGTTTGTCCAGCTTTTATTAAAAGTGGGAATCTAAGTTTAGTGCTAAGTGATTAAAAACCACATACTCTCTATAGAACCTTCTACTGCTTCAAAGTTATTAACTATTCCTAGAAATCCATATGAATATAGTGTAGAACAGATTAATATGTTGTATTACTTAGATGCACCTGAGAGCTAGGCAAGGCATTAGTTATATATTGCTGTATATATATTTTTTCTAATTTCTAATACATCAGCAATTACTACCATGCAGCTGTTTTTACTTGACTGAAGAATGTCAAGTAAAAATTACCTTGTATTATCGCAACCAAAAATCCTTGTATAGCATAAAGATTTTTTATTGTGTGAAATTTCTAATGAATTTGAATAAATAGTTGTTATTCATTCCAGTTGTGTTAAGAGCTCATGTTTAGTTTACACTGATTATCCAGTGTGCCATAGTGAAAACATGGGAGTAATTAGTCACACATGTTACACCGTATGGCTACAAAAGCAGTGAACCTGTCAACCAGTTAAGAGGACATGCTAGATAACAGGTCTGTATTAAAGCTTGTAATTTGTCATACACAGGCCTAAAAAATGGTATGTTCACCCTGTAGGTTTTTGTAAACATGCCGTCACCTGTTAAAGTTATTGTGGTCGGGGCTGGGAGCCGAGGGCAGACATACTCCAGCTTTGCTTCCATCCATCCTGATCGTATGCAGGTATGTCTGATGGCTGGTTTTTTTTCTGCTTTGCATTTTTTATATGAATCTTTGGTAATAAGCTTCTAATTGAAAACAAATGGTTATTTTTCAATATCCCAGTGTAGATGTTTTTGAGTCACTATACAATCACCATTATTTGTTCACCTTAGGTAGTAGGAGTTGCAGACCCAAGGCATTTTGCGCGTAGGAAGTTACAGGAATGCTACAAAATAGCCGATGAAAACACCTTTGATGGTATGAACACCCTCCGTTGTATTTCTCTCAGAGTTACATTAGTAATTCAATTCTCATTCCAAAACAACTTTTTTTTCTGTGTTTGTACAGATTGGCACTGTGTGGCAGAGAGGGAGAAGTTTGCAGATGCAGTATTTATTTGTACTCCTGATCGCCTCCATAAGGTTTGTTAACTCATTGACTTGCAAGAATTCACATTAATTATAGAAGAATATATTTTGATTTCCGTTGTAGGTTATAATCTCATTGAACTGGAATCCATTCTCTTGAGTTAATATGTTTATTGACCCAGTATTGCAAGTCTAGTTAGTTGAGTTAGTATAATAAACTTGTGTTTATTGTGCCAAACTGCTCTTCTAAGTAAAGTTTATTTTCACAAATTCTGAGACATATTAGTGGTGAGACAAATCTTTTGTTAATTTAAAACCAAAGCTTACTTTTTTAGTTTGCCTATATCTGTTTAAAGGCAGCATTTGTTTTGTTTTACAGGAACCAGCAGTAGCTTTGGCAAAAAAGGGCTATCATATTCTGCTGGAAAAACCAATGGCTGTAAGTATGTCTGCTCCTATAAAGGTCATTCTTATCACAGCTCGTCCTAAGATGTAAGCTTTCTCTGAGGATCTAGCAATCTTATTCCATGTTCATTGTTGAATAAATCTGAATTATACCTTGGTAAATGAGAATGTCACTCAGATACTAATATTCTCTGAGAACCTTTATGTTACCAGTTTGGAATGACAACATTATTATGTTTTGGCTCACATGCAAAGTGCTCATCAATGTTTTTACATCAGTATGGGAGGAACAGGGAAGAGTTTTGTGATGTCATTTATATAGCCTACATCACAGTATGAAGCAGTAACATTTAGTTATTATAAAAGTTTTAATTAATTAATGTCTGTATTTGGACTATTAAGTTCTTGTGAATATTAGTTTGTGTGCTGTAGTTCTCATGTTTCTGTCTGCAGGTGTCAGAAGCAGACTGCACAGAAATTACAGAGGCCTGCATTCAAAGTGGTGTGATGCTGACAGTGTGTCATGTTCTCCGCTATGATCCCACCATCAGAAAAATAAAGGTAAATATATTATGTAAATATATTTCTTCACCATGTGATTTTAAATAATGAAAGTGAAATTACTTCTGGCATAATGAAATTAGGTAAATGAAGAAATATTTAATATTCTTTTATTTAGGTGCTTATTGACAGTGGTGCCATTGGGGATGTAATTCACATTCAACATCTTGAACCGGTAAGGCAAAGTATGACTGATTGGAGTAATATTTAAAAATCAAAAAATCTTAATCTGTTTGCACTAATGAGCTCTGGTTTCTGGTCAGGTGGGATTCTATCACTTTGCTCACTCATTTGTGAGAGGAAACTGGAGAAATGAGGCAGAAAGTTCTTTTGCTCTTTTAGCCAAATCCTGCCATGATTTGGACCTGATTAATCACTGGGCTGGAGGACGCAGGTGTGGAACATATATGCATTGTTTCCTATTTACCAAAGACTGTTTGCAAAACTGACAATTTTTATAATGGATATTTGTCTTCATTAATCTTACTGTCAGAACATTTTGTGATTTACAGGTGCATAAAAGTTTCATCTTTTGGATCTCTCAGTCATTTCCGAAGAGAAAACAAGGTTCGTTTTAAAATATGATTAAAAATATGAAATATTACATAAACATTGCAATGTTTGGAAATATATGGAAAACACATTATTTAAGCCACCAGGAGCAGCAAATCGGTGCTTAGACTGTTCTGTGGAAAGCGACTGCCCATATTCTGCAAAGAAAATCTACCTGGACAGAGTGAACATGGTAATTTATTATTATTAGATTATTATAACTCTTTGTACTGCACAAGCCCTGAATTCAGTTACATATATACATATATATGGATACATATATACACAAAGAGTTTCTGAAATAATGTGTTTCAGGGTTGGACCAGATGGCCAGTGTCAGTAGTGTGTCCCACTTCCCTTCCTGATATTGAGTCAGTAACTGAGGCCTTAAAAACAGGTCCATATGGTCGCTGTGTCTATGAATGTGACAACGATGTGTGTTCAAATCAGGTCAGACATACTGAGTCCATTACATATTTACATATTTAATATATCAGAAAATATACAGTATGTTTTATATTGTTAAAAAATAAGATAAAGACCTGCTATTTGTCCTTGTTTTTGTTTTTTATGTCAATTCAGGTTGTAAACATGGAATTTGAAGGAGGTCTCACTGCTTCTTTTACCATGGTTGCATTTACAGAAGAGATGTGTCAACGTCAAACAACCATATATGGCAGCAGGGTAAGACGTTTGATTAGTGCGATGTGTGCACGTGTCCGTCTGATTGTCTAACTTCTATCTGTTTGTTTTGTTTTCTTTTCATAGGGGGAGTTGTCCTATAAAGATAATGAGATCAAAGTATTTGACTTCCTTACTCAGACGTCCACAAAGTATGAAGTGGATATTAATGTACCTGGTAGTTTCAGCAAAGGGGGTCATGGAGTTGCAGATTATCACCTTGTTGACGCCTTCATTTCAGCTGTTGCGGTTAGTCAAATACAATTTGACTTTGGCTATACAAATACAATTTACATTGGCTACATTTTATGTAGAAAACTACATTTAGTTTTCTGCATAATTTTAAGTAAGATAATAGGAATATAATCTTAGTGAAATAGAATAAAGTCCAACACCATCTCCTGATGTTCAGTGCTTACCGCATTAAGGCAGGGTATTAGCTTAGCATGGCAGGCTAAGTTACTCATATCTATGTACCATTACCTCTTTAACATGTAGCATTTTTTATTCTAAAATGCATCACTTTTGAGAAACCAGGAGCTTGAATTAACCCATTTTAGCAGTGCCCAACTTATTACCATGCTACTATGTCACCACTGTGTTGAGAATGGTCTACCACCCAAATAATACTGTCAGCAGTGGTCCCACGGTGGGGAAAACTGATCAGTGCTAAATATGGTAGAGAGTGAGTGATATTGTCTATGTCAGTGAATTAGCTGAAACTGATGCACCTAATAAAATGGCATTTTAATGTACATACAAGGTTGGTGTTTTGACTGAAGTGGTTGCTCAGTATGTATCTTTAAAGCAATGTATTATTTCAGTGATTTATTCAAGCCTTTTTTTTCTTATCTAGAGTGGAGATCCACTGCTGATTCAGTCAGGAGCAAAGGAGACGTTGGCCAGTCACAAGCTGGTGTTTGAGGCTGAGCGTGCTCGTCTAGAGAACAGGATTGTGCTCTGTGGAAATGACCATGTTTAATAGGAGAAGCAAAAAGATCACCAAGGAGCCATTCTTAGCTTTTTAAAATCATTTTTTTATTATTTTTTTTACAATACATTTTATTGTATTTTTTTTTACATACAAGTAATTTATTATTTGTCATTTATAAATAATTATTCCCTTAGGGGAAGTAATAATTAATATTTTAATAAGTATTAGCAGTATATTAAATTAAAAATCAATCATTTAGGAATGTTAAACATTGCCAGTTCACACTTACATCTTATACATCTTGTGTACATCTTATGTGTCTCATGACATTTGCTTATGTATCTTTTCAAGGTCCTACATGTGAAAATATGTACTTTTCTCCAATATCTGACTTTTCAAATAAATATTGTTATGGTGTGAATAAATGTGAATAAACGTTTAAATTGTTTATCACCCATTCTCATGTACTCAGTGCAGCCAGGTCCCTTTTCTGATGACTTGGGTATGAATGCGGACTATACAGGACATTTCAAAACATTGACATTTTGAGTAATTTTGACTATACAGGCATCCTTTGTTTTATGAGGGGAAAAAGGATTGAAGGACCTCCAGTATAAAACTTTGCAGGACATTCAAAGTTAGACAGAGTCATTGAACAGTACTTACTTTGGGTCAGCAGGTTTCTAGTCAAGCATTAGACTTACAATATGTTTTGTGTTGCATGGTGGTTTTAGAGACTTTGACCTTTGGATAATCAGCCTTCCTCTGCAGTAACTGTGTCAAAAGTAAGACCCTGTGGTTAACACTGCTTGTTTAACACTGAATCAGTCAAAACCAAAGAGCACCACTGAATACACACAAAACACTTTAATGTATGTGGTGACAGTAGGTCTACTTGGCAACATTAAATCCACATGCTTTCTTGATTAGACCTGTTTAGCAATATTAGGACTACATGCTTTCATTACCTTATTCATGACTTGCTGGTGAAGTTCCTCTTTAGAGAGGGGGTTAACCTTTTCACTGGATATAAATTCTTCCCTAACATGACAGTAGATCCTGTTATTATGCACTAGCATTACAGTACAAGGGGTCATTTATAATAAAGGAAAAACAGCTAAGCCAAAGTCAGATAAATATATCAAAAAATACAAACATATCTTACACACACAAACCACTACATGATGCAAGGGTGGTGGACTCTGACCCAGTAGGTGTTGAACAGTTTGTCTAAGACTGTAGTCATAGTCAAAATCCTACAGGTGGCAGAATTAACACAGAACTAAAGTAATGCCTGTTCTATTACCATCTATTACCATTCTTAAAAGGACTTTTAATAACATAAGTAAAAGCAGCAAACTGATGACAAACACAATTTACCATGGATTTAAGGAAGGACTGTGCAGTGAGCAGATCACTGGTTTTCTGTTCTACCAGGTCCAGGTAGATCCTGATTGTGTCATTTTGGATCCCTGTAGAGGATCCTAGTTTATCTTCAATCACTGCCTGATCACAACCAATTTTGTGGAATACATTCTCTGTAGCTGTTAAGCAGTTAGAATATGACATTAGTGATTATACCTTACAAAACAAAAAACTGTTTTATTCAAGATTTCTTTGTGACTTGCAAACTTTTCAGTGTATGTACCAATCTTAAGTTGGTCCAGGATTTTGTTAACAGTTGCTCATAGCCTTGGGTCTTCAACTGTTCATTCTGCTGCTGGGCACAGATGTTCTGCACCAAAGCCCAGTGCTCAATCTGTAGCCTTGGCCACTCCACTGTGTACTTATTCATCTCCTGATGAATCTGGCTTAGTACAGGTTTTGCAATAAATGAGTCAAATTGTTCGTAAACTGACATCCTGTGTAAAATGGTCACACCGGTACTAACTGAACTAGATTGAACTAGTCTTACTGTGGGTGCTTGGAACTTACCTGATTTAATTGACCTTTCAGTGCCTCTATTTCATTGTTCTGTTCATTTACATAATTTAATAGAGCAAAATTGTTTGCTTCAGCTGAAAGAGTAAAGATTTTTTTAATTCACATTTATGGCATTTGGCTGACGCTTTTACCCAAAGCAACTTACAATTGTGACAAAATACATCTTGAGCAGTTGAGGGTTAAGGGCTTTGTTCAAGGGCCCAACAGTAGCAACTTGGCAGAGATGGGGTTTGAGCCAGCAACCTTCTGGTTACTAGTCAAGTGCCAGTGAGTAACCAGTGAGCTACCACCACAAAAAAGATGTTTTTTTTTTATATTCATTTAATTATGGTCTCACATATAGTCTGTTGTACACAACACCAGAGCCATTTGCTATTTAATAAATGTCATACAATCAGATATTATCCAAAGAATGCAGGTCATAAGTTGAATGCCTTGTGTAAACTAATGCTTAGTTTTGTGGAATGTGAGGAAACGCACATTCATCTGCTTACTTTCCATAAAGAGGCCAAGCAGCTTGTCAAGACCACCTTCACCCGTCACATGCTGGATTTTATGAAAAGCCTCCTCAATACAATCAATTTGGTGCTCAGGCTTGTCCTCCACAACTAAAGATAAAAAGTTACTATGAGACAAATTACAGCAGTTGTGCTCACAAATCAAAAGATCTTCTCCATGTGTTCGTACAGTTCTGGTGGGGTAGTAGCAGCTCTGTGTGGACTGATGGCACCTTGTTTATGGCTCTGGTCCTCCTCATTGTCTTCTCAGTGCTCTTAGTACTCATGAAACGTCTCAGGTGCTGATTGTGGGCAAGGACTCTCTTACGTTCTGCCATTTCTGCATTATAACCCCAACTGCTCCACGGGCGCTGAGCTAGGGCTGCCCACCGCTCTGGGCACGTGTGCACCACAGCCCCCTAGTAATCACTAGTGTGTGATCAACTGCACAGATGGGTAAATGCAGAGGACAAATTTCGATTGGGGTGAAAGTCACAATTGACAAAACAAAAAAAAACAAACAAACAAAAAAAAAATTGGGTAAAGGTCCTTCCCATTTTTCTCTTGAATCATCACAATCTTGCACACTGTGCCTCAACCCTGAAAGGTAAATGTCTTCACATGAAAATCTGCTCCCTTCCAAACTCATATTCGAGTACAGCAGCTTGTGTACCTGCTCTCCAATGGCCAAAACACTTAGGAGCTACAGTCCTCACGTGATCAGACAGCTTCCTCTCTGTCCAGTTGCTCCTCTGCTGAATCACGAAACACCAACATGTTGCACAACCTTCCTGTTATCGCTGAATCGTGCTTTCTCTGCACGGGCATCTCAGATACGTGCAGGCTGCTATCAAAATCAGAGCGCTCCTTCTGAAGCTTGTGGATCTCCAGCCTGCATTAGATCAAATAATGGTAAAATGTCGGGGGGAAAAACATGATGGACACAACATCTGTTTTTCCTGTCAACATGAACTGCAGCACAACGTGCAACGGAACAACCAGTTACTTTAAAAATGTTTAAACTCACAACTGTCTGCGAATCAAGTCCTGTGATTCAATACAGTAGGTTCTCCCTGGCTTCTTGCATAATACGAAATTGCCTCAGTAATTTTCCCAACTGTTTCAGTTTAAAGAGTACAGCATAGCACGATTAGTGTTTGAAGGTACCTAGCGTGCTAGCTAGGTTAACTACATGTGCTGATGAAGCCAGCTCGTTTAGATAACTAGTAACATGTACACGGATGTTAGACACCGACCTTCTTTAAAACAAACACCTCACTAGCTAACAGTTTAAACCATCTCCCTGTATTCGTTTGAATAGGCAAAACTTAACCTACCGATTTCATGAGGAGATACTACAGGCTGATCTTCTACGGCGCATCTTTTTGAAAAGCTCGTTAAGATATGATGGCATCACATTTTTGAAAGAAAGAAACGCATTTTTAGTTAGCTAACAGCTAACTAGCTGGCTAATTAATAGATACAGCGATAAAGTCAGATAGCTAGTTTGATATCTAGCCTGGGGCTTTTTAACTAAGTCTAAACATCCTATATTTAGGTTTAACGAACACTTCTTAATCTCCTTTAACTTATTTGTAATCCCTTTTAACATAGATAGCTAGCCAGTTACGATTAGCTATATTTTGCTTGGAAACCATAAACGGCATTTACAGGGTTTAACGTCGTTATAAAACTCTCTAGCACTCTAGCTAGCTTGCTAAGTTTATTAATTGGATAGATAGATTTCAATTTAATTCATTTGTATTACCTTTAGAAAGATAACTACAATATCCGAACACTAGCGTAAAACAGTATCCAAGCAACTAGTGAGATTTGGAGAATAATAATTAACTTAGACAGCAATTAAGATATTTAATTGACATTACGATTGGCTGCTAACTAATTAACGCCTGATTAGAGCGATGTGGCGCGCGACTACTTTCCGGTACGAAATATTTTAAGTGGGCTTAAATAAAACTGAAACAGAAAACTTAACGTTACTACATGATATATTTTTCTGTGTTAGCAATAAATAAGATTCCCCAAAAGTAAGATGTTTATCTTAGCTTTAACTGGAATTTAATTGGAATAAT